>JANAVB010009200.1:25889545-26295513 GCA_029216955.1 Iris pallida
TTATCTTTTCTCTACTTAGTGTGAACCTATCGATTCAGAGTTAACTTCTCTAGGTTGATATATTATCCCGAGCTCTTGATCTTATTGGCAAGCATACATCCCGTTAGCATCATCAATTTGAACGTTGAACTTTAAGAATTTAGTTGGCGGAAAGGAGTAGAAAAGAAGGGGCCGAAGAACTACCCACCTAAGGATATTGCGCCGAGAGTAGAAGAACGTTTCACGATGGTCAAATGTCAGTTACACGAACTCCTGCAATGGCACGAGCATCGAATTAGAACCCTTCCTTCAATCCTTCCTTCGAAATTCCAAAGACGCATTCAGAAATCGACGCGAAAGCACACTATCAAATCCACGCAACAATTCGTTTAGAAAGCCAAGAAAACCAATAAACCAACGGCAGACGGGTTGCGTCGCTCTCTTTAGAGTTCCTTCGCCAAGATGCCCTACCGCATCTAGGACTTATTCTAACAGTAGTCGATCCATTAGTTGGAACATACTCATATCACTCGTCCAAATTGATTTTATTGATGCCATGGTTTTTGTATACCAAACTCGTCGTCGAGTCAGACTAGCCATCTATGTTCCTGACCATGTCTGACTTGGCACGAGCCTATTACATAGTATTTGCCCCAACGGGAGCGGGGCACTACAATATACCACTAAGAAAAAGTTTCGTCCCGAAACTTAAGAACAAGGGTCTGACCTTCATCGGCAAAAAGTGAAGGGTACTTCCTTCATCTCCGCCTCTAGTTCCCACGTCGACTCCTCAACGGAATGGTTGCGCCAGAGTACGCGAACCAAGGACATCGATCGGCTCTGCAGGATCTTTTCTTTACGGTCCAAAATTTGCACGAGCTCCTCCGAGTATGATAGATCGGCACGTAGCTCCAACTGATCGAAACTAACTACATGACTTGGGTCATGCACGTACTTCGAAGTTGGAGACATGGAAGACATCGTGCAATTCGGCCAGGGCAGCAGGTAGCGCGATCCGGTAAGCAACGGTCGACACTTTCGAGGATCTCGAAGGGCCCTACGAATCTCGGACTCAGCTTGCCTTTTACCCCGAATCGCATGATGCCCCGCATCGGCGTCACCTTCAGAAACACATGGTCCCCAACCAAGAACTCTAACGGTCGTCGACGAGTATCTGCATAACTCTTTTGTCAACTCTGAGCAATACGGAGCCTATCTCGAATCATGCAAACCTTCTCGACGGCTTGTTCGACTAGTTCTGGCCCGAGCACCTGTCGATCCCCGACTTGTCCCAGCAAATCGGAGATCGGCACTTCCTCTCGTAAAGCGCCTCGTAGGGAGCCATTTGGATGCTCGATTGATAATTGTTGTTGTATGCGAATTCCGCGAGCGGCAAGTGTGTGTCCCAACTAGTCTTCAAATCTATCGCGCACAGACGTAGCATATCCTCCAGGATCTGATTTACTCTTTCTGTCTGGCCATCGGTTTGTGGGTGGTACGCGGAGCTAAGGTTCAACTTAGTGCCCAGCGCCGCCTGTAGACTCGTCTAGAAACGTGATAAGAATCGCCCGTCTCTGTCCGAAATGATTGTGGCAGGTACCCCGTACAGTCTGACGATCTCGTCGAGATAAATCTGAGCTAACCGGTCGACGCTCCATGATGCTTTAATGCGATAAAATGAGCGGATTTGGTCAAACGATCGACAATGACCCAAATTGCATCATTCCCCCGGCGTCTTCGGAAGGCCCATGATGAAATCCAAGAGATATCGTTCCACTTCCATACTGGAATATCGAGCTTCTGTAGCTCCCCGCCTGGTCTTTGATGCTCGGCCTTCACCCATTGACAGGCCATGCACTGTGACACAAACGTTGCCACGTCTTTTTCATGCCATGCCACCAAAAGGTCGTGCACAGGTCCTTATACATTTTGGTACTCCGGGGTGCAACGAGTACTTGCATAATGGGCCTCCGTCAGAATCTCCTTTCTAAGTTCGAAATAGTCCGGCACACATATCCTCCCCTTTATCCGCGTCATTCCGTCCTCGTCCACCACAAAGTCGGTCGCCTTTCCCGTCAAAAATCAGCTCGCACATCTTCTTCAGGAATGGGTTGTCCTCCTGTGCGGTCCTTATCTTGTTGTGCTAGCTCGATTCAAGGTGCAATTGGGCCAATCATGCTCCACGTAATGGATTCGGAGTTCGATACCCATCTCTGCCAAGTCTCGCTGTTTGTTATGGTTGATAGACAAGCACCCAGCGAACATTCTACTCAGAGCGTCCGCTACGACGTTTCCCTTATCTGGCATGTACTCGATAGTCGGATCGTAGTCTTTAATAAGTTCGAGCCAACGTCACTGCCGTATGTTCAGGTCCCGTTGAGTGAAGATGTACTTGAGGCTCTTATGGTCCGTATAGATGCTGCAAGCTACACCATAACGATAGTGCCGCCATAGCTTCAACGCGAACACAATGCTGCTAACTCCAGATCATGCGTAGGATAATTCTTCTGTGTTGCTTCAATTGTCTCGACGCAAATGAAATCACCTTATCCCTTTGTATAAGCACGCATCCCAAACCCGTCCGCGATGCATCGCTAAATTATTTGAAACCCTTTGGCCCGTCCGAAAGTGCAAGGATCGGCGCTGAGATGAGCATTTCTTCAACTCTTGGAAGCTCGATTCGCAGGCGTCGTTCCATTCGAATGCGACTGCCTTCTAGGTGAGGCGAGTCAGAGGCGACAATTTTGGCAAAATCCTTCACGAATCTACGTAGTAGCCTGCAAGCCGAGGAAAACTTTGGATGTCGCTGCTGAGGTAGGCCACTTCCATTTGACTATTGCTTTAATCTTCTTTGGGTCCACCGTGACGCTTCAGCTGAGACAACGTGCCCAAGGAACGTCACGCTGCTCATCCAGAACTTGCACTTGCTTAGCTTGGCATAAAGTTGGTGTTCACGCAGAGTCTGTAGCACCGTCTTCAAATGTTCCACGTGCTCGTCCTTGCTCTTTGAATATATGAGAATGTCATCGATGAATGATGACAAATTTGTCTATGAACGGTCGGAACACCCGGTTCATTAGATCCATGAACGCGGCAGGAGCGTTGGTCAAGCCGAAGGGCATGACTAGAAATTGGTATGACATATCAAGTTCGGAAGGTGGACTTCGGCACGTCCTCGACTTGATCTTCAATTGATGGTAGCCTGAGCGAAGATCAATCTTGGAAAACACCGTCGCCCCTTGCAGCTGGTCAAACAAATCGTCTATCCTCGGTAACGGGTACTTGTTTCGTACCGTGGCTTTGTTGAGTTCTCGATAATTGATGCAAAGTCGCATCGATCCATCCTTCTTCTTTACAAACAACACTGGGGCACCCCACGGGGGACACTAGGGTAAATATATCCGCGATCTAGCAACTATTGTAGTTATACTTTCAGTTCCTTCAGCTGTCGGCGCCATTCATCGAAGGTGCTTTGGATATCGGTCGGGTGTCCGGGAAGGTGTCGATGCTGAATTCTATCTCTCGGTCCGGCAGCATCCTGGTAACTCGTCTGGGAACACATCAGGAAATTCTGCCACGATTCAGTCTGGGTCGTGCTTGTAATCTCCGTTCTCGTGTCTCGAACTGATGCTAGGTACCCGCTGCACCCAGAATGTAACATACGCCTTGCCGAAATTGCCAATATCATCATTGCTACCCTTGATGCTACTCTGCACAATAGGAGAACTCGATTTCGCCCGGAAGGCGGAACACAACTCTCTTCTCCGCACACTCGATCGTTGCGTGGCATGCACCCAACCAATCCATCCGAGGATTATATCATACTCCTTGACGTCGAGGACGAAAACTTCCAAGGATAGTTTCCTCCCTCCGATGCAGATAACCATCCCTACAAATTTGAGTGGCAGGCATATCTACTCCCGATGGAGTGCCAACGCTAAGATTCATATCTAAAAGTTGCATAGGTTGTTCATTCTCTTTTACAAAGTCAGCAGATATGAAACTATGCAGCATCCGAATCGAACAATACTCTAGCAGGCATATTTTTATAGAGTAGTATACTTGTCACGGCGGCAGTGTCGGACGCAAAAGCTTATCCGAGTCAGTGCGTAGACTCGGCCTTGCGCCCCTTGGCGATTTTGTGGGTTCACGGGCACCGCGTTTGTGCCATGGGCGGGAGGCGCCCTATTCTGGTTCTAGACGTCCCTTGTGGATGTTGGTTCGCCCTCCCATGCGACAATCTACTGCCTTGTGACCTAGTTGGCCACACTTGAAGCATCCCCTCGACAATCGACCGCCAGATGTCCTATCTTGCCGCAGCGATGGCACCGTACGCCTGGGTGAGGCCCTCGATACTCGAACGTGTTCTGGCACTTTGGTGCACCAGATCCTCCGTGTAATGGACGCTTGTTGAAATTGTTGCGGGTGCTTGATCGCCCTTCTGCGACGCTCGATCGAAGATCCCTCACTATCAAGGGCGGCGTTATATGATTCCCTATACGTCTGGCATCTCTGGTTCATGACGTCCCGACGTAAATCATCATTCAGGCCTTGCTGGAAGCGCTCGCACCACGCCTCGTGTTCGCAGAAAGGCCCCGGCAACCTTCGCAAGTTTTGCGAACTTCGTCGTAGTCTTCAACGGACAAGTTTCCTTACTTCAAGGACATGAATTCCTCTTCCTTCTGTCGATGAAGGGCACGAGGGATGTATTGCTCGAGGAAGGCCAGTTTGAACATCTCATACGAGATTTTGGCGTTGGGGTTGGCCTCTTGGAGTTCGTGTTTCTTCGTTCCCACTAGTCGTAGGCCGTCAAGTTGAGCTGCAACGCTGCGCACCCGACTCTCTTGGACCCCTTGATGCTGAGGAGATTGAATAGACCCTCAATCTTTATTAGCCATCCCATGACTTCGTCAGCTCTGCTCGACCATTTAATTCAGGCGGGTTCATCTTCTTGAACTTGGTCATCTTGAGCAGGGAGGAGGAAGACATGTTTTGTCTTTACGGGTTGTACTTCTTCTTCGGACATGATCGTCGAGTTCTGTTGAGTGCTATGGTGCTCACGATCTGGTCAGGGCCTCCATTTGCTTTTGTTGGGCGCTGACTTGGGCCTGGATCTGTTCTTGCAACTGTCGTTGCTGCATCTCTGACTGGCATTATTGGAGTTCATGAGGCGTAGTAGTCGCTCTATGGTAGATTTGCTAGGCGAGTTGCCTTCGATGCTATCCGTGCTAATCAATGTAGCGTTGACAGCAGGGACACCCAATCCTTCCGGCATTCCTACAAAATTGAGCAAACATGTTAGTATTCTCAAAATATCTACGGGCTTATATGTATGGAACGATTATTTCAGGTCGTATATGTCAAAAAGCGTAGTTTTTTTGAAAAATTGCAACGGCATCATCTGAAAGAAAGTATTTTGAAAGGTCCGAGGTGTGAACCGTGCTCTGATACCATCTTGTCACGCCCCGACTCGCCGAATCGTCGCCATCGCCTTGGCTCGATAAAATCGATCCCACGGGTCGGGATGTGATGCCGTGCAAGTCTTTAATGGACTTGCACAAGGCAAGGATGTGCAATTGGAAATTCCTTTTGACTCGATGCGTTAAAATTAAACAGTGCAGAGAGTTGAAGATATAGCATAGGAAGAAATTTAGTTTTTATTCATAAACTTGCAAAGTATGTGCAAGGTCATTTTTATTACATATGTCGTTGCGGCTACTTGAAACACAAAAGAAAAACTCTCGACAAGCTGCCCTAAATAATCCTTGTCGTTCCATACATTCACGTCCCTTTATACATTTTCAACAAAGCCTTCGATCTGAGTTGGGCTTCAAAATACTTCAAAATAGGAGAGCTTCGTGCCGCCTTCCGTCCTTCAGCTTCAGGTCTAGTCTCGAGCTCCCGCAGCGTGCTCGTTACCTGGGGAGTTGGGGGTTAGCACACTTTCTAGTGGATGGAACGAACCCACTTCTAAATCGACACTGCTTATTAAGGATTCTAGCATACGAAGTGATCTTTCTATTTAGAACTATATGAATTGCAGTTCATATCGAAGGCACATTTTAAACGATAACACATAACAATTTAAAGGCATTTTACCACGGCCGTGCTCCTTTCTGCACAAAATATACATGATCTTACCACCTGCACAAGACAATAAGTGAGCATGCAATCTATCATATATGCGGTAATTGGTGATATCAACACCATGAAGGATGATTACGTAGCCTTGCGACGCGCCCTCCAGTCCAGGTAGCGAGCCTAACTGGAGGTCTCGTAATGCCTCGCGCCGAAGTACGATTTCCATAATTTTCTCCTAGGTCGATTCGGTCCCAGGGCCCCGGGTACCATCTCGAGAAAGCTCACCTTGTGCACAAGTCGTCCTTGACCATGTGAATGTATGAACAGTTTAATATGTATGAAGTAAATTGCATAGCGTAACCATTATCAAGTCACATAATCATTCCTACTCGCAAGGGTCCTTTTCCCGAAACTGTATGTTCTGATTTAGCATCCCATAGGCACCAAATTCTCGAGGCATGATATACCGCAACCAAGGTTTTCATCGTTGTGTTTGCATGGCATAAAATATATTCTATCTCTTTATTAGAACTTTATCTTTTCTCTACTTAGTGTGACCTATCGATTCAGAGTTAAGTTCTCTAGGTTGATATATTATCCCGAGCTCTTGATCTTAGTGGCAAGCATACATCCCGTTAGCATCATCAATTTGAACATTGAACTTTAAGAATTTAGTTGGAAGGAGTAGAAAAGAAGGGGCCGAAGAACCACCCACCTAAGGAGATTGCGCCGAAGTAGGAGAACGCTTCACAACGGTCAAGCGTCAGTTACACGAACTCCTGTAATGGCACGAGCACGAATTAGAACCCTTCCTTCAATCCTTCCTTCGAAATTCCCAAAGATGCATTCAGAAACGACGCGAAAGCACACTATCAAATCCACGCAACAATTCGTTCAGAAAGCCAAGAAAACCAATAAAACCAACGGCAGACGGGTCGCATTTTAGAGTTCCTTCGCCAAGATGCCGCCTACCGCATCTAGGACTTATTCCAACAGTAGTCGATCCATTAGTTGGAACGGTACTCATATCACTCGTCCAAATCGATTTTATTGATGTCATAGTTTTTGTATACCAAACTCGTCGCGAGTCATACTAGCCATCTATGTTTTCGACCATGTCTGACTTGGCATGAGCCTATTACATAGTGCTTCGCCCCAATGGGAGGGGGCACTACAGTTGCTCCCGAAGATTCTCGACTTTCGAGCGATTACGGAGAGCTCTGACCTAGGATTCACACGCCATTTTTATTGGATTCATCTCGAGGTAAACTTTCAGAATTTATTTTTTATCATATTTGATTCTAAATTTCTGGGAAATTATTTTGGTGTTGCTTGTCCAAAACTTGACACGTCGTACGGTTTTCGAGATTTCGAACTCCGATTCGCGATCCATTTGAACTTTTGGAAAGCTAACATGACGATCTTGACATATAATTTTCCCTAAATTTCAAAGGTTAGTTTCCTATTTTATTTATCAAGATGAACTCAGATTTGATTGGTAAAGCACCATTTTGGTAACGGTTAGCCATAACAGCGATATCTTTTGACCAAGCGTGATTTTATGGCAGGTCAATTCCGGTGCATTCGTGGCACTGAAATATAACAAGTTGTGCTTTCCAAATCTTGAGTTCATGATGTTTGACTAGATAGTCAATGGCATACCTCAATTTGCGTGCCATTATTTCTAAAATTAGAAATATGACTTTTATTGGCCAAACTTCCTTGTTTAGATTATATTCAGATTATTGTTAGGTTAAATTAGGTTTTTAAGTGATTTATTCTAGAATTAATTAATATTAGATAAGGAAACTCATTAGCCAATTATTTCATGATTTTATAATTAGAATCTTAGAATTGACTTGTGATTTTCGTGCACGGTTCGTGGTATGATGGTGATATGAATGATAGCTTCTATATCGGTATTCCTGTCATCCTCTACTTGTGACTACGGCTTGTTCAAGGGTTCAGGCAAGTACAGTATTGTATTATGTTTTGGTACATTATAATGCTTTCTTTATCATTTTCTTATTTGATATTCTTTGAGACACGATGGTGACACGATAGGCTTATTGTATCCTTCTTATTGTATTATTGACCGTTATTGATTGTTAGTGAGTTGGAAGGAAAATACTCGGTAAGTACATGAACAAACCAAAATACCATTACCAAAAGATAGTTAAGTCATATACCTCATGTATGACTTAGCCGTACCAATACTGAATGATAGCCATCTATGATGTGTCGTATTAGTCCAGCCATTCACGTATTAAAAGGTATTTCACACACACAGTCGTTTCTATTGTTCATGATCTTAGTTCAGTTCTTTATCTTCATGTTCCTTTCCATTAGTTACTCGTTCATGATTATTACTTTCTTTGTCTAGTTCATATCTTGCTAGTTCTTTATACGTTCTTTACCGTTACTGTTTCTCATTATTTCCAACTTATTTTATGCTAACAAGATTAAATGCAATATGGTTGTACTTTGCTCCTTTCCTCACTGGATCATTGATATAAGTGAGGATGACGTACTTCATGTTTTTGTGCAATGGACCATACAGGAGGAGATAGAGACTCGAAGGCCAAACCTTAGAAGACTATTTAGATAGAAGAGTTGATTCAATATTGTGAGATGTTGTATTTTCATCAAGTGTAAAACTTATGAAAACTAAAATTTTGATTTAGTTGTTGTGAATGAGCAGTAAAGATAGTATTTATGAGCATTCTGTTTATTGTGGGCTAGACAGCGTACTATGTCGATATCGTGACGTAAGCTGGGCTTGGATACGTACTCGTATCCCGAAAAGCGGATACGGGTAGTGACAAGTTTTTATGGTGGCCCATACAGGTCAGTCTTCATAAATTGTGTGAACTCGTGGTAGTACCATATTTGTCATACTGCTGCGAGCCTATGACTAGAAAATGCTCATTCACAATTAAGATTGATTTGATTTTTAGGAGAATGACTAGGACTAGGAGTCCCTTATTCAATTCCATTGTTGGGTAGTTAAGGTTGCTACATAGGTCATGTGTTTTAGTCAAGGATTTATTAAATTCTAGGCCATATTGCATAAATCGAGGAATTTTTCTAGGCGAATATGTTATTTTGTTTTGACATGATGGTAGGATCAAAGATGGGTAGACTATTCGCTTGGTAAGTTAGGCGTTCCTAGAATTCATGCTCTAACCTGGATCAATTGCTAAATTTTTCTTTTTGCCCTTTTTAGATAACATCCTCATATCGTAAGGTCTGAATTAATTACTTATTTCCCATTTTGTCATATTTTTATAATTTCTGCCTTTGTTATCCATATATGAATCTCGCGTTAGTTGTTTCAATTAAACTTTTCCTTCAATCATTTGAATATCCATGAGATAGAGATTAGAATATTTATAATTCTCTTATCTTCAGTTATTCCTCCCTAATCAATCATTTTATTTCAAGACTTGAGACTTATAGTACGGATGCTTACATTTTTCCTATCTTGATTGTCTTAGAACTTGTTTGGATTTCTGGAAGCTCCTTTGAGATCCTTATGGATATAATTGGAATAATTTTTCGGTGACTTACAAAGGCAAGGCAGATGTGCATTGTCCCCTTTTATTTAAATTATGGATATTGTGGGTTCACTGTAGCCAGCAGCGCACTAGCGTGGCATGACCCCTAAGTTGAAATAATTTTAAGTAAGCGTAGGTTATCAAATATTACTAAAACTATGTCTTAGTTGCATTATTTGATTCTTTGATATATTATGTTAATATTGGATAGAGTTGATAGAGTGTTCGATATCGTATCCGTATTTGAGTCATGAAACCCAGAGTTTACTGCAGCCAGATGTACAGTAGCGAGGCATTAATTCTCGGTAAATTGACTTCACATATACATATGGTTTTGAATATTATAGAGATAATATCCTTTTGGCATACACTCTCAAAACTTGATTTAGTTATTATCCTTTGAACCTTTGTTTCTCATCTTTCTATTTTCAAATTGTTATTTGGGTTCCTAGTAATCCTTTATATATATTCTTGATTTCATTCATAATCGTACATAAATTTTGATTCTATAATAGTGCCCGAATGATTTTGGTTAAATCGTGCCTAATGACTTTTCTTGTTGAGCAAATCATATTTCGATTCTATCCTTAACCAAGCCTGGATTTTGACTAACCCTTTTGAATATCATTTCTGGATAATATTCTTAGTCGTGCCTAGTCGTATCTATTAGAAATTTCGAGGACAAATTTTTTTAATGGTGGGTAGATTTGTAAGCCCACTTCTATTTTTTTTTATTTTTTATTTTATTAAGATTAACTTTTTATTATCATTATGGTTTATGCCTTAGCCCATAGGTGAGTTAGGACCATCCTAAGGTCATTTGGCCTTTAGATGGCTTATGTAAGTATTAATTAGCTATTATATAATTTACTATTATTTTTATATATTTTTAGATTTTTTTAATTAATTATTTTATAAAGATTTATATATTTTAATATTTTCATAATTTACTATAAGGCTATTTAGGATTATTTTGCGACCTAGTATTATTATTTAGGTTCTAGAGTGATAGAAAAAAAATTCATAATTTTCTACATTTTTTAGGAATTTTTAGGATTATATTTGAGTTTATTTGGCCTTAAAATTATTTTTAAATCCATTTTCTAAAATAAAAATCCAGTCAGCCGGCCGAGCCCACCCGTCAGCCGCTCAGGACGAGTAGAGTGGGACCATATGTCAGCGACACAGGCGCTGAGCTCCTTATTAGGAAATTTCCTAATATAGAGCCGACCTTAGCTGACTCTATCCCTAGCCGGCTGGCCATATGGCCGTTGGCCTTAACTGCGGAGCCGTCAGATGGCCGCCACGTGGCGAGCCAAGCTGCACACAAATCGTCTCTAAGCTGAGCTCTCTCTCTCTATATATATATATATATTATATATATATATATATATATATATATATATATATATATATATATATATATATGTATGTATGTATGTATTCGTAGGAAACAATAAACCCTAATATTCTGTAGCCGATTTTGAGAGAGTTGCTCCCAGAGATTCCCCGACATCTCGAGGCGATTGCGGAGAGCTCCGACCTCAGATTCGCGTGCCCTTTTTTATTGGATTCGTCTCGAGGTAAACTTTCAGAATTTATATTTTATTTTATCAGAATTTGATTCTGAATTTCTGGGGAATTATTTTAGTGTTGCTTGTCCAAAACTTGACATGTCACACGGTTTTCGAGATCCCGAGAGATCCCGAACTATGATTATTGATCCATTTAAAGTTTTGGAAAGCTAACATGACAATCTTCGACAAATAATTTTCCCATAATTTCAGAAGTTATTTTCTTATTTTATTTATCAAGTTGAACTTAGATTTGATCGGTAAATCACCGTTTTGGTCACGGTTAGCCATAACAGCGATATCTTTTGACCTAAGCGTGATTTTGTAGCACGGTCGATTCTGGTGCACTCGTGGCGCTGAAATCTAAGTTGTACTTTTCAAATATTGAGTTTATTATGTTTGACTAGATTGTCAATGGCATGCCTCGATTTGCGTGTCATGATTACCAAAATTGGAAACATGACTTTTATTGGCCGAACTTCCTTGTTTAGATTATATTAAGATATTATTAGGTTAATGTTTACATCAAAAATATGACAAGGTTTTTTTGATTGATAAAACTTTAGCATTTCAATTACAAACAGAACAATATACAATGTAGGACTTAGACGTAGTCCTAGGAGTACACTTTTGTTTTTATCTGGGAACTGTATCGGTAGAGCGAGTGGTAATACATTGACTCCATTGACGATCTGACAACGATCTTGAATTATCTAAAGGTCTGGACTGCTCTAGATGCTGGAGCGTTTGGAGGAAAAGTAAATATTATGTGTCTCTTCTTGTCTCTATATGTAGATATAATGATCTGTCAGTCTGGATGAAGGAATGATCCTTTTATTTATATGCAGCAGACTGATCTGCTCATGTGCGCATATGTAGGATGCATCTGTACGTAGGAACGCCATGTGGCTGATGTTGTGGGGCGCATGGACGATGCGCCATGAGTTGGAGTTGAATCTTGTTTGAACTACACTGTTAGGCTGCAGTGGAGTTGACACGTGGCAGTTGCGAAGATTCGGCCGTTGCTGAGATCTTGGGTGGTTAGCACCCATTCGCAGGCAGAATTGAGTCAAATAACACGTGGGGCGTGTTCATGGCTCAAAGATCTCGGATTTGGTGGAGGGTGATCTGTCAGGATACGCCTAGGATTAGGCGCATAGAGGGCAACTTGGTCTATGATAGACCAGTCTAAGTGCAGGGCTTCTAAGGCGCAGGCTGCGTTTGGGCGCATGGCTGTGGAGGCGCATACAAAGACTTAGCTTCTTTCTTTTAGGATCAGAAGTGAGTTGGGGGCGCACGGCTTTTGAGGCGCATGCAGACTTCTAGGCGCATGGCCGTGGAGACGCATGCGAGTGATTAGCCAGCCACGTGGCAAGGACAGTTGTAGCCGACAAAAAAGAGAAATAATGATGCTGACGTCAACGGCCCTTTATTTCTTGTAAAAAGCTGTCGATTGGTCATTCTTTGGGGGATGTCCTGCCAACTCTATCACGTGACATTAAATGCTTGATGGGTGACGAGTTATAATGGGCACACACTACAAGAAATTCGGGTTTCCGTGACAAGTAATCTGTGACAAGTGTAAAACTTTTCACTGAAAGGGATATTTCTGTGACAAATAATTTTTGTTGTCACTCATAATTTGTTTCTGTGACAACTGTTATTGTCCGTCACACAATTAAAATATTTAGTGACCATGTTTTTGTTGGTCGTCACTTAATGTGGTCACTGAAATTAAATTATGATTTTAGAGACAAGTTATGTGTGATAAGGGAAATAGTTGTCACTAAAATTGTTTGTTGTAGTTACAAGAAAATATTATCGTCACATAAAAGTATTAGCCACAAGATTAAAATTTTATTCTTGTCACTTAAAAGTTTCTTTTAGTTACCAAATAATTGTACGTCACACAAAAGTATTAGTCACAAAGAAGAAATTTATTTCTTGTAACAAAAACTTTAAATAAATTTTAAAAAGTTAAATAAAAAATATATCTTATTTTGATACTATTTTGACATTACCATTTAAATTGTAACAAGATTTGACTGTACCAAAAATTTTCACATCAAATATCACAATCCTAATTATAATCCGGCTGTATAAAAAAAATCATCAAATATTCGCAAGTCTCCAACCGAATTTGGAATCCTGTTAGTATCATATATATATATATATATATATATATATATATATATATATATATATATATATATATATATATATACACTACACCAAAACAAATAATTTGTCACACTTTATTTTTCCAATTCGTAACGGTTAATACCGTTACAAGTTAGTAATGGTGATTACCATGACAATAATTAAATAACCCTTACAAAAATATCTACTTTGTATTTTTTATTTAGTTTATTTTGCAGGAATGGTTATAAGTGTGACAAAGGAAAAAAAATTATAAAAATTTGAGATTCCCTCTTCTAAAATTTCACATCCCGCCTGTATTTCCCCTCTTCTAAAGTCATCCTGAGCCAGAGATTCTCTTTCCTTATTCTCCGCCTCCGACACCACCACCCTCACCGTCGATATCATTCTCCGCCTCCGACACCACCACCCTCACCGTCGATATCACCACTGCCACGCCACCATCACCACTGTTATGGAGGAAGAAGCAGTCGGATATGAAGTGGTACAAAATTCCTCTCAAATTTCCTAAATTTTCTCTCTTTTTCTCGATTTTATTAGGGTTTCCTTAGTCGATTCGATCTACTTCTAGGGTTTAAGTGATCAAAACATTCGCTTGTCGTTTCTTGATGTTTGTGATCGGTGGTTTCAAAGCGGATTTTGAAGGAATTAATGCAGCGCATGTCTGAGTCTCTGAATCAGATTTATGAATCTTTCATAATTTTTTTGAGTTTTGTTGTTGTTGTCTACTTTTTGTTATATGCATCGTTTTCCACCCGAGGGAGGCGGAACGAAAGAGCATGTTGGTTGATCTCTCTATCCCAAGGAACAGAGGCCAATTAACTAACCTAGTTGTTCAAATGCCTTGCGCAGGATGGATTTGTGACTTGTCTACAATGCAGCCAACATGTTCGATGAAATGTCTCTATGCTTAAATTCCTCCTCTACTTACTGAATTTTTTATAGCTAATTTGTAGGGATGGAGGATAACTTTCTCCTTTACTTTCATCAACCACAAGCTACGTAAAACCCCAACCAAGAACCCCCTCCTTCGTCGTTGTCGTCGATGTCTTCAGTCCTGGTCCCGGAGGGAGCAACTGCAACCTTGCTCGTTATAGACCTCACAAAATCGATCCCGCACGACGTCCTGTCCCATCTCCTTGCTCGCTTCGGTGCCTCTGTCGTTCGCCCTGCGCCAGCAACAAGTAATTATTTCATACTTGTCCCCCTCCTCGGTTCAAGGATAAGTGAATAATATAAGAAATACAGGTTGAGGAATCATGTGTTTGTTGATTTTAGCGATGAGGCGTTGGCGTCCCAAGCGTAGGCCCAGGTGAACAGGCTGAGATTTTTAGAGAAGGTGTTGGTGGTGGAGAGGATAGGCAGGGCGGGGTGCGAAGGGTTCTGGAGGTCCTCCTGCCTTTTCGGCTTCAAAGTGTTCCGTGTCTGCCGGCGAACCGATCGCTCCGAGGCTTGGTGTGGTCTATCCGTTCCCTTCCAATCTTGAGTATGGCTTGTCTCTTTCATGACCGATTGATTGTTAGTAGGAACGAATGTTATTTATTTGAATGAGATTTGCATATGCACTTTATGGCTATATTTTAGCAATTAAATCAGCTAGGGATATCAAAGGAAAATGAAACAAGAGAAATGAAAGTAAAATGAAACTTAATCCTTTGTGAATGAGATCACATTTCTACATGAAACATCTTCATTTTCTCTTTCTTTCCCTCACTTTCCCCGTCACAACCAAGTATTCTACTACCTCCTAGTTGTTGTTCTACTTTGTGGTTGCCAAATATACCCCAAAGGCGTATCAAAATAAATAATAGGGCATAAATAAGGATGCAAATGGAGTCGGTATGGTGGTTACGTTTAAGGATGTAAGTGGATCAGATTCGATTTTGAGGTTGAAACCTCATCCTCCACCATAAATATTTACCTTCATATCCGCCTCTGATGCCTACTCGATGAGAAAATTTGGCTCCACCTAGACCACTATTGGAGGTCCATATATCCGCCTCCACATAAACACATGTCATGGATGGAGTCTTATGAAATGTTTACTTGGTATAAATTTCTACAAGTTTTATAATGAAACTTGAATTCAAGACCTCTTAGTTAGCCATTAACTTACAACTTAGGACAACATTTTGTTGTTGACTATTCAAGAAATAGAGTAATTAGAGGAAAAAATTGGAAATATAAAATGGAAACTGAAACATGTAGGGGACGGTGTCCTATATATATATATATATATATATATATATATATATATATATATATATATATATATATATATATATTCCTGTGTGTTTGTAAATATTCATGTGTGGGGGAGTGTAGGAATTGAGAGTTTCAGTCCACATCAGTAGACTGTTTGTGTGTGTATCAGTCGGGCCAATGCCTCTACAGTTTGGACAATTGGTAGTGTTCTAACTTGTGCACAGATTTTTGGAGGGAAACAGACTGTTAACTAGAGGACAGATACATGAATGTATCAGTTATTTGGGTTTTCCTGTGTGTCTATTTATGTATGCAGGCTTGAGTTTGTTCCTCGTGTGCAACCTATTTTCAGAACATGTGTGTACTTGTGTGGGGTTTCCTGGGTGTGGCAGTAGGTACCAGTTTTCATAGGGGGATTCTTGTGTGGGTATGTGCCAATTGGACAGAAACATATGTGTATCAGTAAAAGAAAACTTGGGTCAAGTGTAGGCACAGGATTGGGGGAAGTTAGTGTCGGGCAGGGCAATTCCTGTGAGTTATATATATATATATATATATTTGAGGGAAACAGTCTGTTAACTAGAGGACAGATACATGAATGTATCAGTTATTTGGGTTTTCCTGTGTGTCTATTTATGTATGCAGGCTTGAGTTTGTTCCTCGTGTGCAACCTATTTTCAGAACATGTGTGTACTTGTGTGGGGTTTCCTGGGTGTGGCACAGTGGCAGTAGGTACCAGTTTTCATAGGGGGATTCTTGTGTGGGTATGTGCCAATTAGACAGAAACATGTGTATCAGTAAAAGAAAACTTGGGTCAAGTGTAGGCACAGGATTGGGGGAAGTTAGTATCGGGCAGGGCAATTCCTGTGAGTAATATATATATATATATATATATATATATATATATATATATATATATATATATATATATATATATATTTGGAGGGAAACAGTCTGTTAACTAGAGGACAGATACATGAATGTATCAGTTATTTGGGTTTTCCTGTGTGTCTATTTATGTATGCAGGCTTGAGTTTGTTCCTCGTGTGCAACCTATTTTCAGAACATGTGTGTACTTGTGTGGGGTTTCCTGGGTGTGGCAGTAACTATTTGCTACTTGGATTCTTCGATTATTTTTGCTACTTCACATGAAGACTTCTACTGCTATACTTGGGATATTATCATCCTTCTCGGGGATAAACATGTTGATCATCATAATATTATTTTTGCTACTTCACATGAAGAGTTTGTTATGAAAGGACCTTATGGATCGGTCTGCTGAGTCTAGTAAATCAAGTTTTATATGTTGTTCCTTTAGTTTGAAAGAGTAAATCAAATTTTCATTTATCCTACAGACAATTGGTCTCAGAATGTCCTCCGCTCTGAAGTTTTTGTGTACACAAAAACAGATCTATTGTTTATAAACATGTTGATCATCATAATATTATGCTTTAGCCTCTGTATGTACTGGAGTTTCAGTCATGTGACACTCGATTGGTAAATGAAGTGCAGGATGATGCTTCGGTTTCATGG
This sequence comes from Iris pallida, assembly GCA_029216955.1. Lineage (NCBI taxonomy): Eukaryota > Viridiplantae > Streptophyta > Magnoliopsida > Asparagales > Iridaceae > Iris > Iris pallida. Next base: position 25,906,635 of record JANAVB010009200.1, read on the forward strand.
AGAAAGCGAAAGAAACACTTTTTTGTGTTGAGTCACTCCGGAAAGCCAATATACTCTAGGTATACCTTAAATATTGCTGCTAGTTGAGGTAGAATGGGAGTATCCTTATTGCCATTTTCGTTGAAACTTGTGCACTTTTTAATATAGCACCTTTGATGTTCTTTCAGGTATGGTGATGAACATAAATTAGCAGGATTTTCAGCAACCTTACAAGCCATCATTTCTTTTGTGGAGAATGGGTATGCTACTACAACCATCTTATTTTGCCGGGTACCAACATGTGTTATATATCTGGTTGGTACCAGCTTCTTGGGCAACACTATTGTTGTATAAATCTGGTCTGGATATTTTCAAAAGATCTTTGATAAGGTATTGTTCTTTTCCAGCGGAGACCGTGTCAAATTTGTAAGAGCTGGAAAACATCATGTCAGCTTGCATTCTTGTGTTTGCTAGATGAATCTTGCTAAATATTTGTGGAATTCCTCTCAGATTAATCCATGTCCATCTTATTGACCTGGTTGCTTCTATCACTTGTGTTTCCCCTTGTTTTCAGTTGGCAGTGTTGGTGAACACTCAAAGTGGCCATCCAATTTATGCTGCTACAATATCGTTGCACCATGTATATTATAGTTTTTATATGGATAACCCAAATGTTTTTCTTTGCAGTTTGTTCTAGTGTTTATAGATTAAGTTTCCAGATGATTAGGATGACCAAATACTTTGTTCACTCTTTTTAAAAGATGCGAGTTTGCTAGCACAAGGTCCTTATTGACTGCTTATGGTTTAAATGATAAATTGCTATCTTTACATTTTATGTAATGTAATCAGCTCCAACATATTTGGTCTCGAGAGCTTCTTGGGTCATCCAAGAGGTTTAGCAAATATATTTCCAATTATGAAAATGCATAAAAATGACAAAATTGCATTACTATAAATAAGTTTTATTGATCATGACACCACATATCCTTTTTTGAATTCTCTTGCCTTTTGGCATTTTTAAATGGTTTGAGTAACTGAGAAAAAGGTGTAAATTCAGCTTTTTTATCTTTTCCTGACTTTGAATGGATGAAAAGGAAATTGGACTGTGCTATCAATCTAATAGGTAAACCCATGGCTGGTTTCTAATATTTATATGATTTGTTTTATGTTCAGGTGATTTTTCTAGTGAAAGGCCCCATATATTTAGTCTGTATATGCTGTACTGAAGAGCCATATGAGGTTTTGAAAGGACAATTGGAGCTTATCTATGACCAGGTATTGAAGAACGAACATACTGAACAAGAGGTGTCAATCTTGTCTTACTCATCAATCAGTCTTATGCGACCTTACTGTGTAGCCATTTTTTTGCAACCCATGTCTTACTCATCATTTTCTGTATTTTGATGTCTTTGCAGATGCTTCTTATATTGACAAAGTCCCTTAATAGATTACCAAAAAAAATATGATACTCCGATCCGAAACTGTCATATTGCCGATCCCGGAACTCAGTCTGATTCTGATTCTGATACTGCGAACCTTAATTGAAACTTGTGCTAACTATGAATTTGTGTCTTTGATCAGGTATTTCAATTGAGGAAATTGCTGCCTACTTCAGCTTCCTATGATTTTAATATCCATGTGAGCTACTGTATCTCTCGTCTGATTTATGCATGTTCGCTTCTTACTTTTGTTGACTGAGTTGGCACTGGAACATAATTTCTTTCAGATGCATACAGAAATACTAACTGCCTACAGGAAATATTAGGACTTTTGAAGTATTGCTGGTATACTGTTGCAGGCATTCTTTAGTAGAAGCATCTAGCTAGGAAATATGATGTATTTCACTTTTTAGAAGTACTGCTGATAATTAAGCAAATTAGAAGCCCTTATTAATTTATTATTCTTTTGACAAACTCAACTTGTAAACTGGAGTTCAGCTAGAGTTATTGACATTATGGGGCTATTTTTTCTGGCAGTTAGTATTTCTGGCAGTTAGTACTTGGTGATGAAATATGGAGGAATTTCTTCCCATATTCTTTAGAGCTCTTATCACCGAAATCCTTTCCCGAAAAATTTAAGGATCCCCCATGATTGTTCTTCAATAAAAGTGAACCACTTTCATCATCATCTGGAAATGGATACATAGAGAAGCCCAGGTAGTTGCTAACCAAGCCAACTTAGGAATCGGCAGCCCATGTTTTATAAGCGTTACAAAAGGGTTTTTTTTGTAGTGCCTCAAGGTTGTATGACATGAACGATTAAGTTTTATTGACAATTTTTTTCTTGTATATATATACTTACGTAACATTCTAAACATTACCTTTATTAATTTATGCAGGTCATTAAAGATTGATCATCACCAAGACAAGAGCTGCATATGCAATTGATCATCAGTTTATATTTATAGATTACTCTAGGTTTTATGTACCAGCTAGTTTGGATACTCTTTATTTTTTAAGTACTAAATATTACTTCTCTTTATGTTATATGTACTGAATTTTGAGGAGCAATATAATTACTTTTGAGAATTGATATAATTACTTTTCATGTTGTTGGTGTTTATAATTACTTTGAGTTAGTCGCCTATATAAATGCCTTTTAGAATTTATGAATGTTAGTTCTGGTTTACATTGGAAAGTCGATGGGGGTTCTTGGAAGATGAGCACAATCATGCATACCCTCTTCTACAAAAATTGTGTGATATTGTATTGTGTGTTCTTGTATTTCAATGTATAATGAAAATGACAAAAAAAAATACTCGTGACAATATTGATCTGTCACCAAACATATAAAGTGTACACTACGGTGACAGCATTTACCTTCACTAAACATATCCGTATACAGTGACAACAATAAACGTGTTACTGCATGTGTTACAATGATGACATGTACTTGTCACTAAACATATTTGTTTATTGTGACAACAATAAAAGTGTTACTAAAATTGTTTTGTGACATCAAATGTCGTCACGAAAATAATTTTTATTTTCTCGTTAAAAAATATATATTTATTTTTAATTACAATAAAATGCTATTGTGACAATACCGTGCGTCACTTATAATACTTTTAGTGACGCATTTGTTGTCACAGAAAGTATACTATCACTGACAACATATTCTTGTCACAGTAGAGAACTTTTTGTGACAACGACGTTTGGTCGTCACTTATACTTTTAGCTACGAAGGTATATGCTACAAAAATAAGTTGTCACTGGACTCGTCACAGAAGATGTGTTGTGACGAGTTTTATAACTTCTGTGACAACTGTACATGTCACATAAACCATATTTTCTTGTAGTGACATCAGCTCATGCTACGCTAGTCGCATGGGTCGATATCCTATCGGTACAGAGCGCATGGTGCTGACGACGCATCTGCCATATGGCGCAGCCTCATTGGTCTGTCTGTTGAGTTTTTTGAGACGTTAATGGCTGTTTTGACATTGCTGAATACGAAGAGGCAGATTCATCATCATTAATGTAAATTCATTCCACAGAATATGAGGGGACTGCCACTTGGTGCATAGGCGCGAGTTGCCCCGGCCTACAAATAGCTTTGTGAAGAAGTTTGTTTCCTATTTCACTTAGCTTTCCTTCATAGAGACGAACTCGACCAATCCTCCGCCTGGGCGATAGTTGTACTGCGGGTTGTCGATCTTCTCATTCAAAGAATCTTTGATGACGAACTCTTTCCGAAGACAAAGATGTGCCGAGTTGGTTTATTCACCATCGACCCTATTTTTGTACAAGCCCGTGAAAGTGCCTGTTACATCCAAATATCGCGATCATCTTGTCCTGTCACAGGCTGAAGGTGCCTGTTGCATCCAAAGATCGGGGCGGACATGCCTCGATTTTTTGTTATGCTGAAAGAGCCGCAAATCGGGGCTATCGTGCCCTAATTTTGTTAGGCTAGAAGAGCCACTCCTCCTGCTAGAGTGACCGCACGTCGGCGAGGAAGTGATTTGCTCTGACTATGAACGGTGATGCGCCTATGCTGATATGATGGGATGATGCGCTTGGCTGTAGCTTTTAGACTTATTCTTCTCTTTGTAAAAGAATTTTCCTTTGTAAAAAGTTTTAGACATATAATAGACTTTCATATGGAATAAAAGCCTAATCTCTTTATGTCTCTTTGTTGTGCCAAGTGTTCTGCTAAATTTCCTGGCACATGTCAATTTAGGCGCATGAGAGTTAGGGTGTATAGGAATTTTGGCCTAAGATGCGCCTGAAATTCCATGCTTATACAAGACCCCTACAAAGTTTTCAAAACTTTCTGCCAAGTTTTGGAATACTTTGAACAAGAAGCATGGGTAGTAGTTTGTTTTGGGCATATGTCCTTGTCTGGGCGCATGGCTCTTCTGAGCGCATGACCACTCCGCGCATTGCTGTGGGGGCGCATGCTCTTTCTTGATTTTAATGCAAGAAGATAACACCTCAAAGTTTGAAAGATTAATGTCATTTTAAAGATATACAGCCGTCAGTTTCATGAGACCCTAATAGTTGTGCTGACGTCATCTTTTATCGGTTCACACGTCTGTCTTATGCATATAAATAGGCATCTGGGAGGGAGAGAGAGAGTTTTCTACTTTTTGTTTTCTCCTTCTCCTTCTTCCTCTAGAGTCTTTGAAAACCCTAGCTTCTTTAGAGAGATGGCTCCCAAGACTCTCCATGGCGGTGATGGCCGAGGAAGGGGCAAAAGCAAGGAGCCTATAGAGGTTGATGTGGAGGACGTCCCCGTCGTCGCAGCGACACCTGCCGATATTCGGTCGGCGGTAATTGGTGGGTGATTCTTTGACTTGGTGTTTTCACTTTGTTGCAATACTGTTGGGGCACGTGGATGTGATTGAAATGAGTCATATTTCGATAACACGCCTAGGCCTCTCGACTGCTGACGTGCATGGACTTTATCTTGATGATGCGCCGAAGCTTCTCTGCTAACGCGCATAGACTTAGGTCCTGATGATGCGCCGGAGCTTCTTTTGCTGATGCGCATGGACTTAGGTCCCGATGATGCACCGAAGCTTCTTTTGCTGACATACATGGATTTAGGTCCTGATGATGCGTCGAAGCTTCTTTTGCTGACGTGCATGGATTTAGGTCCTGATGATGTGTCGAAGCGTCTCTTCAAATGTGCATGGGCCTCCGTTCTGTGTGTGTGCTTTTGGTGAGATTCCATCTGTGCGCATGGGGTTTTGACCCAAATGATGTGCCAGATTGTTGATGCACCTCAGATGCTTTGCTAGAGCTTCTAAGTCTTTTGCTAATCTTTTGAAGGGCTTTTAGTCTCCTTGGCTGACCATTTTGTCTTGTTTGTGTGACAGTGTCGATGACTATCCCTTTGTTGAATGAAGTCCTTTTAGACCATGCGCTTTGTCAGATGGGCTTGGACTTTAATGAAGAAGTTGTCAACCCGGCCAAGGCTGCCATTATGTTGGACCATCCACTGGAGAGGATGACGCAAATCAGAGATCACTATTTTAGTTTTCTTCAACTCATGATGGAGAGTGGCAAACTCAAGTCTGTTGAATCTGACAATATGACCTTCTTAAAACTCGAGTTCTTGTTTGGTGACCATTTGACCTCTACCGAAGTGAAGGTGTTGAAGGTCAAAAAAGATTGGTTCTTCACAGCGAAGGATGTGAACATATACATTCAGAAAGTGGAGCGTCAATTGCCCCTGACGGCTTTCCGTAGTCTTGTTTCCAAGAGGAGGATGAAGGGGGAGCTTACTTCATCCCAGGGAGGGGCAGTAGCAGGCACTATCCGGATCGATACCACCTCCAATCAAAAGGATACCTTAGCCACTTCGTGAGCCGAAACCTCTTAGCTTTTGCGAACCTTGTGTCTTAGGAGTATATATAGTGATGTTCCTCCTAACACTTTCGTCTTCAGTGCTTCGACCTTTGTCAACCGTATGCTGGAGGCTAAGATCTCGTACCCGAAGGGGAATTTTGGGTCGAGGGCTGGTGCCATTATGTGTAGAATGAGACGAGTTGATACTCTGGGTTCTATCGAAGTTTAAGACTAAACTCAGGGAAGTTGGTCTGACTGCTGCTCTCCTGGAGATGTACAACACTCATACTAGCACCTTCTTCACTCCCGTTGGGGAGTTAGGCTTGGCACTACATGTGATGTATGAGGTCTCGAAGCTTCCTTGGGGGTTTGAGCCCTATGAGGAGTACTTTCCTACGAATGAGGAGCTTCTGGCCTTGGAAGAGAAGAATTTTGAGATGATGGCAGTCTTCAAAGAGGTGGTGAGCCATCATTACCTGGCCCAATAGAGGGACAAAGGTAAGGTGCAGCCTCATATGACTGCTTGGAGGGATTATGTCTTCAAGCAAGACATGACGGACCCTTCGAAGGTTCGATTTGTTACTCCTCAGGGGCTTACCCATGCAGAGGTGCTTACTGAGATGACTAGACAGCGAACAAAATCCTCATAAAAATGAGAACCAGGAGCCATTCGACCGCTGTTTGCCATGAAATATAAAAGAGCAGAACAGTTTTATAGGAGGACTGGACTTTTACTTCACGTTACAAACTCGCTTGTACAAAGAAAGCCTATGGACGAAAACGTAGGTACAGCAATCTAAGTACAATTGTTTATTTTTGATTCTGGGGTGACGATAGAGGCTCGGAAAAGCGACGGCAGCTCTGCCTTACTCCTTGGACGATCGGACGTAGCCTTGGCTCCTGTGACTAAATGCTTGGCGTTGATGAAGAAATGCTCTCCTTGCTCTCCTCGTATTGCTCTTCTGGCTTCTCTCTCTCTCTGGATTGATCTCTGTGTATTTTTCTCTCTGATTATTGGAGGAGCGTCCTTATGCAAGGGAATGGCACCTTGCTATTTATAATAGTGGGGGGCATCATTAGGGTTTACAATGATTGCCCATTCTCAAAGTGGCGGCGGCCTGGTAAATGATCAATCTGGGCCATTAATCTTGAGCGTGAAGGATCTGGGCCATTAATGAGGATTATGCCAAATTATGTCAGTAATTAATGTTGATTGCAATAAATCCCCATCATGATGATTTCCTAATGTCCGCAAATCTAAATGAATCAATTTAATTCATTCTCTTGCCATGTGTCCTAAATTATTAGGATCTGACCCAAAATTTGATTATCTTTAGGACACGTGTCCTGTCATCGTTGTTGAGCCGCATGAGGAGCGTTCGTGTTTGGGCCGCATGAAGGTCGTCATGACCGAGCAGCACGAAAGATTTCATGATCGAGCCGCATGAATAGTCTCTATACTCGAACCGCATGAAGGTTGTCATGATCGAGCCACATGAATATGTTCATGACCGAGCCGCATGGGGGTCTTCATGGCCGAGCTGTATGAGAGTCTTCATGGCCGAGCCGCATGGATTTCTTCATGGCCGAGCCGCATGGGGGACCTTCATGATTGAACCGCATAGGCTTCTCTGTACTGGTCGTGTGAACTCGTCTAATCTGGCCGCATAAACTTGCCTCAAAGCTGTAAAGATTTTTTCTAGTTCCCTAGAAAGATAGTGCTCTTGTGTCAGTCATTATGACTACTTTTTGTCAGGGCTGTCAACTGTCAGCTGTCAGCCGTCAGAGCATTAATTATGTTTGAATGACGTCGGGTACAGCTGTTCTGAAAAGACACGTGGCTTTCCTCTGCGGGCCGTATGGAATCCGCTCGAGCTGCCTATGTGTTTGAGCCGCATACGGCTCCTTGGCCGTATGGATCAATTTTTTCTTCTTTTTCATGCTTCTACAAGACCCCCTTCAAAGTTTTCAATTTACAAAATTGAAATAGTTTGAATAAGAAGCATGGTTATGCCAGAGCCGCATGGATGTATTCTGTCCTAGCCATATGGATTTGACTAGCCGCATGATTACCTCAACCGTATGACTCTCTGAGCCGCATGGGCTGTTTTGGCCGCATGAGCTTCTTGCCACGTCTTTCTGACACGTGTGCAAATCTTTTGTAAATCTTCTGCATTTAATGCTCTTGATTTGCTGTCAGATTTTAAGAGCCGCTTTTTGGGCCAGGATCCCAAGAGTCAGGCTATTATTAAGCCGTTTTTCCTCGATGACCGAAGAGTCGGTCATCATATTGCATGCGGATCGAGGCGTTCCTTCCTTTTCTATAAATAGGAACACTTTCGTTCTAGGGAATCTCCTTTGCTCTCTTCGATCTTTCGCTGTTCTAACTCCTTTCTCTCCCAAGCACCCATGGCTCCTAAGAAGGCTGCTGCGTCGAAGGCTGCGAAGGGCAAGGCGGTCGCTTTTGCGGCAGCTGTGGCGACGAACGTGGCCACTCCCCCGTCGGTCGCTGTTGACTCTGTTCATCCTGACGTTCATCCACCTATTGCTGGTAAGGGCGTTGCCTTAGAACCCTAACTGCCATGGCTCTGCTGCATAATTTATGCACAAGCCGCATGTACAAGGTTCTTCGATATGACCGCATAAGCACTTCGCCCAGGGGGCCGCATGGGCTTGTCATACTCGATCTGAACCGCATATATATTTTCGGTTTGGGCCGCATGAGCGTAATTCACTTTTGAACCGCATAAGCTCATATGCTTGTAGCCGCATGAGTCTGTCTGTTCAGGGCCGCATGAGTCTGCGTGGACTTTGAACCGTATAGTCTCACCTGAATCCGAGCCGTATCAGCGCCTAGTTTTGTCTGTTGAGTCCATGTGAACCTTGAACCGCATAGGCCCTTTCGAACCCAAACCGCAGAAGCTTCATAAGCTCTTCTGAACTTGATTTGTATGGACTCGTCTGACTCGGAGCCGCATAAGTCTATGATGAACCGAACCGCACGGACTCATCTGGTTCTGAGCCGTATAAGGCTGTGACGACCCGAGCCGCATAGACTCAAATGATCTTTCAAACGCTTCTTTGTTTGACTATCTTCTAATCTTGTTTCTTTTGTCTTTCTTCAGTGAATCTACCAGTAAATCCTGCGGGAAAACTTCTGGTTGGCTCGAATCAACTTGCCTCGGATGTGCGACGGGATGATTTAGTTCGTCAAGTGTCAGAGCAGCTCCTTGTTAATGAGCCTTTGGAGCGACTGAATGTTATCAGGGTTCAATCTTTCTAATTCCTTAGTGACATGATGAGTTCCGGGGAGCCGAATGGGAAGTATCTGAGGCCGGTCTTCCTCTTTGGGGATGCATTGATCATAAAAAACTCCCGAGTGTTGGATATCTCCGAGAGTTGGGATTTTAATCTGGACGGGATGCCGATTCATATCCCCATTATGAAGCATCATTTCCCTCTTGCATGGTTCAACATGATCTTATTAGACAGGCAGATGACAGACTCCCTCACTCCAACCAGACCGAGGATGTTTGTGGGTAACATCCGTTATAATAAAACTACTGGGTCAGTACGCGCGATCAAGGATCCGGCCAGTCGATCTGTGATGGGGTTAGCTCCGGGTACCTTTATCAACACACCCGGTCCTAACTTCTCATTTTTTCAGGCTGATACCTTCCTGAGCCAGCTTGCTCGAAAAGGGTCATATCCTGTTGGTAGATTGGCACTACCGAGCTGGTTACACCCCATTCCCTCATAGGCTAACCTGACCTCGTGGATTCTGCGGAACTACGAGGCATTTTTACGAGAAGTCAATCTTTATGATGCTATCCGGGGTACCAGCCACGGATTGCCCATTAATAAGCCGTTGTTCATGGCCCTTCTGGAGATGTATAATCATCGGACAGGGACTTTCTTCACACCTGTAGGGGAGTTGGGGCTCGCTCTCCATGAGATGTATGTTGTCTCCAAGCTTCCCTGAGAAGACGAGCCCTTCGAAGCGTACACTCCAACGAACGAGGAGTTCCAGGATCTAGATCAACGATTCCCAGGCTTCGTCGCTGTGTACCAAGAACTGTTATGTCACCATAGTACCTGTCACCAAACGGCTATCAAGAAAAATGATAGCTCGGAAGGGGACACTCCCCATACCAACTCTTGGGTCTCCTATCTTTTTAAATTCAGTGCTACTAGCCGAGTTACTTCCCGAGGTCGTCAAACTCCTAGGGAAGTAGAAGGCTTGGTGTCGACTGCTAGGAGGTCGAAGTCTAAGGGTGACAAGTTTGGGAGCCAGATTGATTCCTTCAGCTATTTTTATTGTGGTACTCGGCGGCTGTCAGAGAAGGCACTCTTGGCAGGCCTTTTAATGGTGTGGCTGCACAATTGTATGGTTTTGGGAGGGGCAGGTTCCATCGAGAGGATCAGCCGTCACTTTATTCTTCCCGCCGTGAAGTTGGCCTTTGGGGTCAGGCTGGCTCTTCTTCCCGCTATGGTGTGCAACATTTATCATGGTCTCCGCGCCTTCTCGTCCAAGGTTATTGCTCGTGACGTGGTGATGGACTTTGAACGTATAGAGCTGCCTTATCATTACCTGCTGGGGTGGCTGTTGTTGTATTATCGGTCTTTGATGAGGCCTGGGACGGGAGACGACGTTACGGACGACGACGCTTTTCTTTTCAGACATCGCCATCAGCCTTAGGAATATAGTACCATGCCGGCGTGTCGGAGGATGCTGGCGAGGGTAGACGGATATGATTTCTTCGTGTCCGTTCCCCGTTTTACCGACCAGGAAGTGAGGAGTGTCCATGTTGATGGCGTTGGATCTCCTCATTTCTTACCTGAGAAGATGCATTTCTGGTTGCGTAACATTCGCCCGACGCATTTAGTTTATTGCAACCGCAATACTGTGTACCTGGAGCCCTACTTGCCCAGTAGGTTTGCCCGTCAATTTGGGTACAGTCAACTATTCCTTGGGCATCCCAGTTCCTGCCTGGGATTTGAGGGTAGCATCCTTGATGGGATTAGGGCATAGAGCTACTATGACACTTGTCATACTCGAACTAGTTTCTCAGTTCCTGCAGCAAACGTGCTGGAGGAAATCTTGCATATGGCAGCCTTATACCATGTTACGGTAAACCAGCCTCCTGTTGATTTTGACCCGAGGACTAGCTTCATCGTGGGCACTCGTTTGGCGGAGAGGGATACGGTGTCGAAGGCAGAGAAGAAAGGGGTAAATAGGGTTCTCGTACCCGATTCCGAGTCCTTTGACACAGTTGAGGGAAGCAACGAACGGGACGACGAGGACTCTCTCTCTCTTCTGGTAGCGGAGCAGCGGCGGATCAACCGCCCATCATAGCAGATGAGATGATGACGGATCAACCGTCGTTCGTATTAGATGAGGTGGTAGATCAGTTGCCACCTGTATTAGAGGTGGTGAGGGTAGAACCACTGCCTGCCGTGCCTGGTCCCTCGCGTAAGCGAGGCCGGCATGAGTGTACTGACGGAGGAGTAGCCTTTTCCGTAAAGAGAGCCGCGGTCAGACCTCATAGGCTACTTATTACGGAGAGGGGTGAGGATGCTGACGGTGCTCCGGAGGTAAGACTATGTTGGAGCTATCTCCTTATTGTGGCTTTCTTTTTCTTGGAGATATGACCTAATCATTTTTTTCTTTGTAGGCGTCTGACGAACCAGGCTCTCCTGAACCGTCTGCTGCCCCTGGAGTTGATCTGGCCCTTGCTGCTTTGATTAGCGGCATGTGTGTCGTGGTCCTTTCTACGAGGGCTCTCTCAGCGGCGGCTGGGGACTCCCAAGTTGCTGAGGCCTCGGTCCGGGGTGACGAAGGTTTCCTCGGGCCTGTCTCCGAGATTGCTGAATTTCAGCAAGGCGACGCCGCTCTTGTCGCATCCCCTCCCGAAGGTGCCGGCGCGGAAGAGTCTATTATATTCGACTCGGAGGTCGCTGGTGGAGAGGTTGTGGTGGCCGTAGGCGAACCCCAACCTCCACACTCTTCTGCTGGTAAGATAAGCCAAATATTGGCTAGTGAGGGGGCTTATTTGCTTTATCAACATATCCTCCAGGTCAAATCGATTCATGGTTGTCTTAGCCCTACAGGTCCTGACCCTTTACTTCCCACAGCGGATGTTCTTGGGGAAGGCTCGGCCTGCTACGATCTGGGGAAAAGGAGCATTTTTTCTCCTTCACTGACTCATGTCGAGGGGCCTCCCGCCAGCTCCGGGCAGATGGGAGTAGAGCTTGTTCCGGGAGCGATGGTCTCCTCCTCATCCTCCGCTGCTTATACGGGCTGCTAAAGAGGAGTTAGCCGCTGTTCAGGCGTCCTTCCGTACGGAGTTTGTTTTCCTCGTGGCAGGAGCGGCAGATTCTGTCATGTCTTCTTCAGTGTTGCCAGCTACACTCCCGTTGACGCCGGCTTCTTCGGAGGCTCTGGACGAGGCGTCGCAGGATGTGGTCGACAGCTTCTATCGCCATTTATAGAGGGGCGTAGATGCTGCCGTAGAATGGGGGATCCCTTTTTCTCTGTCCCTGCGGTGTGCTCGGGGTCAGATTGAAACTTTGAAGACTCTTTCTGGCGGGGTGGGGTTGGCTGCGCTCCTGGAGCCCAAGTTGGCAGAGGCTGATCAGCTCATGACCCGATTGCTGGTGTTACGGCAAGCTGACTTGCCTGCTGCGATTGAATGGGAGCGGGGCTTCCTTATTGCCGCTCGGGATAGGATAAAGCTCGCTCGAGACACTGCCGGGCCAGTTGTGAAGGGGGACCTTGACAAGCTTTTTGCTTCGTATGACAGGCTGGGTCGTCGAAGTCAAGCTTGTAGGGCTCGGGAAGAGGCTGCTTCTCGTGGAATAGCTGACACGAAGGAGCGGATTCTCGCACTTCAGAAGGAATTGGCCTTCCTAGAGTCGGAGCTGAAGGCTGCTCATACGGAACAGGAGTCAGTCGTTCGGGAGGCCGAGAAGGCTTCCCGATCTTCTGTTAACCTGGAGCGGGCTTTCAAGAAATTTGAGGACAACTGGCAAGCTCATGCTCATCTGGAGGACGCGGCGGCGCTGACCCAAAAGGTGGAGCGTCGAGCTAAACAGAGGTTTGAGCGGTCGGTTGCCTTACTGATGGACCGTCTCACGGCGCTATGTGCCTCGGAGCAGTGATCGGTTTTCTGTTTTCTTTTGCTCTTTTTCCCCTCTTTTTTTTTGTTTTCATTTTGTAAGAGATGTGATCCCAAATGATGTAGCACTTCGAATTTTGAATAAATGAGCATGTTTCAACTCATCTTCTTTTTCTTGTACTCGTGGTGTTTGTGGAATTGGACCTGTTGGGAGATTATTTGTGGACCTGTTACCCTGGGCGTACCTTGGTTTTAGGTACGAGTAACAAGTTTTGGTGAGGGATACCTAGAACAACTTTGCGATAAGACAGCTATAGAAGTTTTTGGTATTCGAGAGAATGCCAAGGAGCAACTGGGCTCCCAGGCATGATAGGGAAGGGATGGGCGTGTATTGGAGACCCAGTACAGCATCTGTGGTCGACTGAGGACATTTGTGGTCATCAGAGGACATTTGTGGTCAACAGAGGACATTTGTGGTCAACAGAGGACATTTGTGGACCTATTATCCTTGTCATACTCTGGTTGTGGGTACAGATAATAGGTTGAAAGGGGTACCGACATACTTACTCAGAGGTAATGAGGACATGGCAAGTATGAAGGTTTCTTCTACGGAGCCTTCCCACGCAGAGGTAATGAGGACATGGCAGGAGTGGGCTCAATGAAGAGGGGGTACATAAAATGACTCAGAGATAATGAGGACATAGAAGTTTTATGTAGGGGTGATTTTTTTTTGGCGGAAGTGAAACGACTCAGAGGTAGCATCAGCATGGTCGTTTTGGAAGTTTGTGGACCCATTACCCTTTTTGTACACTGGGAGTGCGGGTAATGGATCATGAGGGAGGATCTCTTATAGGAAGAAAGTTCAGAGGTATGATCATACATGACTTACTATCTGAAAGAGTGACCGGGATGTGAGTTCAGAGGCACCAGTGGGTACATGACTCGATATTGTGAAAGTGTGAGTTCAGTGGCACCAGCGGGCACATGACTTGATAATTTAGGATGTTGTGGATGTGAGTTCAGCGGCACGAGAGGGTACATGACTCGAAAATCTAAAGAATGGTGAGTGTGAGTTCAGCGGTACGAGCGGGTACGTGACTCGTTGATCTGGAAAATATGAGTATGAGTTCAGCGGTACCAGCGGGTACATGACTCCTATGACTGGAAAATGTGGGAATGAGTTCAGAGGGACCAGCGGGTACATGACTCTATGTATGGAACCAGAATGTAAGTTCAGTGGTACGGGGAGGTACATAACTCGACACTCTGAGATGTCTTGAGGATTTTGTTTCAGACATAATATTTCTTCAGGAACTTACCGTTGATGGACAGCATGAACAAGTCTCCATTTTGCTTTGCGAGGCGGTAGGCGCCGTTGGAGAATACAGCTTCGATGATGAACGGGCCTTCCCATTTTGGTTGGAATTTACCGGTGGTTTTATGCGTCATAACCATCGGCCTCCGAACCGCCAGAACGAGATCGCCTACTTGGAATATTCTGACCTTGACCTTCTTGTTGAAAGCTCCGGAGATTCTGGCCTGATATAGTTCGATTCGTTGTTGAGCTAACAGGCGTTTCTCGTCTAGGGCCTCCAATTCCTGTAGTCGACGATGGTGGTTTTCGTCTGTCGTCAACTGATGTGTGAGGGTGACGCGGAGTGAGGGGATCTGAGTCTCTAATGAGAGAACTGTCTCGCTCCCGTACACCAGGGAGAATGGTGTGTTCCCTGTGGCCGTTCGGACTGTGGTACGGTATGCCCGCAAGTATTCACCGAGCTTCTCGTTCCAGTCACGTTTATTGGACGATACGAACTTCTTGAGTAACTTGATGATGGTTTTGTTGAATGCTTCTGCTAACCCGTTGGCTGCTGGGTTGTAGGGTGTCGAAGCAATGTTCTGAATTCGGTGCTTGTCGCAGAACCGATGAAACGTGTGGCTTGCAAACTGTGGCCCATTGTCGTGAATGATCCTTTGGGGAAGTCCAAAGCGATAGATGACATGATGCTTGAGGAAGCTGATCACGTTTGAAGTTTTCACCTCTGCCAATGGGATGGCTTCCGCCCATTTGGAGAAGTAATCGGTGATTACGAGGATGAATCGGTGTCCTCTAGACGAAGGCGGGGTAATTGGACCGACGATGTCCATACCCCATGCTTCGAATGGCCAGGAGGCTACAGTCGGATGTAGGAATTCAGATGGCTGGTAGATGAAGTCGGCATGGATTTGGCAGGCTTTGCACTTTCATGCATAATCTATGGCGTCTACAACCATCGTGGGCTAGTAATAGCCCATTCGGCGAAGACGGTCTTACAGTTTCGGGCCAGGTTGATGGGCTCCGCAGACACCATCATGGGCCTCGCGTACGGCCTCTTTGGCTTCTGTATTTGATAGACAGCGAAGCAGCAACCCATCATAGGATCGACGATACAGCATTTTCGTCTCCGTATCATAAAAATCTGAGAGAACGTCTTCTGATAGAAGTAGCTTCCTTCAGATTCTCTGGCAGGATGTCGTATACTACGAAGTCGATGAACGGCTGTCTCCAGTCTGGTGCTTCGTCGACTGAAAGAGCGAAGTAGCTTTCAATGCATCGAATGTTATCCTTAGGACAGACCAGTTCACGGCCTATTATGTCGACCTGATGACGAGCGTAATTTGGCACAGCTTGGGAAGCGGCCAAACCGGCTAGTACATCAGCCTCAATGTTCTGGAGTCTGGGAACATGTTCTATAAAGAATCCTCCCAGAGACGAGATGATGTCGATTGCTATTCGATGATACGGGATCATGTCTTCGTGGCGGACCTCGTACGACCCCCGAATCTGATTGACGATTAACTGTGAGTCACCGTATGCTTCAAGATACTCTACCCCCAGCTCCTTCACAAGCCGGAGGCCAATGACCAATGCATTGTACTCGGCCACATTATTTGAACAGGGCTCTGTGAGTGAATAGGCCCGATTGATCACCAAGTCGGAGGGAGAAATTAGCACCACTCCAACTCCAGCGACGATGTTACCTTTAGGTCCAGTTCTTGAAGCGCCATCGAAGAACATTTGCCAGATGGCATCATGGGAGACTGCATTTGAACTGGTGACTTCGTCCGGTATTTCTTCATATACCCTAGTCATCTCTGAACCTGGATGGGCTGCTAGAAAGTCTGCCAGAGCCTGGCCTTTAACAGCCTTTTGCGGGACGAAGATCATGTGGTATGGTGATAGTAATATCGCCCAGGTAGCAAGGCGAGAGCTGAGTGCCCCAGGTTTGGTCATGAGGACCCTGAGGGGGTTGATCCGCGATATCACGTGGATGGTTTGTCCCGTGACGTAGTGTCGCATCTTCTGGATTGCGAACACGAGAGCAAGGCATTCCTTCTCTACGGTCGTGTATCGGTATTCTGGCCCAATCATCTTCCGACTGAGGTAGTATATAGCTTGTTCGTGGCCCGCATCATTGTTCTGTGCCAATAGGGCACCAAGAGAATGTTCCATAGCTCGCACATAGAGCAAAAATGGCTTCCCAGCAACAGGAGCTACCAGGACTAAAGGATTCGACAAATATTCTTTGATGCTATCGAAAGCGCGCTGGCATTCCTCATCCCATACGAAAGAGACTCCCTTCTTCATGAGATGGGTGAATGGGTGACATCGTCCGGAGAGATTAGAGATGAATCTTCTGATGTAAGCTAGCCTGCCTTGGAGGCCTCGGAGTTCGCAGAGATTTCTCGGGGGACCCATCTCCATGATTGCCTTTGTTTTCTCGGGGTTGATGTGAATGCCCTGAGAAGTGATGACAAAACCCAGGAATTTATCGCTGGAGACACCCAAGAATGATTTCGTAGGGTTCATCTTTAAGTTGTGTGCTCGCATTAGGTCGAACACTGTCCTGAGATCTTGTAGATGATCTTCCTTCGAACGGCTTTTGACGGCGATGTCGTCGACGTAGCATTCCACTGTCTTGCGCAAGTGGTCTCTAAAGATGACGCTCATAGCTCTCTGGTAAGTAGCGCCAGCATTCCTTAAACCGAAAGGCATAACGGTGTAGCAATATGTACCAATCGGTGTTCGGAATGATGTATGCTTCTCGTCGTCAGAGAACATCTTGATCTGGTTGTATCCTGAGAAGCCATCCATGAAGGATATACGTTCAAAGCTGCAGGTGTTGTCGATCATGATATCTGTGATAGGGAGAGGGAATTCATCTTTAGGACATGCCTCATTCAGATTCCGGAAGTCAATGCATATTCGGATCTTTCCGTTCTTCTTGAGAACTGGTACTATGTTGGCTACCCAGTCTGGATGCTGCTCTTCGCGAATGAAGCCGCTGGCTATTAATTTGTTGACCTCGACTTCGATAGCATTCATGACATCGGGACAAAACCATCTTTGCTGTTGTTTTACAGGTTTTGCATCCGGACGAATGTTAAGTTTATGGAGTGCGATCTCGGGGTCCAATCCTGGCATATCTTCATAGCTCCAGGCGAACACATCGATATACTCCTTGACGAGTTGGAGCAGCGACTCTCGCTCTTCATCTGTCAGACTCTGGCTGATGAAGATCGGCTTCGGGGAGGCTTCATCACCAAGATTAACTTGTATGACCCCATCCTCGGTGGGAGGTTCTCTTTGCTCGAAATGCTTTTTCTATTGTTCATCTAGCTGTTGGGCCTACGGTTCTAGTTCGAGGATTTTCGGGATGTCTTCATCTTCTTCGTAAGCGTCGGCAAATGCCATGTTGACTGACAGGACTTGTCGGAATACGTCTCCGATGCTGATATCCGAGTCAGAAGTTTGTGACTCGGTCGAATGTGAATGCCAGTCGCATTCTTTATCTGAACTTTCAGGGGTCGTCGTGGGTGTTACATACCCTAATCCACATCGAGTCTTGCTATAGTAGTCCCGTGGTTTGCCAGCCGGGACCGGGGGCTTCAAAGGTAATCTTCGTCCAGTACCGTAGTTCAAATTCGGTGTCGTTTCCAGATCATACCCCTGTCTCTGCATGAGATATTTAGATTGGGGGCTATAAAGATACAGAGGTAGTCTCCCGGCATCCGATCCAAGGTCGACTTCTTCTATGGTGAAGGGATGCGGATCGTCCTTCCGGCCGAAGATGATTGGATGGTCCCCTCCTTCGATTATTCGGTAAGCGTCTTCTGTTGGAGTAAGCTGGATTATGGTGTAGACATTTGTCACCTGTATGTGTAGGTGAGTGCCTATACCGTGTTCCATAGCGTACATTGTATAAAGCTTATTAAGCTCGAGGTAGTTCAAAGATAGCCCTTTATTGATGAAGTAAGGTATCTTTTCTAGGGGGTTACATCATCTGCGGAGGGAACATCAGTGTGGGCAGCCACATACTTGGCTAGCTCCGGTTCCTCTTCGGCTACCCCCTGTGTGAATGAAGACTGAGAGGACGACCTGGGGAGCTTGATCGTCAGCGGTTCAGCTGAGGGTGCCGAACGTGGAGTTGTTGGCAGACTAGCGACCCCCAGTTTGGTATTCGATGTGGGGCGGGGAGTGGCTGGTTCGCTGGAAGTGTCAGACCTTGCATCGGGGTGACGACCCTTCTTGGGAAGGGTATCGTCATCGGCTTGTGGAAGGGATTGAGCTTCTCCGTTTGGGGCTGACCGACTCTCGGCAGTCTGATTGTTAGTGGCCCCGTTGTGGATCTTGGCACTTGGCCAGACCTTGGCAGCAGGATTATCATATGTTCTTCTTGTGTCGAGAGGCTGATTGCGTCCTTACACGGAGTGGCGGTAAGGGGTGCAGACCTTCCCGGTTTGCGAGCTTGGAGGTGGATCGTCAGAGGCTCTTCTGATCCTGTGGCTGTCTCGGTACTAGCTTGTACATCTCCTTCACCAAGATGCTTCTTCGATTTTTCGTACAGACAGGAGTCTGAGTAGTAAGATTCGACCCCTTTGAAGGGATCGATATCAGCAAATTCCGTCCTCACGAAGCCGTGTTTGTCGACATATTTGAAGCACTGGTGCAGCGTGGAAGGCACGATCATATAATCGTATATCTATGGGCGCCCCAAGAGGATGTTGTAAGAAGTGTCTGCATCGATAACGTAGCAGGTGACTTCTGATTGGAGGTCGCCAATTTGACACTTCAGACGAATCTTCCCAATAGGGTAGCTCCTGCCCGAATTGAACCCGCTGATGGCGGTGCTTGTAGGCGTCAGGCGATGCATTGGGATGCGGAGATGATGTAGAAGACCCTTTGGAATAATGCTTATGGAAGAGCCAGGATCAATGTGCATCCGATCCACCTTTACGTCGCCGATGTATCCAGTATAGTATAGTGGGCGATCGTGCAGATTAGTTTTGATGAGCATGTCCTGCGGAGTGAAGACGATGTTGGGCATTGCTCCCGTGCAGGCGCTGTCTTGGAGATCTGCAGGCGGGTTTTCTCCCGTGAAGTTAACTTGAGCCAGGTATACGTCGGCGTTTTGGAGTGCATCGCTCAAAGCCGCACGAACATCCTTGGAGAGTCTCAGGAGCTCGTATAATGACAACTTGGCCGGTGTGTTGGCTAATTATGCCAAGATGTCGAAGTTTTAGGGCCTCTCCGGCCCTTGGGCTGTCGCTTTTCGGAGGGATTTATCGAAGCGAGTCTCCCTCGGCCTAGGCTTGTCGGTCGTCGAAGACTGAGCCGGTCCCGGAGCATCAGTTGTAGTGGGTTGATGATCTTTCGCTGGATTGTCAACCACAGGTTGGGATTGCGCCCCAGACCGCGTGACGATGGCTGTAGCTTCTTCGATGTCTGCCGAGATTGTGCGGCAGGATCTGATTTTTCTATTCTTTTTCTTGCAGATAGAAGACGATATGGGCCGAGTCACTTTCGATACCAAGTCTGGATGGATCCACATGACCTCCCCTCGTGATGTGGTGAGGGGCACCAAACCAGCAGCCTGATCTCGGGAAGGTGGTAGATTGGTAATCTTTATTGTCGCCAGAGGGATGGGGACCACCCCGTCTTGAGTTTCCGTCGGAGGGAAGCTGCCGAATTGTACGGACACCATATTGGCTGCCACGGTTACCTCTTCGAAATCGATAGCCAGAGCGTTCGAATCGATGAGATTTTGGATGTACCATTTTAGCTGGTAGCAGTCGTATGTGGCATGGTGGACGTAGCAATGGTAATGGCAGTACTTTGGGTTCTCCATCTCTGCCGGCCGCGGTTCCCGTCTTGGTAGAGGAAGCTGGATTCTGTCTCCTTGTATGAGCATGTCCAAGATGGGCTTAACGTGACCGTCTTCGAAGGAGTAAGTGATTTGCGGCCATTGTTTGTCTGCCGGCTTTGGCTCAGGTTTCTGTACCGTGTCGGCCACTATAGTCTGCTTTTCCCTGCTGTCCCGATTGTTGGAGGGGTTACCCCCATTATCGTTGTTGGGACGCTTGCCCTTGTTCTCTCCGTCCGAGATATGCAATCCCAGTTGGCGAGCCTTCTTCAATCGTTCTTCGGCGCTTGTGGCGCTGATGATGAACGTCTTCCAGTCCTTGAATTGACTTTCGCCCATCCAGAGACTTATTGTTGGGAGGAGTCTCTTTTGGAAAATTTCAATCAAGGAGGAATCTGGATTTCCAGAGGGCAACTTCATGGCGGTTTGGCGGAACCGCTCGATGTAGTTCCTGGTCAGCTTTTTCTCCCCTTGGACGACGTCTATGAGGGTGGACATGGTGATGTCCTGCCCTACTTCGTAGTATCTCTCCAAGAACATGCGCTTGAAGCCGGCAAAATAGTAGATGCAGTTGTCCGGCAGGTTGCGATACCAGTCGAAGGCGACTCCTTTCAATGCCCCGATGAATAATCATGTAAGAATGGCATCGTCATGGGGCAGATGGTCGGTGGTGACCTCGAACTAAGTGATGTACCGACTTGCCGAGGTCGTACCGTCATAAGGATTAATATTGAACGGCTTATATCTTGTTGGGAATGGAACATCCCTCCATGCAGCAGGGTATGGTTGCCGTATTCTGAGATCTTGAGAGTTTTCTCGAGCGTGGAACATGGCTCGGAGCTCCTGGACCTCTCTTCTCGCTTTGCGTGCTTCGTCCACGGCGGTGGGGGCCGTTGTTTCTGGAGGATTGTTGCCCGGGTTTGGTACCGCCGAATTTGAGTCCGCATTGACCGTGGGACCCGCGCTTGTTTGGCCAGGCGTCCCTCCTTGCAGAGTTAGAAGGGCCGCTTTAATCTCGTCTACAGACTTGACCAAAGCAAACAATATGGCTTCGAGACTGTCGATGCGCTGGCGATCACGGGAACCACCTTGGTTGCTGTCTGTCATGAATACCGTCTTCACATAAGGAGAGATAGACGGAGCGGTGGAGGAAGCGCCCTCTGAATCGTACCCCTGTAGTGAGAAGTCATCGGGGTATGTGGGTATGTTCCCTTCTGATTCAGACTCGGAAGGAACAGTACCCCCAATCTTCGAGTTTGCCTCGTCTTGGGAGTTGTGGATGTCGTCGGGGACGTCGAGGTTTGCTATATCTGATGGAAGAGTTGTCTCCCCTGGCTCGTCTTCTTGGAACATCGAATTGCTGTGGAGGCTCGGAGGGGTGCTACCCCCAGCCCCAGCAACCCCCTGCATTATGGACGACGAATCTTCCACTGTAGCAAATTTTGTCTTAGAGCGAGTACCTTGGAAAACTCCGGTGGTGGGCACCCGCTTAGACGACAGTCTTTTAGTCACAGTGGTTGAGATCTTCGGGCTGAGAACATTCGTCTTCTTCCCCCTTCCATCAGCGGGGACTTTCCGAGCAGAGTTGCAAGAGACGACGGGTAGTGCCTCATCTTCTGAAGATGGCTGTTGCAGTCTTTGAAAGACAGACTGCCGGTTTTCTTGCATCGTCATGCTATTGTAGCAGCAGTTGATGATGACTTGGGTGCAGTGACGTCCGTGGGAGGACTCTTTGCACCCTGATACATCTTCTCTTTCCTTGCGTTTGTGGAGGATGGCCTCGCGCAAGTCACTTGCTTTGCTGGCTCGGGAATTCTGGGCACGCAAGTGTATAGGCCTCCCGCCTGCTCCCTGATTCGAAGGTAGCTCGTATACTTGCCTTCGCTCGTTACTGGAAGATGCTTGATGACTATCCCGCCCATTGGCCGCAGGGGGCAGGGTACGAGTAGCCTTATACAACTTTCCATTAGAGGCCCGCGTGATAATCAGCAGGACGCTCCGATAGTCAGAGGTTGGAGCAGCTGACTGGGCTTGCTGAGCCCGCGCTGCCCTAGACTTCTTCCTTTTAGCACTTACGGGTGCATAATAGGAAGAGTCCAAGTTGGAAACCACAGAGTCTGGCTTATCATCCAGAGAACCATCAGGGTCAGGACCGCATGAGAGACGGTCGAAGACTGATCGAGAGAAGCGTGGAACAGATGCTATGCGGCTAGGATTGGAAACCGTGCAGGCTGTCTGTATGCGGCTGTCTTTAGCTGTCGGATGAGTTGTCCTTGTGCGACTATGAGTCACGACCGTGCAGGCTGGCCGCGTGCGGTTGGTAATTATTGCCGCATGGGTTTTTTGCAAGCGATTGACTTCAGTAACCGCATAAGTTTTATTCATGCGTTTGGCAACTGTAGCCGCATAAGCTATGCGGCTGACAGATGTGGCCGCATGAGTTTTCTTCATGCGGCTGGCGGATGTAGTCGCATAAGCTTTCTCCATACGGCTAGTACCCTTATGCGGCTCGAATCACATAGAGTTCCTCTTTGCCCCTGCAAGTCCAGCATCATAATATTTTCTTCTGCCGGACTTGGGGACAGCAGAGTCGTCTATGGTCTGAAGTAGGGCCGCAGGAGAGTCTTCTCCGCCGTTTTGAGCGACAGAGGGTATCTCTGCAAGAGCCTCAGTAGGAATGAATGATCGGGGTCTCTACTCCTTGCGGGCCTTCCTTGTACGGGCTCGCTTTTGGACCGGGCCAGCGCTCTTGTCGGAAAGCATTTCTTCGAACGCCTGTTGGTCGAACCGGGCGACCATCTTCTGTTGCGTGGAGCCAAGCTTGGCTGCATCCGACTGCGTCACCAACTCCTCAGCCGTGGAGAAGTTTATCCCCAGCAGAGTCGCCATCGTGTTTGCCATGAAATATAAAAGAGCAGAACAATTTTATGGGAGGACTGGACTTTTACTTCACGTTACAAACATGCTTGTACAAAGAAAGCCTAGGAACGAAAACCTAGGTACAGCAATCTAAGTACAATTGTTTATTTTTGATTCTGGGGGATGACGATAGAGGCTCGAGAAAGCGACGGCAGCTCTGTCGTACTCCTTGGACGATCGGACGTAGCCTTGGCTCCTGTGACGAGATGCTTGGCGTTGATGAAGAAATGCTCTTCTTGCTCTCCTCGTATTGCTCTTCTGGCTTCTCTCTCTCTGGATTGATCTCTGTGTATTTTTCTCTCTGATTATTGGGGGAGCATCCTTTTGCAAGGGAATGGCACCTTGCTATTTATAATAGTGGGGTGCATCATTAGGGTTTACAATGATTGCCCATTCTCAAAGTGGCGGCGGCCTGGTAAATGATCAATCTGAGCCATTAATCTTGAGCGTGAAGGATCTGGGCCATTAATAAGGATTATGCCAAATTATGTCAGTAATTAATGTTGATTGCAATAAATCCCCATCATGATGATTTGCTGATGTCCGTAAATCTAAATGAATCAATTTAATTCATTCTCTTGCCACGTGTCCCAAATTATTGGGATCTGACCCAAAATTTGATTATCTTTAGGACACGTGTCCTTTCATCGTTGTTGAGCCGCATGAGGAGCGTTCGTGTTTGGGCCGCATGAAGGTCGTCATGACCGAGCCGCATGAAAGATTTTATGACCGAGCCGCATGAATAGTCTCTATACTCGAACCGCATGAAGGTTGTCATGACCGAGCCGCATGAATATGTTCATGATCGAGCCGCATGGGGGTCTTCATGGCCGGGCTGTAAGAGAGTCTTCATGGCCGAGCCGCATGGATTTCTTCATGGCCGAGCCGCATGGGGGACCTTCATGATTAAACCGCATAGGCTTCTCTGTACTGGCCGTGTGAACTCGTCTAATCTGGCCGCATAAACTTGCCTCGAAGCTGTGAAGATTTTCTCCAGTTCCCTAGGAAGATAGTGCTCTTGTGTCAGTCATTATGACTACTTTTCGTCAGGGCTGTCAACTGTCAGCTGTCAGCCGTCAGAGCATTAATTGTGTTTGAATGACGCCGGGTACAGCTATTCTGAAAAGACACGTGGCTTCCCTCTGCGGGCTGCATGGAATCCGCTTGAGCTGCCTATGTGTTTGAGCCGCATGGGACTCCTGAGCCGCATGCGGCTCCTTGGCCGCATGGATCATTTTTCTCTTCTTTTTCATGCTTCTACAACCACATCTATAGCTGCTTCTGGCATTGTGTTCACAAAATGTCTCCAAAGGTAGTGTTGACGGTCTATCTGATGATATGGCTTCAAGACCATGTTTGCTAGTGGATCTGGCTCCATGGAGAGGGTAACCAGAAATCTCATCTTACCGGCTGTGAAACTGGTCTTTGGTCATCCTTTGGCCTTGCTTTCCGCTATGGTATGCAACCTGAAGCAGGGTCTGAGGGAATTTGTAGATAATATGGTTCACGAGATGGGTAAAAATGGCAATTTCCCTCATGCAGAGCTGTCTTTTCATTATTTGATGGGATAGTTGATCTTGCACCATCCAAATACAATGACCACTGGCCCGGAAGAGGAGCATGTGGCTGGTGATGCCTTTATCCGTCACTACTACAGAAGGAAGTGGCTGTATACAAGCATTCCAGTTTGTAGGAGAGCTATGTCCTACCTCCAAGGGTGGAAGATTACCATGGTCGCCCCAATTTTCCAGGGATGTGAAGCAGATAAGGAGTTGGAAGACTCTGGCGAAGATGCGATCACTTTGCCAATGTAGGGGTTCCGTTGGCTGCAGAGCATTCGGCCTTCCCACCTAGTGTACCGGAACAAGAATCGTTGTTTCTTAGAACCGTATCTACCGAGCCATTTTGCCCGCCAGTTTGGCTACACCCAAGTTATGTTGAGAAACCCAGTAGTTCTTTGGGGTTTGTTGGGAGTTTGTTAGATGGAGCCCGAGGTTGGCAATATTATAATATCGGGTGCACTGGAGTGCATTTCACACTACCAGTTCATAATCTTCGGCCGCATATTTTGTTTTCTGCCGTGAAGCTCTATTATTCGATGAATACTGTTTTCCCTAGGCATACCGGGAGACCAATTTCATTATCGGAACGCAACTTGAGGCATCGGTGAGTATGCTAGCGAAGGCTCAGGCGTATCGTCCGCCTGACGTGGCAGCTTTCAGGACTGCCCCTATAGTACCAACGGGAGGTTCTCAAGAGGAGCCTACGGTAAGTCAGCTAAATGGGTGTGCTTCGACAGAGGTAGATTCCTCGGCTCCCAAGAAGTCCAAGAAGATGTTAGCCACTAAGGATGGGGGCATAATACCTCCTTCGGCGGCACCAATAGAACCAACTTCCATAGTGGTATATAAATTAGCATTGGTCCGATTTGGTTTTTCCTCTTATACTTATACCTCTCTTCTTTGCAGGAAGCGTTGAAGAAGAAATCCCAGTCTTCGAAGCCGAGTTCAAGTAAATCAAAGGAGGTGGCGAGCTCGTCTGATGAGCGTATCCCTTCGATTGTGTCATCTCCCGTGGAGGAGACTTTGGATGATGCCATTATGGAGGAGGTTCCGGCCTCTTTGGACCGGGCCGGAGATGATGCTGCTGATGTAGCGGCACCTGAGAATGTTGATCTATTTCCGTCAACTGGTCGGGGAGGTGAAGCAGAGTCTTCACAGGCGGTGAAGCAAACAACCGTGGGGGGCCCTAAAACTAATACGGGGTCCCCGAAGGAAGTTATCAGGTAAGACCTTTCGGGTGAGAAGGAAGAGTGGGACTTATCCTCTCCGGATGACGCCCCCAAAAAGATGTTGAGAATGTTGAGGAGGACTCCGTGATGGGCGGAGAAGAGCAGACTGAGGAGTCGGGAACTGAGCCCTCTCCTAAGAATGGTGCAGGAGGACCAGCTCTGCAGGAAGTTCCACTGGCGAGTCCTATTCCTATCCCAGTGACAGAGATTGAGGTGGGGGAAACGACCCGACTGCCGAGTCCTACTCCCGTTCTGGAAATCGGTGTCGACATAGTGGAAGTGACTCATCTGCCGAGTACCACTCCGGCTTTAATTAAAGAAGAGATAGGAGGGTCCACTCTCTCTCCAGATACTAGACTTGACCCTCCGTCGAGGGTTGAAGAATCTGTCCAAGTTGCATCTGTTGCTTCAAGGTCTGTTGTGGCAGACCCGGATATTGTGGGGCCCTCTGGGGTCGGCTCAGACAAGGGCAGAGGCCCCATAGTAGAAGACACCCCTCCGTTCGTTCTACTTGGGGGACAGTATTGGGTCCCTCTAGAGACTCAGCTCTGACGGTTTGTGGTTCCGTCAATATTGTTGGTGAGACGGAGGTCGTAAATACCAAGGCTCCGGCCTCAAACCCTGAAGGTACAACGACTGAGTCTCTTGTGAGCCAAGCGGTGCCTACGTCGTCAGCCTCAGGTGTGAAAGCCTCTGCAGGGTTAACTACTCTCCCGGCTCATGTAGTAGCTTCGACAACTCCTGCTATGACACCTCAAGCGTTGGCCAATACAGATGAATATGTAAAGTTTATCGTTGATGCCGTATACAAGATGTTGAGGAGGGGGTATCGGTTGTGCTGGACGAAGGCGAGAGCTTCGCGACCGCGAAGGGCATGGCGCTCTCGTATATCAAGCTGATCCGATGTCACTAGGGCCATGACCATATGGCTAAGATTTTGGAAGCTTCTGTCATTGAGCTCGATTATCGTCTTGCCGAACTCCAGAACATTCGACGAAATAATTTTTTTGCTTTGATCGAGGAGGAGCAGAGCAGGCTAGTAGCTACAGTTGTGTCAGCCTACTCTGACACCATGGCTATCTGGGAGCAAGAGTTGGCCGATGCTGAGGCCAGAAAGCAGAGGTTGTCCTCGTCGATGGAGGAAAAGTCTAATCTGCGAGAATCTCTGAATGTCAACATTGCGAAAGTTGATGCCAAGATTCGTCTCCTTCAAGGGCAGCGGGCTCAGCTTCTGGCCGATTCTGAACGGGCACAGGCTGAACACGTACAGCTTAAAGAAGAAACGACAAATTTTACTCGCCATGTGGCCTTCCTAATCCGTCAGAAGAAGGAACTGGATGACAAACACGCAGCTGACCTTGCTCTTGAGGCTAAACAAACGATGCACCATGAAGCCAAGCGTCGCGTTTTGATGACTTTAAAGACCAGGGCTAAACACTTAAAGCGTCGGATTGACGAGCTGTCAATCGATCCTTAGTTTCTCCATCCTTTATTTGGTTAATTTTGGTTAGAGACGTATCTGTCTCTCTCTTTTTTTTGGTTTGCAAATATAGTCCTTCCACTTCTTATTTTGAAGAAATAAAGAACTTTTTGCTTTTTGTTCATTTTATGTGACTTTTGGTAGACCTATTATCTTTTGCGCACCTTGGTTTCTAGGTACTGATAATAAGTTGCCCATGGAGGAACCTGACATATTCACTCAGAGGTAATATGGACGTGGTAAATATGGGATAATGGTAGAGCTTTCCTACTCATAGGTGATATGGACGTGGTAGGAGTGAACTCGGTAGGGATATAGAACACCTCAGAGGTGATATGGACGTGGATGTTCTATGATTGATGTGCAATAATGCGGAGGATGTTGTACGAGATGTTTACTCAGAGGTAATGTGGGCATGGTAAAAATGGTGGCTAGCGTGATCTTACGTAGTATAAAATTCTGCTTTGTGGGGTATAGAGAAATAACTCAGAGGTGATATGGACATGGTTGTTCTTCTACTGGGGAGAAAATGCAACGGAACAACTGGGCTCCAGAAGCATTTGATTGTCAGAGAAGGGGAGTGAACTTGGTTATCAGGTTCACAAATTCCCTTGCTAGGGAGAGGAAAGTATATTTTGAAGGATGTTAGGAGTAGTACTTCTTTAGGAACTTGCCGTCGATGGGCATCATGAACAAGTCCCCATTAGGTTGAGCGAGACGGTAAGCACCGTTTGAGTATACCGTCTCTATGATGAAGGGTCATTCCCATTTGGGTTCGAACTTGTTTGGTATCTTGTGAGTCATCACCATCGGTCTCTTGACTGCCAGAACCAGGTCGTCTACTTGGAAAGTCCTCTGTTTGACTTTTCTGTTGAAAGCCTGTGAAATGCGGGCTTGATAAAGTTCCATGCGCTGTTGAGCCAAGAGGCATTTTTCATCCAACGCTTCCAACTCTTGCAGACGGCGACGTTGATTGTCTTCTTTCGTCAGCTGGTTTGTGATCACCACTCGGAGTGAGGGTATCTGGATCTCTAGAGGCAGTACTGCTTCGCTTCCATAGACCAAAGAGAATGGTGTGTTACCCGTCGGAGTCCGTACCGTCGTACGATAGGCCCAAAGGCATTCACCGAGCTTCTCGTCCCAGTCGCGCTTGTTGGATGACACAACCTTTTTGAGTAGCTTGACGATGGTTTATTAAAAGCTTCAGCCAATCCATTTGTTATCGGATTGTAGGCGGTTGATGCCATATTTTGAATACGATTCTTGTCATAGAATATACTGAACGCATGGCTGATAAATTATGGACTGTTGTCGTGGATGATCCTCCGAGGTAC
Source organism: Iris pallida (assembly GCA_029216955.1). NCBI lineage: Eukaryota > Viridiplantae > Streptophyta > Magnoliopsida > Asparagales > Iridaceae > Iris > Iris pallida. The sequence continues at coordinate 25,935,229 of JANAVB010009200.1, forward strand.
CCCGAAACCATAGATGACGTGATAGTTGATGAAGCTGATCCCCTTTGAGCTTTTCACCTCTGTCAATGGTACTGCTTCTGCCCATTTAGAGAAGTAGTCGGTGATTGCTAGGATAAAGCGGTATCCCCTAGATGAGGGAGGGGTGATTGGTCCCACTATGTCTATGCCCTAGGCTTCGAATGGCCAGGAGGTGACCGTAGGGTGTAGAGGTTCCGTCGGTTTGTGGATGAAATTGACGTATAGCTGGCAAGCACGACATTTTTTTGCATACTCAACAACATCGACCATCATGGTAGGCCAGTAATAATCCATACATCGAAGTTGGTCATGTAGCTTAAGACCATGTTGGTGAGCTCCGTATGTTCCGTTATGAGCTTCTCGAAGAGCTTCGGCTGTTTCTTCGCGATAGACATAGGAGGAGAAGCACGTCGTGGGAGCGTTGGTACAGCATTTTAGTGGCCGTATCATAATAGAACCGAAGGGGGCATCTTTTGACTGAGACTGCTTCCTGGTCATCTGGGAGGATTTTGTAGACAAAAAAGTCGATGAACGGGAACCTCCAGCTTCTGATGTTGATGTTGGTGTCTGTACCTATGACATAAGTTGTCCGCATGCACAGATTGTTTTTGGGGCATGCCAAATTCTGACCCACCACTGTGATGGAGTGTTGAGTGCCGACGGGTGCCGCCAATGAGGTAGCAAGGCCGGCTACAGCGTTAGCTGACAAGTTTTGTAGCCGAGACACGTGTTCTATAAAAAACTTAGCGAAATTTGATATGATATCCAACGCTGCTTTGTGATAAGGGACCAAGTCTTCATGGCGGACTTCGTATTGTCTTCGAACTTGATTGACGACGAGCTTCGAGTCGCCGCAAGACTCGAGGCGTTCTACCCCCAGCTATTTTGCTAACTGGAGTCCCATGATGAGGACATTGTACTCTGCAATATTGTTGGAGCACGGTCTGAAAGGGAATAGGCATACTGGATGACCAACTTGTCGAGAGAGATGTAACGCCCCAGTCCCAAAATACGTGGGACTAGGAACGTAGACATGCCAGCTGTATTCATACGAAGTATACTCCAATATATGGAAGCCTCGTATAAATACATAAGCTGTAAAATGCAGTAGAACCATAACTAATCTCATCCACGCAAAATAAATGAATAAAAGACATCATAAAAAGATAATGAATTGTCTTGATACAATATGTTGGGCGGAGACAAATCCACTACCAACAAGTAAAGGAAAAATACATGAGAGAAATAAATAAGTTTTTGCGAGCGAAGCGAAGACGATCCAAATGTAATCATCCTCGAAGAAATAGCAATGATCACGGCTAGAGCTAAAGCACCTGCGAAAGATAATAGCACACACCTGGAGAGATAACCAGGTCCTCAGAGGGACGTAACAAGACACATAATATCATGCCATATAAACTGAATAAATATTGCTCAAATAAATAAGTCAATCGAATTTATAACATGGTCCAATACGCACCTACTGAACAAGCGTACCATCCCCCCAACCAAACAAGGACAGGAGATGGTAAACTAATTCACGGTAACGTATCTTCCCATGCTATGAATCCAATATGGTATCCGGACCCCAACAAGGTTCAATACCTTCTCATCGAAGTAGTAAGTCACACCTACAACCAAACAAGGACAAGATGTGACGAACTAATCCGCGACAAGTTATTGTTCCAAGCCACGGTCAGATACAAGTACCCAAACCAAAAGTACTCGTACCTAACGGATAAAGGTGCCTATCCATTCTAAGTGAAATGTTGTTAAGAACAATCCTTCCTACGCATGGGCCCTGGCTGAATAGGATCGGCATTGTCCCCCCTTGGGGCACTAGAGGCCCCATCAGTAAGAGCATGACGTTCCGCAGAATCATCAGTGGCCGTCAGTAATCATGGGTCATCAACCCCGTATCTCCAGCGGAGAGTCCGGGTCACAAGGGAAGTACATCAAAGCCCATACGCTAAGGAATTGTCCTCCCCACCCAATGCCTATTATGTTGTATCCACAACATTAACCTCTATAACCGTTAAGTCAAACTAGCATGCAACCTCTATTAGCGGTTATTCCTATCGCACGGCTTGTACGTACTGGTGGCCATCCAATCACGCACTTTCGTGTTCTACATGCGACACACAACTTCGTGTTACAACGTGTCAAGGCCAATGAATGCAACACACAAGGTGGTCCCTTAAATCTAGGTTTAATGTGAGAAAAATAATACATAGCAGGAAATATAAATGAACAGTAAGTTCTAACAGGTTATGCCATGTATCACAGTTTATTTTGCATAAAGAAAATAAATAATGCATGAAATATGAGCTAAAATAATTAAACAGCGAATGGCAAGGTGTCTTGCCTGGTAGGACGCCTGGTGTGCTGCGATAATCATAGTGGCATGAACTGCGTCTTTGGTGTAATAACTACGCAAGGGGACCTCTGATAGTGGCACGGACAGTTCCAATGGGTCCGGGACGGTCAATTTAGTTAGGGTCAATTGGTGGGAGGAAAGAATTTGTCAAAGGAACAGGAATGATGGGCTTGGACACGGACAAGAGAATAGTAGAAGGAAAATAGATAATTAATGTACATATGTTTTTAGAAAACTATTTTTTTAATACTTGCAAGATAGAGTTTTATTTAGTTAAAATAATTTAATCAAACTCTTGAAATCCAAAAAAAACTTTTTTAGAAAAAAAAACTCCAAGTTTTGTCAAAATAATATTTTGGTAACATACTTAAAAATAAACATCATTGTTAGACTAAAACCCAAATTTTTGTAAAATATACGAATTTAGGTTAAAAGTTGTATCTGTATCATAAAAACAATAATATAGTTTGGGCCTATAAACAAATTTTTTTAAAAGGAAATTTTTGTAGGTCCAAAAACAAATATAGTATTATAATTATGATTTTAAGGATATATATATATATATATATATATATATATATATATATATATATATATATATATATATATATATATATATATATATATATATATTTTTTATATATATATATATATATATATATATATATATATATATATATATATATAAAATATATATATATATATATATATATATATATATATATATATATATATATATATATATATATATATATAACCCAATAACAAAAACTTAGTAATAACACTAACATCATATATCTATACTACGCATAAGTGTAGGTAACAAAATATCTTTTGTCATGAGTAAATATAATAATTAATATTTTTGTTAATAATACTGAAAATCATAAACTATTATATTCATAAACTAAGTATTAACAATAGTTTTGTCAATAATACTAAGTAGCAAAAATGACATTAAATAAGTAAATGATTAATGATAATTAAAAATAAAAAAAACCTGTTTATCCCCTTCCTTCTCGAGAAAGGAAGTAGCACAAGTAAAAAAAAAGAAAAATGGGATCAGCAGTTAAAGTACTGAGAGGAGGGGAGAGAGAGAGAGAGAGATCAAGAGAAAGGGGAAATAAACCAACAAGCGGGAGAGAGAGTGGGTTCACGGAGAGATCGAAGAGGGTGGACGAGTCGGCAGAGGAAGGGTTTGGAGCTGACGGGGCGGCGAAGGTCGAGGGAGAGAGGCGCGGCGCGCCCAGTCGAGGCGGAGCAGTGTGAGGAGCGACGGTAAGGGTCGGGAGAGCGCTGGTGGCGCTGCGATGGTCGGACACGGGTGTGCGGAGAAGGACATCGGTCGCGGCTCAGATCTGAGCACGAGAGAAGAAGGGCTCTCCACAGCCGATCGTACGCGCGTGCAGCCTAGGGACGCGGCGTCGACGATGCTGCTGGAGCCGAGGCGGGGCGAGGCGGAGATGGCATCCGAGGAGGAGCTAGGGTTTGGCTCTCCGGTGAAGCAAGGTAAGTGGTAAGGTTTCGATCGGGGTTTTGTGGTGGAATTGTTGCCTTGGTGATACTATGTGGTGGCGGTGATGATGGCGATCCGGGTGGTGTTGGCTCTAGGCTGTCGGTGGTGGCAATTGCACTGGGTGGTGGTTTGATGGAGGTGGAGGCAGACCATTGGGAAGAATCACGACGGGATGATGGTGATGCTCTGGTGAAACGGGATGATCGATGTGGCGGGGCGGGCATGGCCCCGGCGAAGAGATCGGTCCACTGGACACGGTAACACAGTATATAAATTGGGATTAGGATTAGGGTTTAGAATTAGGAATTAGGGATTCATGTCGTGTCCTGCGAGGCACGGACACAATGATAGAGAGGTTTTGGGAATTAGTGTCATGTTCGGTATGTGGACACGAAGACAATGATGTATTTGTAATATAAATATAGTAGAAGAGAATATAGATGGACACGGACACGGACACGATGCACGGACACGATTGGTCATTGGAAGGATGGTGGTATTGAGTGGAGGATTTTGTGGAAGATTAATTATGGAGAAATAATGGAGGAGTACCTGCCTATTTATAGGATGTGGGAATTCCCAATTGGATATGGACTAGGAATATTTAAAACCCAAGTAGATAAATCATCTATTTAATTAAAATCAATCAAATCAAATCAAATCAAATCCAATCCAAATCCAATTAAATCTAATTTAATTCCCTTAGTTTAAAATCAAATCAATAAATCAAATTTTAATATTAACTATTTAAATAAATACATGAATTCAAATCAATATTTAAATCTCCACAATAAATAAAAAATATGCTTTCCAAAAATACTAATAATATTAATTTCGAAAATTACATTAATATTTAAAATAAACCAATAAATAATTACAAATATATATATGTATGCACAAATAATGCTCTTATAATTATGCTTTTCTAGCATACAAATAAAAATATTATTTATTATTTAATAATTGCAAAAATGTAAGGCTTTATAAACAAAATAACAAACTTGGAAATAATTGGAATGATAACAAAATAATTATTATATATATTATTTTGAAACTTCAAAAATAGAAAAATAATATTTTCAAAAATATGTACGCTCGCACATAATCGCACTCGTCGAGCAATTTCGAAAAATAAAATTCGTGCATGACGTATAATACGACTACGCGACGTACAATACAAAAATTTTAAATCGGTACCAAATTTAATAATAAAAATAGTAGAAATTTAGGGGTTTTACATCCTACCAACTTAAAAGAATTTCGTCCTCGAAATTAGGAATTAGTAGAGGGGTGAGAGGGCACAACGGTAGATAGAAGGGTTCAAAGTTTATATGGTCGTAGTCTAGGTTGAGGATACGATTAAGAGATGATTGTAATCACTCTTAAATTCAAGTGATTAGAAAGTCAAAATGGTAGAATTAGGGTCGAGGGAAAGGTCGAGTAGTTCAAGACAAAGATATGGCAACATCGAGTGATAATGGTCATTAGGTGATAGGATAGCTAGAGGAATTTCTAGCACAACGCTTCCGTCCTCCTAAAATAGGTGAAGACGAAAGCAATATAGAGTTCGAAGGAGGCGTTTATCGAATACGAATACGTGATTTAAAGACGATCGAATAATTTTAAAAGATTTGTCAAGGCAGTCGTGGATGGGATTGTAAGGACAAAGTTTAATTATGTCCCCATCCACATAGAGTAATAGACAAAAGCGAACCAAAGTGCACTCGGTTGATCAGACCATCATGCACCGGTTCTGATTAGACCATATGTTAGTGGACATGTCCACATAACATATGTCTTGAAACAAGCTTGATAAAAGAATAAGCTTGCAAAAACTAAGCTACATTAGCATCATTAGTCAAATGGTAAATACATAGGCACGAGAGTTTTAAGATTAAAAGAAGGCAGAATAATTCTAAGTCATACAGTCGTCCTATAGTCTTCTTGTCCAAGTCCTTGGTTGGCTAGACGGGTTAGGTCCTCTAGATTCTAGGATCTAAATAAGCTTGCTAATATAGGTCACTAGGTCAAAGGGGTTGCTAGTTCATAAGGTATTCTACCCAACTTAAAGAATTAAACTAATGGTGTTTTGGGACGACTAACTAGTAGGGTAAATCTTTAGCAAGCACGAAAGGAAGATAAGAATAGGGATGGAAGGAAGGAAACAAGATGCAATTGATGAGTCAAACGGTAGATAAAATCAAGAAAAGAGGTCAAGTATGTGGATGAGATCCTAGACTTCTAATCCTATACGCAGGCTTGCTTAGTACGGTAAAGTAACCAAACAATTTATCTTGACCTGCATGGGCCACCATAAAAACATGTAACACCCCAGTCCCAAAATACGTAGGACTAGGAACGTAGACATGCCAGCTGTATTCATACGAAGTATACTCCAATATATGGAAGCCTCGTATAAATACATAAGCTGTAAAATGCAGTAGAACCATTACTAATCTCATCCACGCAAAATAAATGAATAAAAGATATCATATAAAGATAATGAATTGTCTTGATACAATATGTTGGGCGAAGACAAATCCACTACCAACAAGTAAAGGAAAAATACATGAGAGAAATAAATAATTTTTTGCGAGCAAAGCGAAGACGATCCAAATGCAATCATCCTCGAAGAAATAGCAATGATCACGGCTAGAGCTAAAGCACCTGCGAAAGACAATAGCACACACCTGGAGAGATAACCAGGTCCTCAGAGGGACGTAACAAGACACATAATATCATGCCATATAAACTGAATAAATATTGCTCAAATAAATAAGTCAATCGAATTTATAACATGGTCCAGTACGCACCTACTGAACGAGCGTACCATCCCCCCAACCAAACAAGGACAGGAGATGGTAAACTAATTCACGGTAACGTATATTCCCATGCTATGAATCCAATATGGTATCCGGACCCCAACAAGGTTCAATACCTTCTCATCGAAGTAGTAAGTCACACCTACAACCAAACAAGGACAAGATGTGACGAACTAATCCACGACAAGTTATTGTTCCAAGCCACGGTCAGATACAAGTACCCAAACCAAAAGTACTCGTACCTAATGGATAAAGGTGCCTATCCATTCTAAGTAAAATGTTGTTAAGAACAATCCTTCCTACGCATGGGCCCTGGCTGAATAGGATCGACATAGTCCCCCCTTGGGGCACTAGAGGCCCCATCAGTAAGAGCATGACGTTCCGCAGAATCGTCAGTGGCCGTCAGTAATCATGGGTCATCAATCCCGTATCTTCAGCGGAGAGTCCGGGTCACAAGGGAAGTGCATCGAAGCCCATACGCTAAGGAATTGTCCTCCCCGCCCAATGTCTATTATGTTGTATCCACAACATTAACCTCTATAACCGTTAAGTCAAACTAGCATGCAACCTCTATTAGCGGTTATTCCTATCGCACGGCTTGTACATACTGGTGGCCATCCAATCACGCACTTCCGTATTCTTCATGCGACACACAACTTCGTGTTACAACGTGTCAAGGCCAATGAATGCAACACACAAGGTGGTCCCTTAAATCTAGGTTTAATGTGAGAAAAATAATACATAGCAGGAAATATAAATGAACAGTAAGTTCTAACAGGTTATGCCATGTATCACAGTTTATTTTGCATAAAGAAAATAAATAATGCATAAAATATGAGCTAAAATAATTAAACAGCGAATGGCAAGGTGTCTTGCCTGGTAGGACACCTGATGTGCTACGATAATCATGGTGGCATGAACTGCGTCTTTGGTGTAATAACTACACAAGGGGACCTCTGATAGTGGCACGAACAGTTCCAATGGGTCCAGGACGGTCAATTTAGTTAGGGTCAATTGGTGGAAGGAAAGAATTTGTCAAAGGAATAGGAATGATGGGCTTGGACACGGACAAGAGGATAGTAGAAGGAAAATAGATAATTAATGTATATATGTTTTTAGAAAACTATTTTTTTTAATACTTGCAAGATAGAGTTTTATTTAGTTAAAATAATTTAATCAAACTCTTGAAATCCAAAAAAAACTTTTTTAGAAAAAAAAACTCCAAGTTTTGTCAAAATAATATTTTGGTAATATACTTAAAAATAAACATCACTGTTAAACTAAAATCCAAATTTTTGTAAAATATACGAATTTAGGTTAAAAGTTGTATCTGTATCATAAAAACAATAATATAGTTTGGGCCTATAAACAAATTTTTTTAAAAGGAAATTTTTGTAGGTCCAAAAACAAATATAGTATTATAATTATGATTTTAAGGATATATATATATATATATATATATATATATATATATATATAACCCAATAACAAAAACTTAGTAATAACACTAACATCATATATCTATACTACGCATAAGTGTAGGTAACAAAATATCTTTTGTCATGAGTAAATATAATAATTAATATTTTTGTTAATAATACTGAAAATCATAAACTAATATATTCATAAACTAAGTATTAACAATAGTTTTGTCAATAATACTAAGTAGCAAAAATGACATTAAATAAGTAAATGATTAATGATAATTAAAAATAAAAAATAAAAATAAAAAAAACCTGCTTATCCCCTTCCTTCTCGAGAAAGGAAGTAGCACAAGTAAAAAAAAGAAAAATGGGATCAGTAGTTAAAGTACTGAGAGGAGGGGAGAGAGAGAGATCAAGAGAAAGGGGAAATAAACCAACGAGCGGGAGAGAGAGTGGGTTCACGGAGAGATCGAAGAGGGTGGACGAGTCGGCGGAGGAAGGGTTTGGAGCTGACGGGGCGGCGAAGGTCGAGGGAGAGAGGGGCGGCGCGCCCAGTCGAGGCGGAGCAGCGTGAGGAGCGACGGTAAGGGTCGGGAGAGCGCTGGTGGCGCTGCGATTGTCGGACACGGGTGTACGGAGAAGGACATCGGTCGCGGCTCAGATCTGAGCACGAGAGAAGAAGGGCTCTCCATAGCCGATCGTACGCGCGTGTAGCCTAGGGACGCGGCGTCGACGATGTTGCTGGAGCCGAGGCGAGGCGAGGCAGAGATGGCATCCGAGGAGGAGCTAGGGTTTGGCTCTCCGGTGAAGCAAGGTAAGTGGTAGGGTTTCGATCGGGGTTTTGTGGTGGAATTGTAGCCAAGGTGATACTATGTGGTGGCGGTGATGATGGCGATCCGGGTGGTGTTGGCTCTAGGCTGTCAGTGGTGGCAATTGCACTGGGTGGTGGTTTGATGGAGGTGGAGGCAGACCATTGGGAAGAATCACGACGGGATGATAGTGATGCTCTGGTGAAACGGGATAATCGATGTGGCGAGGCGGGCATGGCCCCGGCGAAGAGATCGGTCCACTGGACACGGTGACACAGTATATAAATTGGGATTAGGGTTAGGGTTTAGAATTAGGAATTAGGGATTCATGTCGTATCCTGCGAGGCACGGACACAAGGATAGAGAGGTTTTGGGAATTAGTGTCATGTTCGGTATGTGGACACGAAGACAATGATGTATTTGTAATATAAATATAGTGGAAGAGAATATAGATGGACACGGACACGGACACGATGCACGGACATGATTGGTCATTGGAAGGATGGTGGTATTGAGTGGAGGATTTTGTGGAAGATTAATTGTGGAGAAATAATGGAGGAGTACCTGCCTATTTATAGGATGTAGGAATTCCCAATTGGATATGGACTAGGAATATTAAAACCCAAGTAGATAAATCATCTATTTAATTAAAATCAATCAAATCAAATCCAATCCAATCCAAATCCAATTAAATCTAATTTAATTCCCTTAGTTTAAAATCAAATCAATAAATCAAATTTTAATATTAACTATTTAAATAAATACATGAATTCAAATCAATATTTAAATCTCCACAATAAATAAAAAATATGCTTTCCAAAAATACTAATAATATTAATTTCAAAAATTACATTAATATTTAAAATAAACCAATAAATAATTACAAATATATATGTATGCACAAATAATGCTCTTATAATTATGCTTTTCTAGCATACAAATAAAAATATTATTTATTATTTAATAATTGCGAAAATATAAGGCTTTATAAACAAAATAACAAACTTGGAAATAATTGGAATGATAACAAAATAATTATTATATATATTATTTTGAAACTTCAAAAATAGAAAAATAATATTTTCAAAAATATGTACGCTCGCACATAATTGCACTCGTCGAGCAATGTCGAAAAATAAAATTCGTGCACGACGTATAATACGACTACGCGACGTACAATACAAAAATTTTAAATCGGTACCAAATTTAATAATAAAAATAGTAGAAATTTAGGGGTTTTACAAGAGATCAGGACTACCCTTACTCCTGCGATGATCTGGCCTTTGGGGCCTGTTCTTCAAGCGCCATCGAAGAACATCCGCCAGACAGAATTTTCTTCGATAATGTTTGATTCTTGCACTTCATCTGGAATGTCTTCATAGAGTCTAAACGAATCAGGAATTGGATGCGTGGCTAGGAAGTCGGCCAGTGCTTGGCCCTTGACAGCTTTTTGCGGGATGAATACCATGTGATATGGTGTTAATAGTATCGGCAAGTAGCCAATCGGGAGTTTAGCGCTCCCGGCTTTGTCATGAGGACTCTGAGCGGGTTGATTCGGGAGATGACGTGAATTGTCTGTCCCGAGACATAATAGTGAGTCTTTTGGATGGCAAACACCAGAGTTAGACACTCATTTTCGACGGGGTTGTACCAGTGTTCGGCCCCGATCATTGTCCTGCTAAGGTAGTAGATGGTTTGCTCGTGGCCTACATCATTATTCTGGGCCAACAGAGCGCCAAAGAATGGTCCATTGCACGAACATAGAGCAAGAATGGTTTGCCTGCGATGGGTGCCACCAAGACTGGGGGTTCGTCAGATTAGCTTTGATGTCGTCAAAAGCTTTTTGATATTTTTCTGTCCAGACATAGGAGACTCCCTTCTTCATGAGCTTGGTGAAGGGTTGGCATTTCCTGGAAAGGTTCGTGATAAACCTTCGGATGTATACGAGACGTCCCTGCAGGCCTGGAAGTTCTCTAAGGTTCTTCGGAGGTCCATGTCAATGATGGCTTTAGTCTTCTCGGGGTCGACATGGATGCCTTTTGCAGTGATAATGAAGCCCAAGAACTTTCCACTGGAAACCCCAAGGAAGGATTTGGTAGGGATGACGTTGGCTACCTACTCCGGATGTTGCTCTTCGCGAATAAAGCCGTTATCCAGGAGTTTATCTACTTCTTTGTCAATGGCGTCCATAATGTTGGGACGGAAGCGTCGTTGTTGCTGCTTAACGGGCTTAGGGTCAGGTAAGATATTAAGCTTGTGCATTGCAACTTATGGGTCGAGCCTCGGCATGTCTTAATAACTCCAAGCAAAGACGTAGATGTATTCTTTGACTAGTTGGACCAAAGATTCTCGATCATTTCCCGCCAAAGCTCTTACTGATAAAAATAGGTTTGGATGAAGATCCATCCCCAAGGTTGATCTGCTCGACTTCGTCTTCGATAGGGGGTTCTCATAATTCAAAGCGAGATTCCCATTGTGTGCCTAGGCATTGAGCCCAGGGTTCTTCTTTGAAGAATTCTATCGTTTGATTGTCGTCTTCATCTTCTGAAGGATGTGCAGATGTCATGTTGGCTGACAGAACCTTCCTGAAGATTGGGCTGATGCTGGTGCCGGAGTCCCAAGTTGAAGCCTCGGACGAGTGAGAGTGTGTGACGTCTTCTGCTTTTGAACTTTCTGGGGTTGTTAGAGGCGTGATATAGCCCACCTCCCGTCAAGTACGGTGATAATAGTCTTGTGGCTTCCCTTTCGAAATAGGGAGTCATAAGGAAAGACGTCGACCCTTGCCATAGTTTAGACCCTGGCCGCTTTTCAGGTTGTAGCCCATCTTTTGGATGAGATACTTGGCTCGATCATTGTACCGGTAAATTTGCATTCTGCCAGTGTCGGGTTCTGGCTCCGTCGGTGGAAGGTCTTATTGATGCTCGACTTTGTCGAAGATGATAGGTTTCTCGTCATGGTTCCGAGGCATGACTATATAGCAGACTCCTTGGTACAGGATGACTCGATTTATATGATTATCAGTCATTATTTGTGTTTGCAACGACTGTAGAGCATTATCTAGAGTATACATGGCATTCTAATGTGGAAGACTAGAATAATTGAAAGACACCATTTTATTGATAAAATACGGGATCTTGTCTCGAGGGATTACATCATCAAGGGACGGTGCGTCCACATTGGCGGATATGTACTCCCCCAGTTCTTTGTCAGTGAGTACTGGAGCAGCCTGAGGTTGTTCGGGAGAACCTATTGGGAGCTTGGCCTTTGTCGGCTCTGGTGCCAATAAAAATACATGGGCCTTCTCTTGAAGCTTAAGAGTGGCTAAAGACTGAGGAGGTCTGCCTTTAAGCCGCACCTTGAGAGGTGCCTCAGTTGGTGTTTCGGTGACTGGTGCCTTCCCACGTAGTTTTGCTACGAGGAGCCGACACTTGGGGAGGCTTCCCCTTGAGTCGTATCTTCAAGGGGGCTTCAGTGGATGCTACACCTAGAGAAGTTGGTGCCCTCCCACGAAGTTTGACCACTATAGGAGACGGTGTTTGAGGCGGCTTCCCCTTGAGCCGTACTTTCAGGGGAGCATCGATTATCATTTCTGCCTCCAAGTCAACTTCGACTTCGGCTTCGGCTTCATCATCGACATCTTTGGCTTCATCTTCGAGATGAATCGACTTGTACAGATCAGAGTCGGTAAAGAAGGCCCCAATCCCTCTGAAAGGATCGACATCAGCGAACTCTGTTCGGACAATATCGTTGGTGGATACGTACTTCATGGAGAGTGGATGGTACCACCATGTATTCGTGTAGCCACGGCCGCCCTAACAAAATATTGTAGTCGACGTCCACATCCACAACATAACAGGTCACCTCGGTCTGGAGATCACCGATATGATACTTCAGCCGGATCTTCTCCAGCAGCTTACTCTTGCTAGCGTTAAAGCCACCGATTGTAGTGTGGGACACTGTCAGACAATGCATCGGGATCCCCAACGTCTGGAGCAGAGCTCGGGAGATAATGTTGAGAGAATACCCTGGGTCGATCTGCATTCGATCCACCTTGATGGCACAGACGTACCCTGTGTAATACAGTGGTCTGTTGTACCTGTTGTTCTTGAGCAGCATGTCTTCTTGAGTGAATGTGATATTGGGGATAATCTCCCCCACACTATGGCAGTGTGGACAAACTGCTGGATCGTCCTCAGGCTGCTTGACCTGACTGATGAAAGATTTAGTATCCTTCAGTCTTCGTAGAGAGCCACCCGAGTATCTTTAGACAGACGGAGGAGCTCGAACAAGGACAGCCGAGCTGGAGTACTGGCAAGTTGTGCCAGTATGTCAAAGTTGTGGGGTTTGGTTAACCCCGAAGCATTGTCTCTTCGTAGAGGCATGTCGAAGCGGGCCTCCTTATGCTTCTGTTTGTTAGCTACTAGAAGTCGGGAAGGACCTTCACCTTGAGCAGCCGAGGTGGTGACGGGAGGTGCCGCTTCGACAGGGGCCTCCTCAGGCTGAGCGTTCTGTTGTGAATGCGTTTATACAGGAAGTGCCTCCTCGGGGGAGGAGGTCACCATTCGGCAAGACTTGGTCTTCTTGCCTTTAGCTTTGGAGGTAGAATGTACCACCGATTGAGTCAGTTCCGGAGTGAGATCTGGGTGAACCCACATGATCTTCCCCCGAGATGTGGTGAGTGAAATCAGTCCACCCGCGTTGTCACGAGTCGGCAGAAGGTTGACCACCTCCAATGTCACCTTCGGGATGGGGACAACACCATCTTGAGTTGTAGTAGGCGGTAAGGTGTCGAACTGGAGCGACACCATGTTGGCCGAGACTGTCTTCTCCTCGTAATCGACTAAGATGACGTTTGCATTGATCATGCATTCTATGTAGTTCTTGAGGATGTAGTGTAAAAGCATGAAAAATATGGGGTTCATGCGGGTCATAATTTGCCGCATAAGTACTTCGAGCCAAACTGGTCCGCATAATGGAGAGCCGCATAACAGATTGCACCCTATGCGGCCCGTCTCTGGTTCGAGCCGCAGAAGAAAGATAGGCAGCCAAGTTGGTCCGTCCGTCTGATAAAGCTAACAAATTCTGTCAAATCTGACAAAAAAGACAGCTCTGACATTCTGACAAAAAGATAAGACGTGATCAGACAAAGTCATACGGCCAGAAGGATTGCTACCCGAGCCGCATGAGCCTTATGCGGCTCAACCTATGCGGCCCTAAAGTCTCTGAGCTTCATGCGGCCAAAGGAGACTGTAACATAGGCCACATAAGCTTTATACGGACCAAAATACAAAATCTATGCGGCTCAAAAGTCCCTAAGCTACATGCGGACTAAAGAAGACTACGACCTAAGCCGCATGAGTCTTATGCGGCCCAACATGGCCAAAAACTGAGAGAATCATGCGGCTCAAAATAATTCCTATCCTGCGATAGGACACGTGGCAGGCTGACCAAGTCTCAACCACCCAGATTTGCTGTAACAAAATCCTAACAAATCGCTAGCTGGCGGCCAAAGAGAGGGTCTTTACATGCTGATTAGCCACGTGGCCACGGGCCACCTATGCGGCTCAAAACACACATCACTATAAATAGCAGGGTGCCACACCCCTGCAAAAGGCTGGCAACCTTCGAAAGGCAATTTCTTCAAGAGCTAAAGACTGCGTCGAATAGTCCAAGGAGTAAGGCAGAGTTGATACACTTTCCCGAGCCTCCACAGTCACCCCTAGAATCAAAAACTAAATAATTGTACTTAGATTGTTTCCTAGGATTTCTTTCTAAGCTCTTATTTGTACAAGCGAGTTTGCAATCAATTTTAGTGTTTCTGTAATACCTGTCTTTGATATTTAAGGGCAAACACGATGACGACTCTGTTGGGAACGTCCTTCTCCTCTGATGAGAAGCTGGTGACGCAATCCGATGCGTCCAAGCTGGGCTCTACGCAGTAAATGCTTGTGGTTCGTTTTGACCAACAAGTCTTCGAAGAAATGCTCTCTGAAGGGAGCGTCAGCCCGTCACAGAAGCGAGCCAACCCAAAGGGAACTCGAAGGACGTCGGTGCGCAAAACTGTTGCCCCCGACCAAGTTCTCGAAGAAGCTCCTTCTGCGGTCCAAGACGGTGATCGAAGCTCTCTTGTGGCTTTGCTTCCGACCGCAGAGGACCCCACTGTCCCCAAATCCAGCAAAGGAAAACACTATGATGCTGAGTTTTTGGGGGCACAAGGGAAATCCATGCGGACGAAGAAGAGGCCGTATAAGAGAAATAGGCAGTCTGTCCATGCGGCAGCCAACTCTGGCCGCAGGCAGACAATCCATGCGATAGCCAATTCTGGCCGCATGTAGATGGCCCATACGGCAGCCAACTCTGGCCGCATGCAGATGGCCCATGCGGCAGCCAACTCTAGCTGCAGGAAGACAGCCCATGCGGCAGCCAACTCTAGCCGCAGGAAGATAGCCCATGCGGCAGCCAACTCTGGCTGCAGAAAGATAGCCCATGCGGCAGCCAACTCTGGACGCAGGAAGATGACCCATGCAGCAGCCAATCCTGGCCTTGGACAGAGTGTCTCATGCGGCCCTGTCAGAAGCTCTGTGTTCGACCGTCTCTCATATGGACCCGACTCCATGCGGCCCATTGAGAATATAGAATATTCTAATCAGGACTCTTCTTACTATGCTCCTTCAGGCACAAAGTTGAAAGAGTCCAGGATAGTACAGGCCCAACAAGCCCAGTCAATTGTCCAAGCTACTGACCATCAGCGGGCACCGTTAACTGTTATACGGGCTCCTGATGGAAAGTTGTACAGAACCACCCGCGTCCAGTCCCCCAGGGCTAACGGACAGGGTGGGTCTTTAAAGTCTCCCTCCAACGATCGAGACCAAGTACTTTTACTAGCCTCGGATCAGGGAGCAAACATGATACCTACACACCTCTGTGCTCAGGAGCCCGAGTCTACAAGTTTGGTGCAAAGGTAGATCAGCCTGCTATCGACTTGCGTGAGGTGATCACTCACAAATGCAAAGAGACGACCTTGGCATGTGATGAGTCCCTTTCGGGACGTCGTTGCACCCAAGTCATCATCAGCTGCTGCTGCGACAAGTCGGCAGCACCTGAAGATCGGCAGTCCGTTTTTCAACGACTGCAGCAGCAAGCACCTGTCCGACAATAACTTGAGAAACATGTGCAAATTTCGGTAGACGAGGAGTTTTCTTTCGCCTCCTGTAATTCAACTCGGAAGGTTCCTCCCGGCAAGAAGGGAAAGAAGATAGGCTCTTCCAGCCCGGTAATCTCAGCCAGCACTGCAAAGAAACTCTCATCTGGAGGGTTGCTATCGACAGCCACAGGGGGTGTCTATTTAGGCACTCGATCCGAAAGAAGCTCCCAACACCTGGAGGTGCATCCTCGACCTCCCTGGGGGTAGATGAAGCCGGGGGTAGCAGTCTCCTCAATATATGCGACAACCCGGTGTACCAGGAACATACACAGGGGGTAGAGATTCTCCAAAATTACCCAACAAACTTGGACTTCCCTGAAGGCGACCACCCTCGCCAAGACGATGCGGCTTCCTGCACAGGGGGTAGCACCCCTTCCGAGTCTGAGGAAGATGACATCCCAACATTTCTCGACGATTTCTCTGTACGAGAATGCAACACGGAGAGCACCTCTGCTACGGTCCCTTCCACCTCTACCCATGTACGGACAGTCTTTATGGCTGACGATGATCATGAGGCACCTACTGACCGACAATGTCTAGAAGTACTTGAAGCCATGCTCTTGTCCTTGGTCAAGTCAGTAGACGAAATCAAAGCTGCTTTACCAACTCAACCAGCTAGGACGCCCGGACAAACAAGTTTGGGACCCGCAGTCAACGCGAACTCCAACATGACCGCCCCTCCTTTGGGTGATGATCCCTTGGGAACATCCGTTCCTTCAGCTGCAGATGAAGCCAAGAAGGCAAGGAGGGAAGTCCAGGAGCTTCGAGCAATGTTAAATGCCCGAGACTCCTCTCGGGACCTCAGAATACGGCAGCCGTATCCCGTTGCATGGAGAGATGTGCCTTTTCCACCATGGTACAAGCCATTTTATATCGATTCGTATGACAGGAATACCTTTGCTAGTCGGTACATGACTTACTTTGAGGTCACAATCGACCACTTGTCGCATAGTGATGCCATCTTCACACGATTATTCATCGGAGCACTGGAGGAGATTGCGTTCGACTGGTACCGCAACCTTTCCGACAACTAGATCCATTCTTTTGACGACTTCAAGCACATATTCCTAGAGAGGTTCTACGAAGTGGGGTATGATGTGACAATGTCATCTCTCATGGACGTCGTTCAAGGAGAGAGGGAGCTAACAAGGAACTATATTGAGCGGTTCTGCCAGACCGCAATAAGATTGCCCCAAGGCAATCCCGAGAGCTCCTTGATTGAAATATGCCAGAAGAAGTTGCTCCCCGCAATTAGCCTCTGGATGGACGACGATCAGTTCAGGGATTGGACGACCTTCATCATAAGTGCTACCAATACGGAGGCAAAATTGAAGAAGGCTCGCCAGTTGGGATTACATATCCCAGATGGAGAGGGTAAGGGCAAACGTCCTGGTTCCACCACCAGCAACAACAACAACAGTGGCGGCACCTCCAACCGGAACAATAAAGGCAAATAGGCCATGGTCGCCGATGCGACCAAGAAGCCTGAACAAAAACATGCGGAAGGTCAATGGCCCAAGGTGAATTACTCATTTGAAGATAGTCATGTCAAACCTATCTTCGATATGCTCTTGCAAGGGGGTAGGATCCAGCTCCCTCCACCAAGGTGCGAGCCCCGAGCAGCAGAAATGGAAGACCCAAAATATTGTCACTTCCACCGCTATGTCCATCATTCCACTCATGACTGCTTCCAATTAAAGCGATACATCCAGATTCTTATCGACACCAAAGCTCTATCGATAGACTTTGAAGAGGTTACCGTGGCGGCGAACATGGTGTCAATTCAG
Source organism: Iris pallida (assembly GCA_029216955.1). Lineage (NCBI taxonomy): Eukaryota > Viridiplantae > Streptophyta > Magnoliopsida > Asparagales > Iridaceae > Iris > Iris pallida. The sequence continues at coordinate 25,953,186 of JANAVB010009200.1, forward strand.
TTCAGCGACTTTCCTCCAACAAGCACTCCAGACAGGCTAACACCTGTCCTTCGGGCGAAGATGGAGGTTACCAATCTTCCACCCGTCCGGAACCAGACATCTGGACTGGTACCTCTCACCACTTTGCGAGGAGAGATCTTGTGGGTGCACCTAGACTTAGTGCCCGAAGTTACCCAGACGGTGTCATCTCCTACCAACAAGAAGAAGGACAGGAAGTCTAGGTCCTGCCATATAATTTCAGCCGAAGCTGAGGAAGCGGCAGCCGTTGTTACCCGGTCTGGAGCACAAGTCCAGCCCACACTGGGCAGTTCAATCGAAGATCCTCAGCCGGCAACGTTGCCTGTCTCGGATGTTCTAAGGCCGCCTCAGCCTACACCGGCAGATAAGTCCAAGCCAAAGGAAACCCGCTTCGACAGGCCACTCCGTAATGACGCACCTCAGGGGCTGGAAAGACCTTACAACTTTGACATATTAGCACAATTGGCTAATATGCCAGCAAAGTTGTCATTATACGAGCTCCTAAGGCTCTCCAAGGATCTTCGTGTCGCATTGAGCGAAGTACTCCAAAATGCTGATGCCTACTTAGCCAGGTCAAGCCTCCAGGGGAAGACCCGTCAGCAGATCTATAGGGCAGTAATGGCACAGATGCAATGCCCAACATCATATTTACTCCACAGGAGATGTTGATCAAGTCCAACTTGCATGATCGCCCCTTGTACTACACTAGATACATAGGCGACATCAGGGTGGATCGTATGCATATCGACCCCGGCTCGTCAATAAGCATCATCCCAAAAAGCTTGCTCCAACTTCTGGGCATCCCTATGCACCGACTAGCGGCGACCAACACTGCCATTAGCGGTTTTAACTCATGAAGGAGCTATCCCTTAGGGAAGATCCGATTGAAATATCAGATTGGTGACCTGAAGATGGAGGTTACCTGCTATGTCATAGATGCAGACACATCTTACAACATCCTCCTGGGACGTTTGTGGATACATGACTATATGATCATGCCATCTACTCTTCACCAGTGCTTCAAGTATGTCAGTAAGCATGGCTTCGTGAAGACTGAATTCGTCGACATCGATCCCTTCAAAGGGGTTGAATCTTATTACTCTTCAGAGGCTTGTCTATATGACGAATCCAAGAAGCACATAACTGACGAACTGGAGGCCATCATAGGGCCAAAGGAACCCTTGAGAATTCATCTCCAGGCCCGTAAACCGGGCAAAGTCGTACCCCTCGTCGTAACCTTGCATAAAGAGGTGCCCGGTTCCCCCGCCTCACCCGCACAGTTGGAACCAATGGTCATCTGGCTCCCGAGTTTCAGCCAAGAGCCAAAGCCAGTCATAGGGCCGATGGTGATCCGACTGACGAAACCCAATCAAAGGCAACAGGTAGATGCGAGGCCCTTTGTGACACCGATGGTGATACGATTGCCAAAATTCACTCAAAGGCAAACGGAAGACACAAAATCTCTTGTCGAGCCAATTATCTTCCCAAGACGAGCCGGCAACCAAATATCGATCAAACACCCTCAGGCAAGTCAATACCACAAGCTGAACCCTTGGTGGTCAAGTTGCCCACGATAGCATCCCGACCTCTAAGCTCGCAGGGGGTAGCCGAAGAGGACGTAGAATTCGCCAAGTACCTGGTGGCACAGGCGGATAGTCCCTCTCCTAATGATGTAATCCATGTGGACAAAATTTCTTATTTCATCAATAAGAGGCTGCCATTGGACTACAAAAAAAACGAGAATACTGTCTAGAGTGATAAGTCATGTATATTGATACCTCTGAACTTATACTCTGTTTCCTCCGAGAGGACTCACATTGCATCTCGTCGAGTGGCAAGTCATGTATATTGATACCTCTGAACTTCCACTCTGATATTTCGATTGTCATATATCACGTTCATATTACCTCTGATATAGACAATCTTCTAACTTAACATCTGTACCCAGTTCAGGATAAAAGACATGGTGCTAAGACTACAAAACCTATCACGTCCATATTACCTCTGTTGGGTTTTGTTTCAAAATCTATTACTCGTACAACCAGTACGCAGAAGGGTAATAGGTCTACCAAAAATTATTCTTGATTATCATGTGTCATGTCCATATTACCTCTGATCCCGATAGTCTTTTGACTTAACACCTGTATCCAACCTGGGATAAAAGACATGGTGTTAAGACCACAAAACCTATCACGTCTATATTACCTCTGTTGGGTTTTGTCTCAAAATCTACTACTCGCACCACCAGTGCGCAGAAGAGTAATAGGTCCACTAAAGATCATTCCTGATTATCGTGTGTCACGTCCATATTACCTTTGATATCGATAATCTTTCGACTTAACACCTGTACCCAACCCGGGATAAAAGACATGGTGTTAAGACCGCAAAACCTATCACGTCCATATTACCTCTATTGGGTTTTGTTTCAAATCTATTACCTGCATCACCAGTGCGCAAAAGGGTAATAGGTCCACAGAAGTTATCCTAATTTATTACTCGCACCGTCGGTGTACCAAAGAGTAGTAGGTCCACAAAATATCATTCAAATTTATTTGCTCGTATTTCCAGATGCACAAAAGGGCAATAGGTCCACAAAAAGTCCTCCAGTGGGATGTCCTTCATCAAATACGAATGCTGTATTAAACTAGAGAGTGGAGTGAATGTATTCTGCTTATTCAAAATTAGTTGCATTCACAATACTACATCTCAAAAAAAAGGGAAGGGGGAAATTCACTACTCATCAGCAACATATAGCTTGGTGAGAATGTCTTCCAGCTGCACAGTTGATCACTCAATTCTCAATCTGGCTCGGCGTTCGGCTTCATGGGATAGCTTTTCAGCATCCTCAAGATGTGCACGATGTTTGCCATTGATTGTAAAAGTACAAAACAATTATCGGAGGACTGAACTTAGACTCACAATACAAACTCGCTCGTACAAAGAAAGCCTAGGGACGAAAACCTAGGTACAGCAGTCTAAGTACGATTGTTTATTTTAGATTCTGGGGGATGACGATAGAGGCTCGAGAAAGCGACGGCCGCTCTGCCTTACTCCTTGGACGATCGGTACGCAGCCTTGACTCGGAGAAGATCTGCTTGGTCGTTGACGAAGAAATGCCTTCTTGCTCTCTCTCTGATTGCTCTCCTGGCTTCTCTCTCTCTGTGTATATTCTCTCTCTGACTATGGGAGAAGTCTCTCTGTGTATACGTATTCTTCTCTGGTTTCTTTTTGTATATCTCTCTCTATGCTACAAGGGAATGGCACCTTACTATTTATAATAGTGGGATGTGATCGCTAGGGTTGCCAATGATTAGCTCTTGGAGATGGCGGCGGCCTGGGGATTGATCAATCCAGGCCGTTCGTTTCTGATTGCGACGAATCAGAACCATTAAGGGTAGATTACACCAAATCCCCATTAGCAATTAATGTTGATTGGCATAAATCTTTCTTATAATAATTCTCTCATATCTGCAAATAAATCAAATTTATTCTCCTGCCACGTGCCCCAGATCATTGGGATTCGACCCGATCTTGGATTGCTATAAATCTGGAAGATTGATCGGCTGAGGACACGTGTCCTGAGAGCCAATGGTGATACTGGAACCGCATGCAGATTGGGCCATATGAGATTTGGGTCGCATAAATTTTGGGCCGCACAACACTTGGGACACGTGTCGGGACTGTCTGGGCAGTGGCCCCCTCCTTCAGACTTTTGAACCATATGATGAGCCGCATGAACCGCATAATGGTGTGTCTGCTTGAGCCGCATGGGCATGATCTTCTTGAGCCGCATAGGGATGATTCCACTCGAGCCGTATGGGACAGCTTCACTCTGAACTGCATGGGAAGTCTTCACTTCGAGCCGCATAAGCACACCCACGTGGCAGGGCCACGTGGCATTTTGTTGTTCTCGGGAGATTGTGTCAGAGATTTCTTTCTCTTTCCTAGAGATTCATCATCATGACAGAGTCATAATTACCTGCTTTGGTGTCAGGTCTGTCAACTTTTCAGAGGGGTCAGCCGTCAAAGCGATTAATGCAGCATGGAGGGGAGCACTGTCACGCCACGTATCTTCTGAGCCGCATGGAATGCCTCCGGCCGCATAGCTCCTTATGTCGCATGACTTCCTGAGCCGCATGCACTTTCTGAGCCGCATGGGTCTTTCTTGGCCGCGTGAGTCAATTTCTTTAGTATTTTCCATGCTTCTACAGGACCCCCTTCAAAGTTTTCAATTTGTAAAATTGAAATACTTTGAATAAGAAGCATGGCCGTGCTCTTCTAACCGCATATGAAACCCTGACCGCATAGAGATCTTGGCCGTATAGATTGTTCAGCCGCATAGCTGCTCGCCATGCCATTATGTCATGCATGCAAACCTTTTTGGGGCAGGATCCTAGGAGTTTCTGACCTCTAATTAACTAGTCAGTATCGATAGCCGAAGAGTCGACTACTTTGTACGAAGCGTCGGTCTTGGTCCTCCTTTCTCTATAAATGGAAGGGTATTTAGAAGGATTTCTCTCTTAGACTCTTTCTGATTAAGATTTTTGTCTTGCTTTCTTCTTCCAACTGACAAACCACGATGGCACCTAGGGCTTCCAAGGCAGTGAAGAAGGTTGTGGCTAGGAGCAGGAAGTCAGCTTCGTCTTCAATTGCCGCACCCCCCGTTCGTCTTGATGTTCATGTTGTCGTCGAAGGTAAGGACTGTGCGGAAGACTGGGTGCTCTGAAACCCTAAAAGATGCTGCTCTGCTGCATTGCTTCGTGCATAATCATTTTGATGCGAGCTTTTTAGATTACGTGGTCCGCATACACATCCTATGAGCCGCATAGAATATATTCCATGCCCAAGCCGCATAAGAGTTGTCTTTAAACGAGCCGCATGAACACTTCTGAATATCTTCTGACTGTTTTCATCATTTCTCATCACTTTTTTCCGTCTTTTGGTTCTTATAGTGTCTCCACCGAGTGCTGATATTGCAGTGGTAGAGGATCCGTCGCTCCCTGGCGTCAATCAGGGGCCTTCCTCTGTTAAGAAGGAGACAATGAAAGAAGAATCGGAGCCTGAGAGGGACGACGTCCTCCCCACTGTCGAGACTGCTGAGGGTGACACCACTGGGAATCCTGATTCTCCCATTCTGGACGAGGATCTTCCTCAGTTGTACCCTTCATACGTAATGTGGTTGAAGGAGTTGTATACGTATTTTTGTAACTAGGGGTTTGAGGTGTCTTGTCTGTAATGAAGAACTTTCCTGTAACCGTGTGGATGTAACTGATTTCTGACTGAATGGAATATATATTTGCTTCACTCTTTTGCTTTGTAATAATCCTTTTATCGGGTCATTTTGCGTAGACCCATTGTCCCTAACATACCCTGGTTTTGGATACGGACAATAAGTTTAAAAGAAAGGAACCAATCATACTGACTCAGAGGTGCTGAGGATATGGTGAGCATGAGGGTCTCTTTGACAGGGGGATACATAGAACAACTCAGAGGTAATAAGGACATGGAAGTTCTATGTAGGGGTGATTTGTTTTTGGCGAAAATGGGACGACTCAGAGGTGATGAGGACATGGTCGTCTTGGAAATTTGTGGATCCGTTACCTTTGTTGTGCACTGGAAGTGCAGGTATTAGATCATGAGGGAGGATCTCTTGTAGGAAGAAAGTTCAGCGGTATGATTATACATGACTTTCTTTCAAAAGAGTGACCGGGATGTAAGTTCAGGGGTACCGATGGGCACATAACTCGACAATCTATGAATGTTGGAATCAAAGTGTAAGTTCAGAGGTACCAGCAGGTACATGACTTAGGAATTTGGGATATGTTTATGGAAGAAGGGCATGAGTTCAGCGGTACACGCGGGTACATGACTCGAAAATCTGTGAATGTTGGAATCAAAGTATAAGTTCAGAGGTACCAGCAGGTACATGACTTGGGAATTTGGGATATGAGTTCAGCGGTACAAGAGGGTACGTGACTCAATAAGTTGGAAAATTAGGGGGTTGAGTTCAGTGGTACCAGCGGGCACATGACTCAAAACTCTGAAAAATGTTGTTTAAATATAGTATTTCTTCAGGAACTTGCCGTTGACGGGCAACATGAGCAAGTCTCCGTTCTGCTTGGCGAGGCGGTAAGCACTATTGGAGAACACGGCCTCAATGATAAATGGGCCTTCCCATTTTGGCTGGAACTTGCCGGTGGTCTTGTGAGTCATAACCATTGGCCTCCTGACTGCCAAAACAAGATCGCCCACTTGGAATGTTCTGACTTTGACCTTTTTGTTGAAGGCTCCTGAGATGCGTGCTTGGTATAATTCGATCCTTTGCTGAGCTAGGAGGCGTTTTTCATCTAAGGCCTCTAACACTTGTAGTCGACGTCGGTAGTTATCATCCGTTGTCAATTGATAAGTGAGGGCGACTCGGAGTGAGGGAATCTGAGTCTCTAATGGGAGAACTGCCTCACTCCCGTACACCAGAGAGAATGGTGTATTCCCGGTGGCTGTTCGAACCGTGGTGCGATAAGCCCATAAGCACTCGCCGAGCTTCTCGTTCCAGTCGCGTTTGTTGGAGGAGACAAATTTCTTGAGGAGTTTGATAATTGTTTTATTGAATGCCTCTGCTAACCCGTTTGCTGCCGGGTTGTATGGTGTCAAAGCGACATTCTGAATGCGGTGTTTGTCGCAGAATCGGTAGAATACGTGGCTTATAAACTGCGGACCATTATCATGGATGATCCTTCGGGGCAGTCCAAAGCGGTAGATGACGTGGTGCTTCAGGAAGCTGATTACGTTCGAAGTCTTGACTTCGGCGAGTGGGACAGCTTCTGCCCACTTTGAGAAGTAATCAGTGATCGCCAGTATGAAGCGATGTCCTCGGGAGAAAGGTGGGGTGATTGGACCAATGATATCCATTCCCCATGCTTCGAATGGCCAGGACGCCACTGTCGGATGTAGGAATTCGGATGGTTGGTGAATGAAGTCTGCGTGGACTTGGCAGGCCTTGTATTTTCTGGCATAATCTATCGCATCAGCCACCATCGTGGGCCAGTAGTAGCCCATCCGGCGAAGGCGATCTTACAGCTTAGGGCCAGGCTGATGGGCCCCGCAGACACCGTCATGAACCTCTCGTACGGCTTCTTTGGCTTCTGCGTTTGACAAGCACCGAAGTAGTAATCCGTCGTAGGAGCGGCGATACAACATTTTCGTCTCTGTATCGTAGAAGAATCTGAGAGAACGCCGTCTGATAGAAGTAGCCTCCTTCGGGTTCTCGGGTAGGATGTCGTAGACCACGAAGTCTATGAATGGTTGTCTCCAGTCTGGCGCTTTGTCGATCATCTGAGCAGAATAACTCGCCATGGCTTGAACGTTGTTCTTGGGGCAGACCAGCTCACGGCCGATTACATCGACCGAATGATGAGAGTGGTTTGGCACTGCTAGGGAAGCAGCCAGGCCTGCTAGGACATCAGCTTCGATATTTTGGAGTCTGGAGACGTGTTCGATAAAGAATCCCTCAAATGATGAGATAATGTTGATCGCTATTTGGTGGTAGGGGATCATGTCTTCATGGCGGACTTCGTACGTCCCCCGAATCTGGTTGACGATTAATTGCGAATCGCCGTATGCTTCAAGGTATTCTACCCCCAGTTCTCTTGCGAGTTGGAGGCCAATGACCAAAGCGTTGTACTCGGCCACATTGTTAGAGCAGGGTTTCGTGAGAGAGTAGGCGCGATTGATCACTAGCCCGGTAGGAGACCAATACTACTCCGACTCCGACGACGATGTTTCCCTTGGGTCCGGTTCTTGAAGCGCCATCGAAGAACATTCGTCATATGTTATCGTGGGTGGTTGTATTTGAATCGGCGACCTCATCTGGGATTTCTTCGTATATTCTGGATGATTCCGATCCTGGATGGGCCGCCAAAAAGTCTGCCAGGGCTTGACCTTTGACAGCCTTCTGCGGGACGAAGACCACATGATAGGGGGACAACAATATCGCCCATGTAGCGAGGCGGGAGCTGAGTGCCACTGGTTTGGTCATGAGGACCCTGAGAGGGTTGATTCGTGAGATCACATGTATGGTTTGCCCCGTGACATAGTGCCGCGTCTTTTGAATGGCGAATACCAGGACGAGGTATTCTTTCTCCACAGCGGTGTATCGGTGTTCGGGCCCGACCATCATTCGGCTGAGATAGTAAATGGCCTGCTCGTGGCCTGCGTCGTTGTTTTGTGCCAGCAGGGCACCGAGGGAGTGTTCCATTGCTCGTACATAGAGCAGGAATGGTTTTCCAGGGACCGGGGCCACCAGGACTGGAGGATTTGATAAATATTCTTTGATGTCATCGAAAGCGCGCTGGCATTCCTCGTCCCATACGAATGACTCCCTTCTTCATGAGGTGGGTGAACGGTCGGCATCGCCCGAAGAGGTTGGAAATGAACCTCCTGATATAAGCTAGCCTCCCTTGGAGGCCTCTAAGTTCACGGAGATTTCTCGGGGGACCCATCTCCATGATTGCCCTCGTTTTCTCGGGGTCTACATGGATACCCCGTGCAGTGATGATAAAGCCCAAGAACTTCCCGCTGGATACGCCCAAGAATGATTTTGTAGGGTTCATCTTCAGATTGTGGGCTCGCATTAAGTTGAACACCGTTCTCAGGTCTTGCAGATGATCCTCCTTAAGGCGACTCTTGACGGTGATGTCGTCGACATAGCATTCCACTGTCTTGCGCAAATGTTCTCTGAAAATGATACTCATGGCTCGCTGATATGTAGCGCCAGCATTCTTTAGACCGAATGGCATGACTGTGTGGCAGTATGTGCCAATCGGGGTTCGGAATGAAGTGTGCTTTTCGTCGTCAGGAGACATCTTGATCTGATTGTACCCCGAGAATCCATCCATGAATGACATACGTTCAAAGCCGCATGTATTGTCGATCATGATGTCTGTGATAGGAAGGGGAAATTCATCTTTGGGGCATGCCTCGTTCAGGTTGCGAAAGTCGATGCAGATTCGAATCTTCCCATTCTTCTTGAGGACGGGTACTATATTGGCGACCCAATCAGGATGTTGCTCTTCACGAATGAAGCCGCTGGCTATTAACTTGTTGACTTCAGTTTCGATCGCGTCCATGACGCCTGGGCGGAAGCGTCGTTGTTGCTGCTTGACTGGCTTTGCATCTGGCCGTATATTGAGTTTGTGGAGAGCGATGTCAAGATTTAACCCCGGCATGTCTTCATAGCTCCAGGCGAACACATCAATGTATTCTCTGACAAGTACTAACAGCGATTCTCGTTCTTCGTCAGTTAGGCTTTTACTGATAAAGATCGGTTTTGGAGAAGATTCGCTGCCGAGATCCACTTGTATGACCTCATCTTCGGTAGGAGGTTCTCTCAGTTCGAACCGCTTTTCCCATTGTGCGTCTAATTGCTGGGCCCATGGCTCTAGCTCAAGGATTTCGGGGATGTCTTCGTCTTCCTCGTAAGCGTCGGTGAACGCCATGTTGACTGACATGACTTGTCTGAACACATCTCCGATGCTGGTATCTGAGTCGAAAGTCGGTGATCCGGTTGAATGTGACTGCCAGTCGCATTCTTCATCTGAGCTTTCAGGGGTCGTAGTAGGCGTTACATACCCTAAACCGCATCGGGTTTTGTTATAGTAGTTCCGTGGTTTGCCCGCCGGGGCTGGCGTCTTCAAAGGTAATCGTCGTCCAGTACCGTAGTTCAGTCCTGGCGTTGTCTCTAGATCATACCCCTATTTCTGTATGAGATATTTGGATTGAGGGCTATAGAGATACAGAGGCAGTCTTCCGGCATCTGACCCGAAGTCGACTTCTTCCATGGCGAGGGGATGCGGGTTGTTCGTCCAGCCGAAGATGATTGGGTGGTCCCCTCCCTCGATTATTCGGTAAGCGTCTTCTACTAGAGTAAGTTGGATAGCGGTGTACACATTTGTCACCTGTGTATGTAGGTGAGTGCCTATACCGTGTTCCATAGCATACATTGTACATAGCTTATTGAGCTCGGTGTAGTTCAAAGATAACCCTTTATTGATGAAGTAAGGTATCTTTTCTAGAGGAATCATCTGCGGAGGGAGCGTCAGTGTGGGCAGCCACATACTTGGCTAGCTCTGGTTCTTCTTCGGCTACCCCCTGTGTGAATGAAGATTGAGAGGGCGTCCTAGTCAGCTTGATCTTCAGAGGCTCAACTGACGGAGCGGAGCGTGGGGTTGTCGGTAGACTAGCAACCCCCAGTCTGGCACTTGATGTGGAGCGAGGGGTGGCTGGTTCGCTTGAAGTGCCAGACCTCGCATCGGGGTGACGACCTTTCTTAGGCAGGCGTATCGTCAGAGGCCTATCGAAGGGATTGAGCTTCTCTGTTTGGGATTGACCGACTCTCGATAATCTGATGGTAAGTGGCCCTGTCGTGGGTCTCGGTACCTGGCCGGACCTTGGCAGCCGGATTCTCAACTGCTCTTCCTGTGCCGAGAGGCTGATCGCGTCCTTACGCAGCGTGGCCGTAAGGGGTACGAAATTGCCTGGTTTGCGAGCCTGGAGGTGGATCGTCAGAGGCTCTTCAGATCCCGTGGTTGCTTCAACATCAGTTTGTTCATTTCCTCCTTCAAGGTACCTCTTCGACTTTTCGTATAGGTAGGAGTCCGAGTAATAAGATTCGACCCCTTTGAAGGGATCGATGTCAGCAAATTCTGTCCTCACGAAGCCGTGCTTGTCGACATATTTGAAGCATTGGTGTAGCATGGAAGGTACGATCATGTAATCGTGTATCCAAGGGTGCCCCAAAAGGATGTTGTATGAAGTGTCGGCATCTATGACGTAGCAAGTGACTTCTGATTGGAGATCGCCAATCTGACATTTCAGACGGATCTTCCCGATTGGGTAGCTCCTGCCCGAATTGAACCCGCTGATGGCGGTGTTTGTAGGGGTCAGGCGATGCATCGGGATACGAAGATGAAGCAGTAGTCCTTTTGGAATGATGCTTATGGAAGACCTAGGGTCAATGTGCATCCGGTCCACCTTTATGTCGCCGATGTAGCCTGTGTAGTATAATGGGCGATCGTGTAGATTAGTCTTGATGAGCATGTCTTGTGGAGTGAAGACGATGTTGGGCATTGCTCCCGTACAGGCACTGTCTTGGAGGTCTGCGGGCTGATTTTCTCCTATGAGGTTGACCTGAGCCAGGTACGCGTCGGCATTTTGAAGTGCATCGCTCAAGGCTGTACGGACATCCTTCGAGAGCCTCAGGAGTTCATATAAGGACAATTTGGCCGGTGTATTTGCCAATTGTGCCAAGATGTCGAAGTTGTAGGGCCTCTCCAGCCCCTGAGATGTTTCCTTTCGGAGGGATTTGTCGAAGCGAGTCTCCTTCGGCCTAGGCTTGTCGGTCGTCGAAGGCTGAGCCGGTCCCGGAGCATCCGTGGTAATGGGCGGATGATCATCAGTCGAGTTTTCCGCCACAGGTTGAGATTGTGCTCCGGATCGAGTAACAAGGGCCGTAACTTCCTCTTCATCTGCTGAGGTGGTACGGCAAGATCTGACTTTTCCACTTTTCTTTTTAGAAGATGGAGTGGACTGAGTTACCTCGTGGACTAGGTCCGGATGGACCCACATAATTTTCCCTCATGATGTGGTGAGAGGTACTAGACCAGCAGCTTGAGCAGGCGGGAGATTAGCAATCTCCATCTTTGCCAGAGGGATGGGTATCACCCCATCCTGGGTCTCGGTTGAAGGGAAGCTGCCGAATTGTATGGACACCATGTTGGCTGCCACGGTTACCTCCTCGAAATCGATGGCCAGAGCGTTCGAATCGATGAGGTTCTGGATATATCGTTTCAGTTGGTAGCAGTCGTGCGTAGCATGGTGGACGTAGCGGTGGTAATGGCAGAACTTTGGGTTCTCCTAATCAGCCGGCCGAGGCTCCCGTCTTGGTGGGGGAAGCTGAATCCTATCTCCTTGTATGAGCATGTCCAAGATAGGCTTGACGTGACCGTCTTCAAAAGAGTAAGTGATTTGAGGCCATTGTTTGTCCGCAGGTTGCGACTCAGGCTTCTGGGCTGTATCGGCCACCATAGCCTGCTTGCCTCTGTTGTCCCGGTTGTTGGAAGGGCTACCCCCATTGTCGTTGGTGGTGCTGGGACGCTTGCCTTTGTTCTCTCCCTCTGAGATATGTAATCCCAGTTGGCGAGCCTTCTTTAATCGTTCTTCGGCACTTGTAGCACTAATGATAAAAGCCTTCCAGTCCTTGAATTGACTATCGCCCATCCAGAGACTGATTGTTGGGAGTAGTCTCTTTTGGCAAATTTCGATCAAGGAGGAGTCCGGGTTGCCAGATGGTAACTTCATTGCGGTTTGACGAAACCGCTCAATATAACTCCTCGTCAGCTCTTTCTCTCCTTGAATGACGTCCATGAGGGTAGACATCGTGACGTCCTGCCCTACCTCATAGAACCTCTCCAAGAACAGGCATTTGAAGCCAGCGAAGGAATGGATGCAATTGTCCGGCAGGTTGCGGTACCAATCGAACGCGACTCCTTCCAATGCCCCAATGAATAATCACGTGAGGATAGTGTCATCATGGGGGAGATGGTCGGTAGTGACCTCAAAGTAAGTGATGTACCGACTTGCTGAAGTCTTGCCATCATATGGGTTGATATTGAACGGCTTATATCTTGGTGGAAAGGGAACATTCCTCCATTCAGCAGGATATGGTTGCCGTATCCGGAGGTCTTGAGAGTTTTCTCTGGCGTGGAACATGGCTCGGAGCTCTTGAACTTCTCTCCTTACTTCTCGGGTCTCATCTGTCGCAGTCGGAGCCGTTACTTCGGGAGGATTATTGCCCGGGTTTGGTGCCGTCGAATTTGAATCTACGTTGATTGGGGGACCCGTGCTTGTCTGGCCAGGTGTCACCCCCTGCAGATTAGGAAGCGCCGCTTTGATCTCGTCTACAGACTTGACCAAGGCGTGCAATATGGCCTCCAAAGTGTCGATGCGCTGGCGATCACCGGAACCGCCTTGATTGCTGTCTGTCATGAACACCGTCTTCACATGAGGAGTGACGGAAGGAGTGGTGGAGGACGTACCCTCCGAGTCGTACCCGTACATCGAGAAATCATCAGGATATGTGGGGATGTTCTCTTCAGGTTCAGACTCGAAAGGAACACTACCCCCGGCATCGGAGCTTGCTTCGTCTAGGATGTCCTTGGGGACGTCGGTATCTGTTGTATCCGTCAGAGGATTTGCTTCCTCCAGTCCGTATTCCTGGAATGTCGGATTGTCGTGGATGTTTGGAGGAGTGCTACCTCCAGTTCCGACGACCCCCAATGTTGTAGACGACGAACTTCCTACTGCAGCAGTTTTCGTCTTCGAACGGGTGTGTTGAAATACTCCAGTAGAGGATAACCCTTTAGACGACGGTTTCTTAGCTGCAGTTGTCACGACCCGCACCCTGATTAGGGGCACGAGAAGCGGTTACGTCCAGCCTACGCCGCAGAATCGGCGGTAGAACGCTGTATATAGGGTCTGTAAATACTACGACTAAACAGATAAATGTACCTGTACAGTATATACACTCCGAACGGAGGAATAAAGCAATACTGCCTCAATCACATAATCAAAACTAAGGTAGAAAGCATGGAAAAGAGATATGATAGAAATAAACAGGAAACGAGTCCAAGATGTCCACAAGTCACAGCTAATCACAAATCTAGAGTCTCAGAATAAAATATAAGTATAAGATACTACAACTGAAATAAACTGCTGGCTCGCAGGCCAGGCAAACCTAACTAACTAGGCTACTCCGGGTGGGCGAAGTCAAGAGGCTCTACCACTAAGCCCCTGTCTAAGTCAAGTCCATCAGACTCTATCCCGTAGTAAGTCGGGCAATTACCCTCTAAATCATCTGTAAAATTTGTCAACGGTATCCTGTCAGGAAAATGAGCAAGTACAAACACTAACAGCAGTTCCATGTGAATTGACAAAAGCTATAAGAGACAGTATAATGAAATACAAGACAAAATCAACTGGAAATATATATCATGATGTGAGTACTGTAAAGGACGATAATGTATATGTGTATATAGGATGACTTGGGAACTATTCGGAAGCCGAGTTACAACCCTTAAACCAAACAAGGACCGGGGTTGTAACCCTTCTCCCGAACAGAACTTAGTCACCCTAAGATAATAAATATAAAAGGTGCCTTGAATTATTAGTGCGTCATGTGATCGGCTTGGGAAAGGCTTTCCATCTGACCGACTATGAACCATGAATACAATAGAAACGATAAGGCCGGTCACCATGGAAAGCTATGAACCGTAGGGTAAGGCTTTACCCGTCGTGAGGTGAGGGTATAGCTATGAACCATGAGTACCATAGAACCATGTGGAAATTGATCACACAACCACTAATAACTCCCCCATCCCCGAATAGTACCATGGATCTGGACATGACACGTTATGACACGGGATTCCATAAGAGGGTAGCAAGTCCCCTTTTGAAATCGGTGTCTATACCAATACACTGAAACAAGACAGAACATGTATCAATATACCATGAAACTCTAGGAACAATATCCCATGTCATGATCCAACATATACTAGTCCGTGTACTGCCGTGACTGGAAATCGAGTATAACACTACAACTGAATCGGATATAGCAGATATCAAGACAGTGAAAACTATCAGTGAATGTACTCGCCTGTGGTCTTGAGCTGATAGGTAAACAAATACTCAGAGTGATCACAGACCTAAAATAAGATACTATGAGTCAAACAGGGCTAAATACTGAAAAGGAAACTAATACAAGTCATGAATGCAAGTCTAAGTCAAAACTAGGTCAATCTAGGTCAAACTGAGTCATACTAGGCCATACTGGTTCATACTAGGTCACTGGAAGTCATTCCAAGTCAAACTAGGTCAATCGGGATCAACGGCTGACTTATAGTTGACTTTTGGTCAAAAAGTCAACTATGGTCAACTATGGTCAACTATGGTCAACTCTAGGTCAAACTAGTCTAATATTGACCAACTATTGACTTTTAGTCAACTGGTCAACTCTGGGTTGGTTTCGGTCAAATCGGGTCGCTTAAAGGCTAAGTTTGACCTTCGGTTGACTTTTATTGACTTTTGGTCAAAACGGTCAACCGACGTCAAAACTAGTCTTAGAGTACCATATTTGATCATTACCAACCACGGGGATCAAGTTCTAACACCTCCTTAGGCTTCTAACACAAGTATCCTATTTCTAGGCAAAACTAGGATTTACCCTTCTAAGGTAAATCCCGATACCTTGCCAAAACCTAATGAAACCTTGCAAATACCCATGGCACTAGCCTAGGCTTCTTAGGGTAGCTAGATATCAACCTATCTAAGGTTTACCTACCAAGAAAATTGGATATCCTAAGTATCTAGGCTATGTTAGGATACGGGGTATAGGTTTACCTTATTACCTATCCTATATCATGAATTTACCCTTTTCATTACCCCATTCACTAACACCACTCACCCTCACATGACACCACACTCTAATAGGCCTCTCTATAGGTTTCCTAATAGGTTTCCTACTAGTTTAGGCAATAGGCTACCTATGGGTACCAAACTACACTCAAAACACCTCACAAAACACTCACACACATCTCACAACACTCACACACACACACAAAGGTAAATGGACAGATTTTGTAGTGAGGAGGGGACTGATTTTGTGGTGATTAGGAGCTGTCATATTGGGTTTAAAAGTGGACCTAACTATAGGTGAATTGGTGGCTAAAAAGGGTGGAAGTTTGAGGGATTTTGGAAGGGTTTTAAGGGGTTTTATGGACTAGTTTGGTAGGGGATAAATGTGGGCTGCTCATAGGCTATTTTGGGGCTGATTTGGTCCTAGTCACTGCTGAAATTTCAGCAGCACAACACTACTCTAACACCCCCACAAATCACTCCACAAACCCATTTCTACAACTCCCCTCTATCACAAATAAACACACAAATAACACCACTTCACCAACACCAACACCAACACCAACACCTCACCAAAACCAACCCCAACACCCTCTAATTGGGGCCGGCCATGGCTGTCCTATATGGGCACCCAACACATCACAACACCTCACAATAATTCCCCCACTATACCATATATATATACATCTATCTATATATATATATATAGAAATATACATATATAACCACAAATATATAAACAAGTAAAAGAATGAAAATGATACATTAAGATACATGAATAAACTCATTCTCTAACAAGCAAAAATCTGGAATAAAATGAAGAACAACACAAAAACAATATTAAAATAATATCCATGGGTCAAAAAGGGGGTTTTTCCTATTGGGACACAAACCTACAAGTGGACACTCCTAGAAATGTCCAAAGGACACAAAAATGGTCTCAAATGATGGCACCACCATGGAAATCATCATGAAGGGTTCCTACATGATCTACATGAGAAAAGAAAGAGTTTTGGAGAAGAAATCACCTTGGTTGGAGGAGGAAAATCAATGGAGCTTCAAAAAGTAGATGGAGCCTTTGGGGAAGAAGAAGAAAAAGTGGATTGGAATGAAATGGGATAGTTTTCTCTCTCCTCCCTATCCTCTCATGATGTGGCCGGCCACCCCCCTTGGGTTTTGTCCTATATGATATTTACAAGTTTGCCCTCCTATGAATTAAATGGCTAAAAATAGGAAAAGGGTTAAACCGGGGGTAGTTTAGTCAAACCGAAACCACTAATCTCTAACTAAATATTAACTAAAATAATAGTCTAGTCTCTAACCAAAATATCTAACATGTGGGCCATGGCTAGCTAGTGTGTGGGCCCGCTAAGGTCAAAATACCCCGGGTCCCCGAAATAAGTCAAAACAAGTCGGAATGAATTGAAATTCGAACCCGATTCAAATAACCCCAAAATAATACAATAAATAAATAAATAATTCCAAAATAATTTTAAAAGTGGAAAATGATAAAAATACTCCTATTTTTAGAAACTGGGGGTGACAGCAGTAGTTGACACCTTTGGGCTGGAGATGCTCGTTTTCTTCCCTCTTCCCTTGGCGAGAACTTTCTGCACGGACTTGCAGGAGACAACAGGAGGTGCCTCGTCTTCTGAGCTCGGGTGATGTAGTCTTTGGAAGACGGATAGCCGGTCTTCCGTCACCGCCGCGTTGCTGCAACAGCAGTTGACGATGATCTGGGTGCATTGATGTCCGTGTGAGGGCTCTTTACACCCCGAAGCTCCTTCTCTTTTCTTGCGTTTGTGGAGGATAACCTCGCGCAGGTCAGAGGAACCACTTTGTCTGTTTGCCGCCCGGGGCTGGACTTGAGTGGTTTTATACAACTTTCCATCAGAGCCCCGCGTGATAATCAGTGGGACGCCCCGATAGTCAGAGGTTGGAGCAGTCGTCTGGACTTGATGAGCCCACGCTGCCCTAGACTTCCTCCTTTTAGCACTTGTGGGTGCGTAATAGGAGGAGTCTAAGTCGAATACCACAGAGTCTGGATTATCATCCAGATAATGATCAGAGTCAGGACCACATGAGAGCCGGTCGAAGACTGATCGAGAGAAGCGTGGGACGGATGCTATGCGGCTAGCATTGGGTACCGTGCAGGCTGTCTGCATGCGGCTGTCTTTTGTTGTAGGATGAGTCTTTATGCGGTTAGGAGTCACGACCGTGCAGGCTGACCGTATGCGGTTGGCATCTGTGGCCGTATGGGTTTTCTGCAAGCGATTGACTTTAATAGCCGCATGAGTCTCATCCGTGCGGTTGGCAACTGTAGCCGCATAAGTTATGCGGCTGACAGATGTGGTCGCATGAGTTTTCTTTATGCGGTCGGCGGTTGTAGCCGCATGGGCTTTCTCCCTGCGGCTAATACTCTTCTGCGGCTCGGACCGCGTAGAGTTCCTCTTTGCCCCTGCAAGTCCAGCATCATAGTGTTTTCTTCTGCCGGACTTGGGGACAGCAGAGTTGTCTACGGTCTGAAGCGGGGCCGCAGGGGAGTCTTTCTCGCCATCTTGAGCAATAGAGAGCACCTCATCAAGGGCTTGCGGAGGAGCAAATGATTTTGGCCTCCACTCTTTACGAGCCTTTATGGTGCGGGTACGCTTCTGGACCGGGCCAGTGCTACCTTCAGAGAGCATCTCTTCGAACGCCTGTTGGTCGAAGCGTACGACCATCTTGTGTTGTGTAGAGCCAAGTTTGGCTGCGTCCGATTGCGTCACCAACTCCTCAGCCGTGGAGAAGTTAGTCCCCAGCAGAGTCGCCATTGTGTTTGCCATTGATTGTAAAAGTACAGAACAATTATCGGAGGACTGAACTTAGACTCACAATACAAACTCGCTCGTACAAAGAAAGCCTAGGGACGAAAACCTAGGTACAGCAGTCTAAGTACGATTGTTTATTTTAGATTCTGGGGGGTGACGATAGAGGCTCGGGAAAGCGACGGCCGCTCTGCCTTACTCCTTGGACGATCGGTACGCAGCCTTGACTCGGAGAAGATCTGCTTGGTCGTTGACGAAGAAATGCCTTCTTGCTCTCTCTCTCTCTGATTGCTCTCCTGGCTTCTCTCTCTCTGTGTGTATATTCTCTCTCTGACTATGGGGGAAGTCTCTCTGTGTATACGTATTCTTCTCTGGTTTCTTTTTGTATATCTCTCTCTATGCTACAAGGGAATGGCACCTTGCTATTTATAATAGTGGGATGTGATCGCTAGGGTTGCCAATGATTAGCTCTTGGAGATGGTGGCGGCCTGGGGATTGATCAATCCAGGCCGTTCCTTTCTGATTGCGACGAATCAGAACCATTAAGGGTAGATTACACCAAATTCCCATTAGCAATTAATGCTGATTGGCATAAATCTTCCTTATAATGATTCTCTCATATCTGCGAATAAATCAAATTTATTCTCCTGCCACGTGCCCCAGATCATTGGGATTCGACCCGATCTTGGATTGCCATAAATTTGGGAGATTGATCGGCTGAGGACACGTGTCCTGAGAGCCAATGGTGAGACTGGAACCGCATACAGATTGGGCCACATGAGATTTGGGCCGCATAAATTTTGGGCCGCACAAGACTTGGGACACGTGTCGGGACTGTCTGGGAAGTGGCCCCCTCCTTCAGACTTCTGAACCATATGATGAGCCGTATGAACCGCATAATGGTGTGTCTGCTTGAGCCGCATGGGCATGATCTTCTTGAGCCGCATAGGGATGATTCCACTCGAGCCGCATGGGACAGCTTTACTCTGAACCGCATGGGAAGTCTTCACTTCGAGCCGCATAAGCACACCCACGTGGCAGGGCCACGTGGCATTTTGTTGTTCTCGGGGGATTGTGTCAGAGATTTCTTTCTCTTCCCTAGAGATTCATCATCATGACAGAGTCATAATTACCTGCTTTGGTGTCAGGTCTGTCAACTTTTCAGAGGGGTCAGCCGTCAAAGCGATTAATGCAGCATGGAGGGGAGCACTGTCATGCCACGTGTCTTCTGAGCCGCATGGAATGCCTCCGGCCACATAGCTCCTTATGCCGCATGACTCCCTGAGCCGTATGCGCTTTCTGAGCCGTATGGGTCTTTCTTGGCCGCATGAGTCAATTTCTTTAGTATTTTCTATGCTTCTACACACGAGCCTGCCAATTTTCCTCCAATTTCTTCAGTGCACCCTCTAGAGTAGCAGAGGTTCGTGTGACCTTATCAGTCTCCTTACAGATCTTTTCTCTCTCCTGACGAGTGGCTTGGAGCTCATTCCCCAGAGATGTCAGCCTGGCCTGGAGCTGAAAGAGCTGCTCGTTAGTTTCGGTCATAGCACAAATGGTGGTCTCCTCATGAGTCAAGTAAATCTCTCCCTCTCGGCTCAGCTTGTCATATTTAAGGGACAGCTTGTGGAGGTCCTTCTCTAAAGTGGGCTTGGTCGTCTCTTGAATAGCCTTCACCTTTTCCACTGCTTTTATAAGGAAAGCACGCTCCTGCTCCACCGCAGCAGACACATCGACTTGCTGCAGTTCCTGCAACTGGATTAGGCACTGATTAGCCTCTGCCAGCTTGTGCTCCAGAAGGACGGCTACCCCTTCTCCACCCGGGAGTATCTTCAGCAGTTCAATCTGACCGCATGCGCAATGACGAGCTACGGCAAACGACGTTCCCTTTCTCAAAGCAGCCTCAACCCTCCGTTTCAAATGGCGATAAAAGCTTTCGACGATGTCCCTTGACGACTCGTCTAAATTCTCCAGAGAGGACGGCGTCGAAGGGATGGCACCTAGGGAAGCTAAAGGCATATGAGAAGGAGGCACAACTGAGCTTGATGACCCTGTTAGAAGGGAAATAAACTTCGAGTGATGAGATCTCTGCGCAGCGGCAATCTCCTCCTCTGTAACCCGAAGAAGCTGAAAACTGGGCAGGGCAGAAAGTTCAACTTCCGGGGAAGAGGCAGTTCCAAACGATCCCACATCCACCAAAGAGGTTGAAAGAGCCGGGACTTCTGTGCTCAATACGGTGGAAGACCCCTCAACTTGAGCCGGAAGGAGAGAAGGAACACTTCTTGCTTGTACCAGGTCAGCCCCTGGGTCCTCTTCCATCCCTTCCTCCGTGGTCACATCCACCATCGGTAGTGGAGAGGCAGGTCCTGTAGGTCCAGAACAACCAACAATCAGCTTGACCCGAAGAAGATGGAGTTGAAGCAAAAAAAATCTTCTCATCGGTAAGAAAGCGACATAGCCTACCAGAGGTGAGGGGCAAAGACTGGGGCCCAGTCAGAGCAGTCTAAGCTCCTCCCAACGCCTCCCCAACTCCAGTGAGGTCAGCAACGGCACCCGAACCATCCATGTCTGCCTCTTCAGCCCCCGTCGCTCCAGGTAGAGACATAATGATATTAGTACCAGTTTGAGAAGACCCTGCAACTCCAAGGTCGGAACCCAAAGAGGAAACTACGTGGGCGACATCTGGTGATAGAAGGTTTGCTCCCTCCGATGCCTACAAAGGAGAGCCTTTAGATAACATCCCAAGGACAATATTGGAGCTTGTCGTGAAAGAACTTACCCCCGTTTCCTCGACGACAAGCCCACGGAACCTAGCCGCAACTTGCTTCTAGGAACGAGGTCTATCGGCGACAAGAGGTTCAGGCCTACTTCGTTTACATGGAGGATTCGACACAGGGGAAGGCACACCCATAGCCAAAGGACTTGCAGAGGGCTGGAGATCTTCAGAGTTGTCTTCCTCCTCCTCCGTGCTGTCGGAGTCAGAATCGAAAGCTTTCCTCTTTCCCTTCCTCGTCCTCTTACGGGAGTCCCTCGGTCGCTCCTCCAATTTCGTACCAACAATAAAACTGGTACGGGGATCAAAGTCACTGGGAGGCACATTCACAGACACATGACGAAGGGCCGCCATATATGCGATATGCCCCAAAGTCTCGGCATCAGTTAGGATGAAGCTGGCTTGGGTATAGATCGTCGAATAATAGTGCCAGGCCCGGATACCATCCAAGACGCTCTCTTCGAAACCCAGGCAAGGGTTAGGGTTATCCAAATATAATTGGCTATACCCGAATTGCCGAGAATATCGGCTAGGTAGGTATGGCTCTAGGTATACAACATTGCGGTTGTGGTACACCAGATGCGAGGGACGGATACTCTGCAACCAGCAAAATAGTTTTTCAGACAGAGCTTGGGGCACAACAGCGCTATCAAGGTAAACGCATCATATCTCTTCCTCAGTGAAAGACGGAACTGATACAAAAAAGAGTATCTATCCACTGGCGCAAGAGCAGCTCGGCAGTCGGGAAAGCTAGTACAGTTCCAGGGCATATCGTGATAGTGGTAGATGAAGGCATCGTTACTTGTCGCATTGTCCTCCGGACCAGGTCGCATCAGAGAAGGGCAATGCATCAACAGCCACCCCATTAAATAATGGTACGGCAGCTCGATTCTGTTGAAGGGTTTTGTAAGATCACGAATGAGGACTTTTGATGTAAAAATACGAAGACCCCTATAGATATCGTATACCATAGTACGAAGCAGAGCCAACTTGCCCCCGAAGACCAGCTTTACCGTCGGAAGGATTAGGTTGCGGCTAATCCTCTTAATCGTACCAGAGCCCGCCGAAACGAGCAAACCCTCAACCATATCATCAGGTATCCGGCCAAGATGGCCTTAGCAGACAGAGGCTGGGTATCATGATAAAAATAGTTAAAAAGGTCGTTTAGGCTCCTAAATCTGTCACCAGCAGCACGGGCTCTTTTAGTGCTTTACACCTAAGCATCCACCTGTTCCAGAGATTGGGGACTCCTAACATCAACTCGACCGGAGGTGCTAAGACTAAAAAGATAGCCAATCCAAGCCTTGGTATGAGGAAGGTTCCCTTCCGAACTATCATCCTTTTTCTTGGATATTTGTTGACAGGTGCTATGGTGACAGCACTTCCTGATATACGGCAAGGAATCCGGGATACCGTCGCTCTAGTTCCTCGAACTCTTTATTTGTCGAGGTACACTCCTCATAAGCTTCATCACCCCAGGGCAATTTGGACACACCATGTATCTCGTGAAGAGCAAGCCCTATCTCTCCACCAGGAGTAAAGAAGGTCCCCGTCCGACAGTTGTACATCTCAAACAATACCATAAATAATTTCGGGTTCACCAACAAGCCATAGCAGGAGCCCCTAATGGCGTAATAGAGGCCAATCCGTTGTAGGATGTCCTCTTACTCTGGCAGGATCCAAGAAGTCAGATTGACCCATGGAGGGGAGCAATACTGCCAGTTCAGTAACGACAATCTCCCTGCAGGATAGGACCCTTTGTGAGCAATCTGATTCAAAAAGGTATCAGCCTCAGAGAATAGCATATTGGGCTTCAGTTCATTGATGAGACTGCCAGGAGCCAGCCTAATGACGGAGTAGCTCATTATTTCCTTTACTGCAACCACTGACCTCGTGGGGTTATTAAAACGGATATGGCCTACGAAGATCCTCCGCTGATCCAAAGTTAGAGAACCTAGCATCTTCCTCTCAAAAGGTACCATGTTGAAACCTGATAGGGGGAAGTGGCACTCCATTAAGGGTATGTGAATTGCTTCCCCTGAAAATAGAAGTCCTAACTCTCGAAAGTCTCTATGATGCTCGGATCTAAAATAATCAGGGCATCCCCGAATAGAAACATAGGCTTCAGATGAACGCCATTCAGTCGCCCAGAGTTCATCATGATAAGTAAGAAGAAGAAGGACTGGCTTCTGATCTCCCTCAGCCGGTCTTCAGGATGATTTTGGGTGATCTGAGTCGACACATGTTCGACTATCTGGTCAAAACTCACACCCAACGCAGATTAGGCACATCCTATCAGGAGCTCCCTCGATGGAGCTGTAGGCAAGTTCAATACAAAGGACAAAGAAGAAGTAAAGTTAGAAGAAGTTCATTCTTCAGCTATGCAGCCTAGCTAAACAGAACCTATGCGGCATAGCGGCTTAAAGAACATAAGACGCATGCGGTTCGATTATACAGTGCTCATGCGGCTCAGTCGTGAGACACTTAGGCGGCTCAGTCAAGAAGTGCTCATGCGGCTCAGTCATGAGGCGCCTATAAGGCACTCATGCGGTTCAGTGATGAGGCACTTATGCGGCTCAGTCATGAGGCATTTATGCGGTTCATGCGGCTCAGTCATGAAGTGCTCATGCGGCCGAGTCATGAGGCACCTATACGGTTCATACAGCTCATTCATGTGGCATTTAAGCGGCTCAGTCATAAAGTGCTCAGGTGGCCCAGTCATGAGGCACTTATGCAGTTTATGCAGCTCAGGCATGAAGTGCTCATGCAGCCCAGTCATAAGGCCGGTTCAATCATGAAGTGCTTACGCGGTTCAGTCATGAGGCACTTATGTGGCTCAGTCATGAAGTACTCATGCAGCTCAGACATGAGGCACCTATGCGGTTCATACGACCCAGTCATGAAGTGCTCATACGGCTCAGTCATAAGGCACTTATGCGGCTCAGTCATGAAGTGTTCATGCCGATCAGTCTTGGGGAACTTATGCTGTTCAAATGTGCAGTGTTTATGCGGCTCAGTCCATGCGGCCCTATCATACAGAACACATGCGGTCCAACTAAGATAGGGCATGCATCGACCAGGCTTAAAGCACAGAAGCGATATAGCACAGGCCCGCACATAAAATATACGATATGGCCATTCAAAATTTTAGTCGTCGTCTTCCTACTGTCCTTACCCTTGATAGGGGTTGCACGTCGAAATGAATGGAAGGAGAGTCTGCCGCCCTCAACGGAGAGACAAGTCTCTTCCCCTTGGCCGCAGCACCAGTCGACTTGGAAGCTTTTGGAGCCATGACAGAAAGAATGATGAAGACGAAGGAGAAGAAAGTGAAAGAGAAAAATCTCTCTCTAAAATGACCCCTATTTATAGAGTTTCTAAAAAGTGCCTCTTCGATTCTCGAGATCATTAAAGATAATGACGACGTTTGGGGATTTTATTCCTAGTAACCGTCGGCTTTATCTCGAAAAGAGAACCCAAATCCAAAATCGAATCAAGAAATTAAATACAGCAGTGATAGCTGGCAGGTAGGATGGGGTCTCTCTGCGGCTCAAGATTTTCCTGCGGCTCAAGATTTTCATGTGGCTCAAGATCTCTCTGCGGCTTGAAAATTCCCTGCGACTAAAGGTCTCTCCTGACTTGATGACTCCCTACGGCTTGACATATCTCCATGCTTCTTATTCAAAGTATTCCAAATTTGTAATTTGAAAACTTTGAAGGGGGTCTTGTAAAAGCATGGAAAATATGGGGTTCATGCGGGTCACAATTTGCCACGTAAGTACTTCGGGCCAAAGGTCCACATAAAGGAGAGCCGCATGACAGATTGTACCCTATGCGGCCCGTCTCTGATTCGAGCCGCAGAAGAAAGATATGCGGCCAAGTTGGTCAGTCCGTCTGATAAAGCTGACAAATTTTGTCAAATCTGACAAAAATGACAGCTCTGACATTCTGATAAAAAAATAAGACGTGATCAGACAAAGTCATGCGGCTATAAGGATTGCTACCTGAGCCGCATGAACCTTATGCGGCTCAACCTATGCGGCCCTAAAGTCTCTGAGCTTCATGCGGCCAAAGGAGACTATAACCTAGGCTACATGAGCTTTATGCGGACCAAAATACAAAATCTATGCGGCTCAAAATTCCTTAAGCTACATGCAGACTAAGGAAGACTACGACCTAAGCCGCATGAGTCTTATGCTGTCCAATATGGCCGAAAACTGAGAGACTCATGCGGCTCAAAATGATTCCTATCCTACGATAGGACACGTGGCAGGCTGACCAAGTCTCAACCATCCAGATTTGTTGCAACAAAATCCCAACAAATTACTAGCTGGCGGCCAAAGAGAGGGTCTTTACATACTGATTAGCTACGTGGCCACGGGCCACCTATGCGGCTCAAAACACACATCACTATAAATAGTAGGGTGCCATACCCTTACAAAAGGCTGGCAACCTTCGAAAGGCAATTTCTTCAAGAGCTAAAGACTGCGTCAGATAGTCCAAGGAGTAAGACAGAGTTGATACACTTTCCCGAGCCTCCACTGTCACCCCAGAATCAAAAACTAAACAATTATACTTAGATTATTTTCTAGGATTTATTTCTAGGCTCTTCTTTGTACAAGCGAGTTTGCAATCAATTTCAGTGTTTCTGTAATACATGTCTTTGATTTTTTATGGCAAACATGTATTAGTCTTGAGTTGGATGTCCAACGAACCGATGGAAGTGACAGTACCTAGGGTCGCCCACTCTGTCCACCTCGTCAGGATGCTTAGGATCAGGTAACTTGATCTTGTCGTTCTGTTTCAGCATCTCGAAGAGCTGTAAGGTATCTTCATCATTGAATGAGTATACCTTCTTCGGCCTCAGTACAGGTAGAGGCTTCTGAACGGGCCCCTGTACGCTCTTTGAAGCGTTGACAGTCAATGCCTACTTCCTTTTTGCCTCGTGTCCACTATTGCTGGTAGCAAGCAATTTTCTTTTGTTGACGAAGGTAGGGAAGTTAACCTCCAAAAGGTGAGCATTATGTTCTTTCTTCTCAGCAGCTTCGGCCTCGATGATCAACGAACTCCAATCGGGAGGTTGAGCGGAGTTGAGCCAGAGCTTGATTGCAGGGATCATGTTCATGCTGCAGGAATCGATGAGTGCATATTCTGGCATACCCAGAGGCAACCTTAGGCATGCTTGTCGGAAACGCTCGATAAAGACTCGAACAGTCTCCTTCTTTGTCTGACGCACTTCTATGAGGGACGACATGGTCATGTCTCTCCCTCCATCGTAGAATCGATCAAGGAAGAGGCGTGTCAAGTCGTCAAAGGATGATATGGAGTTATCGGGGAGACTGCAATACCATTCGTAGGCGACTCCCTTCAATGCCCCGACGAACAGGCTAGTGAGTAGGGCGTCTTCCTTCGGGAGATGTCCCGTTTGAGATTGGAAGTAGGTCAGATAACGCCGAGGAGAATCTTTTCTATCATATGGCGTCAATGTTTGTGGTTTATACTTAGGAGGGTAAACTACTTTATTCCACTCGAGGGGATAAGGTTGCGGGATTCCCATCTTCTGACGTTCTTCCTGTCTATTTGGTGCCTCGAAGTGCTCGTACAGATCTCTGATCATCTCGACCAAATCCTTTGTAGAGCTAGAAGTAGGCGAAGGTGGTACGACATGAAGCTGGATATTTGAAGGAGCCGACGTTCGAGTGCGACGTGATGATCTGTACCCCAAAATACCCGTTGAGGGGGTATACTTGATTCTCTATTGTCCCCTGGGTCGGGACTTGTGAAGACAGGTGCCCTTGCTAATGGTGGAGATGCCAGAGTGGTCTGAATCTCAAACACCATTTGGATCAAGGTTTGCATGGAGGCAGAGAGGGTTTTGAGGCCCTCTTCCAAGGTGTCCATGCATTGTATAATGTCCAGAGCCGGAGTGTCTGGCCCTCCTTCATCACCACCCCTGCCATATAGACTGGCATGACAAATGGGTGGAGGTGGATGGATCGGTCAAGGCTTCGCTTTCGACCTCAGTTTCCAGTGGAAGAGCCTCTTCTTCTGAGGCCTCGCCCTGTCTACCCCCATCTACGTCGGGGTTGGTTCTTTGGAGGACATCCTCATCTTCGAGAGGGTTGTCATGGATAGCAGGAGTTTGATCACTCCCAGCTGATGCTTTCGTCACTACCAGAATAAGTCGTTTTAGCGACGCCTAAAGACGTCGCTAAAACGATAAATTTCGTCGCTAAAAATATTTACCGACGCAATTACCGACGTTTTGGACTTGTCGCGGAAACGTAAGTCGCTGATCTTTAAAACGTCGCAAGTACCGACGTTTACCGACGTATATATATGTCGGTATATTACCGACGTCCACCATCGTGTCGTCGGTGGATTAGCGACGTGTTTAACGTCGCTACACGTCGGTAAAAACCTGGGAATTTATCGACGATTATCGTCGTATCGTCGGTGGTTTAGCGACGTGTTTAAAGTCGCTACATGTCGGTCAAATCTTGGGAATTTACCGACGTTTACCGTCGTTTAAAATGTCACTAAATGTCGATAATTCCTGGGATTATTACCGATGTTCACCGACGTTCTCCGACGTATAAGGACGTCGGTAAACGTCGGTACCCTGGAAAATTTTGCAGATTTACCGACGTTTACCGACGCAAACGTACGTCGGTGGACATTGGTAAACGTCGGTAAACGTTGCTAAATCTACAAAAAAAGATAAAAAAAATAAAATACAGAATGTCCTTTTCTTCCTACAGTTTAAAAAGATAACCATAACCAATATTGGACTGTTTTTCAAAATCTGGAATATGTAAACCTGAGATTTGGTCTGCACAGTCCCCTCATTCCCAGTTTGGGTTTTACTTGGGTATTAGGACTTGACAGTCCATATTCCAGATTTGAGTATTTGAATGATTGAGCCATAACCAACAGGAATGAACACTCAATAACACACATGGTTCTTGCAACATTTGGTTCCCTGTTTTGCTGAACACAGGCCATATACACACACACCCATGTGTATGACACACAATCACACACACACTGTTTTCCCTCACTTTACACAGGTTTCAGTCCCTATATACACAGGTTTCAGTCACTCCTACACACACACTCACTCTCTATCACACACTTGTCACTCTCCCTTTACCTCACTCTTTCTAACTCTCTATCTTTCTATCTTCCTATGTATATATATGTATAATGTAATGTATATAAATATGTATGTGTATGTAATATGCATCTAAGTATATTATGTATATATATAGGTATCCTATATATTATATTATGTGTGTACCATTATATATATATTATATATATGTATATGTGGTATACATATAGGTAGCCTATATGTATATATATATGTATGTAATATGTGATTTACATGTGTAGGCCTAGATGCAATAATAGGTTGTGTGATGTTGGTTTTGACTTTGTATTGTATAGGTTGTATGGGCTTGAATCGGCAAATGCTCCATAAAGTCGAAGAATCCAGGAGGGAACACCCTCTCTAGCTTGCACAGTGTTACCGTAATGTCCTTTTCTTGCTTTTCTAGACGATCAACGAGCAATTTCTTAGAACAAAGGTCCCTGAAGAATATGCTAAGCTCCGTCAATGAATCCCAAACTGCCTACGGTAAGAATTCTCAAAATGCAATCGGAATTAACCGCTCCATGAATACGTGATAATCATGGCTCTTCACACCTGTAAGTTTGTTCTCCTTGAGGTCGACACATCTTCTCAAGTTCGAAACATACCCATCTGGAAATTTCAGACCTTGAATCCACCTACAAAGCCTCACTTTATCCTCCTTCTCCAGTGAGAAAATTGCCTTAGGCTGCTTCAACTTCCCATTCCCGTCCTTTATCAAATGTAATACAGGACGTCTACATATTTCTTCCAAGTCCAATCTAGCCTTTGGATTGTCTTTCGTCTTCCCCTTTACGTCCATTACAGTATTAATTATGTTGTCAAACACATTCTTCTCGATATGTATGACATCAAGGTTATGTCTAATCAGATTGGTGCTCCAAGATGGAAGATCCCAGAATATACTCCTCTTCGTCCAGTTATGAGTGCGACCAAATCCGTCACACTTGTAGCCCATAGCAGGCTGCTCAATAGCTCTTGGTAAATCTTTTACCTCTTCCCATATCGTGTATCCGGGCCACCTTGGCGGGGGATTAGCCTTCTCCACAACGCCATCACAAAAGCATTCATGTTCCTCCGGTACGGATGATCCTTCGGCAGGAATTGTCGATGACAATCGAAGAAGCACAGTTTGTCTCCGTGTTTCAAACAAAAAGCCTTAGTACTGTCCATGCAATACGGACATGAAAGACAACCATGCGTGCTCCATCCAGATAACATTCTATAGGCTGAAAAGTTGTTGATGGTCCACATAAGTGCTGCCCGCATCTAGAAATTTTGTTTTCTAGATACATCGTACGTGTTGGAACCTACTTTCCACAGCTGATTCAACTCATCAATCAACGGCTGTAAATACACATCGATGTTCCTTTTCGGATTGTTCAGAACTGGGATAATAATGGTGAGGAACATATACGGAGTCTTCATGCACATCCAAGGCGATAGATTGTACGGGGTGACGATCACAGGCCAACACGAATACTGGGATCCCAAAAGTCCGAATGGGGTAAAACCGTCGGAGCAGAGACCCAATCTGACATTACGCGGATCAGAAGCAAAATCTGGATACTCTCAATCAAAGTGCTTCCATGCTTCTCCATCAGATGGGTGATCCAACACTCCTTCGGTATGTTTCCGCTTATACCAACTCATGTTTTCTGCAGTTTCCTTCACCATAAACAACCGCTGCAACCGCGGCGTCAACGGCATGTAGTGCATCGAAGAGGTAGGCTTCCTGGCACCGACAGACTTTCCTTTACCACATGCCTTGTAGCGATTGACACCACAAAATCTGTAGGCGTCTTCATCCTTGTCGTCTTTGTAGCACAACATGCACCCGTTGCGACAGGCATCAATTTTTTCGTATCCCATCCAGAGCGATCTAACCATCCTCTTAGACCGGTAGAAGTCTTTAGGCAACTTCGCACCCTCAGACAATATTTCTATAAGCAACTCCATAAGACGGTTATAGCAATCTTGTGACATGTTAAAATCGGACTTGATGCTCAACAATCTTATAACCACCTCCAACGGTGAATGATCCTCACAACTAGGATATAATAGAGTCCTTGCATTCTCCAACAACTCCATGAACTGTGCAGCATCGGGGTTCGGTGCCTCCTCAGGTACATCATGATCATCCAGATCGAAACTAGGCCCGATCGCGTCAAAAACCATATTCACCAACCCATCGTCGTAAGGAGCGTTGTTGTGGACATCCACATAAGGCTCGTACTCCGATGCTAAAGACACAAGTTCTCCGTGCTCGCTCCACTGATAGTAATTCGGCGTGAAACCCTTCGAGTATAAATGATACGTGACATCCACTTCTGGATGATATTTCAAGTTGCGACATCTCACACACGGACACTTAATTTTGGTACCGTCTATGTACTGAGGAAACGCCTTGGCAAACTGCAGGAACTGGTGTACACCCTCTATGAACTCATCCCACACACCATACATGTCATCAGGATGACAGTTGTACATCCACGAACGATTCCGCAGATAATAATTCAGCTCCATATCCATTTGAGGATAATTCTGTAAGATAGATACATGCACATCGTTTAAACACTTGTAAAAGTAATCATGATACAACAAGTGGTAATAGATATGATGTATCCTATGTAGTTTCTTTCCCTCTCTTTACTGTGAACCTTGGTTAACATTAATATTTCCACACTTCTCTAGGGTGAGGTTGAGGTAGATATCCTATGATGCGGAATAGTCGACTGAATGACCCGAATGAGAAGGAAGGAAGTAGGGAGGCTCACTCTATACACTCTAGGATTGACTTATTTCGTCGTTGATTTGACTTATTTTGGTAGTGTAAAATGTCAACAATATCCGATACGGTACCTCGAAGACCTAAATATAGAATATTAATGTCAATTAGTGTTTTGGAATCATAAACATGATATACTAGGTCAATTCTAGGTCTCCAAGTCATTTCTAGGTCACACTAGGACAACTGGGTTAATACCTTGCCAAACTTGGTCAAACTAGGTCACACCTAGGTTTTTAGGGCCATACGTTGCCTTACCAAGGTATTCTAGTCTATACTAGGCTAATACCCTATGTATTTGCCCTACCAATATCCTATTCACATAGGTAAAACCATTTACTATGGCCTATTTACCTAATTACCTATGCATTAGCCTATCCTTAACTCTAGTAAAAACCAATACCCAAACTCAATACCCTATACACTACAACATAGGTATCTCCCATACCCATGTGTCAACCCATTACCTAAACCTATAGGCTTCCTAAACCTATATATTACCTAGTCACTCTAGGTAAAGCCATTACCTATACTCATTGGTAAAACAATTCCTATCTTGAAGTTACCTATACTTATTGTCCTAGTCCTCATCTATACACATTATCCTAAGGCTCGTTTGGTTCACCGATTTAAGGAACTAGGAAAGGAAAGTTGTTCCTTTCCTTTGTTTGGTAACCACAAACTTGAGAATCAATTTCCTCACAAGGGGAAAAATTGGAGGGAATATGGTTCCACTCATGACCCATGGGATTTATTTTTTTCTTCTCCTTTTCCAACATTTATTACAAAAGTAACCATGTATTATTGCTTATTTTACCATTAATACTTATTTTACCATTGTTATATTTTTGCTTCCCTTTCCTACACCAACCAAACAACGGAAAGAAAATATGACAGGAATCCTACTTTCCGATTCCCATGGAAAATACAAAGGAATACATTTCCTTTTCGTGAACCAAACGAGGCCTAATAGTGTCAAAGTGTCCACGTGTTGTCAAAGTGTCAAAGTATCAAAGTGTCACAGTGTGTGTCAAAGTGTCCACTTGTGTGTCAAAGTGTCCACGTGTGTGTCAAAGGGTCGTGTCTGTGTCGCATCAGAAAAAGGAAGATAGGGTTAAGGTTTACTGACACAGCGTTGGGGTTGGGTCGGGGTCGCCGGGGCTGGAGCAGCGGCGGAGGAGACTGGTCGGGTGGTCGTCGGAGGGAGTGAGTCGTCGGAGGAATGGGGTCGTCGGGCAGGGGGTCGCCGCGGGCAAGGGTAAGGGGAAGAGCGGGAGATTAGAAAATTTTGGGTGAAAAAGATGAAAAATCGATCGAGCCAGAACCCTATATGAAATGTTTTAGCGACGTCAGTTAAAGACGTCGCTAACCGTCGCTATTTATTAAAACCTGGCGACGTCGTAAAAGTGGCGTCGCAAAACATTGCTGAATAAAAAAACAGTGACGTTTTGCGACTAGAATGCGACATCAGTTGTCCAAAACATAATTTGTGTCGCTAACTGTCGCTCAAACGTCGCTGATAGTGACGTTCAGCGACGTATATATAAAACGTCGCTAAAAGCACAAAACTTAGCGACGTATTTATTTGGAGTCGCTAATTTCGTCGCCAATATGACTTATTTTGGTAGTGCGTTAGAACTTTTTTCCTTGACCGGGTGCTCTCAAACACCCCTGAGGACGGGACCATTGTTAGAACTTTCTTCTTCGACTGACTCTTGGACGACGTTGCTGAGGTCGAGGAGTTAGTAGTTGCCTTTCTCCTTGATGAGTGGGAGTTGGAGACGACACGGCAAGAAGCGACCTTGGGCTCTGACTCATCTTCAATTGGCACCTTCTTTCCAAAACGACGTCGGATGGGTGCAACAGATTACAGTCGCTGGAACACAGACTACATGGATGATGGAGCCGTTGTTTTGAAACAACAACAGTTGATGGTGACCATGGCACAAGTGTGCGCCCCGAGGGGCACATCGTGCTTAATGGTCAGCTCTTCTGATCTACGTTTGTGAGCGATCACATTATACAAATCATGAGGGGAGAGTTTCACTTTCACCCCTTTAAGCGCATGGCGAGGCCAAGTGCCGGGGTGGTCATGTGAATGCTGCACCCTCTGATCCAATTCCAGTGTATAAGATATGGCCAGATCATTGGTGGGGGAGCAACATGTATTATGACTTGAACCCACTTATGCGCACAATCTACGTTGGCGCATGGGTTCAAAGTCACTAGTTTTGCCTCGCACGACTTAGTTCCAAACGTAGAAGGTGCGCCCAAGCAAGACATGAACTTTGAGAGTAGGCTCGAATGCCTGATGCAAACGCACCCAAGTCGACTCTGTACAGTTTACCATTGACAGCGCACATGATTTTGAGCGCACATCACCGGTTTACTGTGGGCGTAGCACATTTGGGGCGCATGGCCCGTACTGCCTTAGATTTCTTCGTACCAGCCCGTGTAGGCGCATAGTACTCATAATCCAACTCATCCTTGCCACGACAGCGAGTGATTCTGTTAAAGACAGAGGCCCTCTCCTGTACGCCAGAGTTCATGTGCGGGAAGCTGGATGCGTCTTTGTTTCGTCGGCGCATCTTCTTCGACTGGAAAGAGGACAGTTGGGGAATGCAGTCAACACTGCATTTTCCTGGCAGATGCGCTGCACTGGCGGGCGCATCTTGCTTGCTGAGAACGTCAGCAGGAAGGATGGGCTGCGGTGGTGCACCCTTCAGTGGTGGTGCTCGGCGTATCGCTTTTGCACACCCAGACTTGGCGAGTCTTCTTCGGCTTTGGCAGCCGCTTTGAAGGACTTGCGCTGCCTTCAGAGATAAACTCTGCATACGTCTGTTGATTGAGGTGCACGACGAGTGTCTTGTGGGAGGAGCCAAGCTTGCTGTCGTCGGATTGCGACATAACTTTCTCGTCAAAAGAGAAAGAAGTCTCCAGCAGAGTCGCCAGCTTGTTTGTCACCGAAAATACGATAAGGTTTTTTTGATTGATAAAACTTTGGTATTTCAATTACAAACATAACAATATACAATATAGGACTTAGATGTAGTCCTAGGAGTACACTTTTGTTTTTATCTGGAAATCGTATCGGTGGAACGAGTGGTAATACGTTGACTCCGTTGACGATCTGACGACGATCTTGAATTCTCTGAAGGTCTGGACTGATATGGATGCCGGAGCATTTGGTGGAGAAGTAGACGTTATGT
This sequence comes from Iris pallida, assembly GCA_029216955.1. Classification (NCBI taxonomy): domain Eukaryota; kingdom Viridiplantae; phylum Streptophyta; class Magnoliopsida; order Asparagales; family Iridaceae; genus Iris; species Iris pallida. The sequence continues at coordinate 25,987,390 of JANAVB010009200.1, forward strand.
GTCTCTTCTTATCTCTATATGTAGATATGATGATCTGTCCGTCTGGATGAAGGAATGATCCTTCTATTTTTATGCAGTAGACTGGTCTGCTCATGTGCGCATATGTAGGATGCACCTGTACGTGGGAACGCCACGTGGCTGATGTTGTGCGGCGCATGGACGATGCGCCCTGAGTTGGAACTGAATCTTGTTTGAACTTCATTGTTGGGTTGCGATGGAGCTGACACATGGCAGTTGCAAGGATTCGGCCGTTGCTGAGATCTTGGGTGGTTAGCACCCATTCGTAGGCAGAACTGAGTAAAATGACACATGGCGCATGTTCATGGCTCAAAGATTTCAAATTTGGTGGAGGTGATCTGTCAGGATGCACCTAGGATTAGGCGCATGGAGGGCGACCTGGTCTATGATAGACCAGTCTGGGTGCATGGCTTCTGAGGCGCAAGCTGTATTTTGGGCGCATGGCTGTGGAGGTGCATGTAAAGACTTAGCTTCTGTCTTTTATGATCAGGAGCGAGTCGGGGCGCATGGCTTTTGAGGCGCATGCAGACTTCTAGGCGCATGGCTATGGAGGCACATGTGAGTGATCGGCCAGCCACGTGGCAAGGATAGCTGTAGCTGACAAAAAAGTCAATATATTTCTTCGAATCAGACTTAGCCTTGCATCGCTTCGATTTATAGATTCGAATCGACTCAAAGCTTTCTTTCGGCCATCGTATCTCTTGCATCGATTCGTATCGATACTTCGTTGGGTCAATCGCAACTCTTCGTCAACGACTCATCATAATGCACCGTGCGGAGCGAAACATTACATGCACCCTTGTCTAATGACAGTCGTGACCATATTACGAGGTGTTGGTGTACTCCGTATTACGTAACTGGCTGTGTCATACCTCAGTTCTCCGTATTCTAGTATTGGGGAGTGACAGGAAGTCTATGATAAACATGGTTGTCACAAACTCAGAAAATCAATATGTTACATAAGTTATTAGTGTTTTCTCGAAAACAAAAAACCATGAATTGTAGCAATAAAATGTACAGTAAAACTCGTGTATCAGAATACGAATACCGATATAGTGAGACGAGTCTCACACAGACCTAGCTCCTAAGAAAAATTCACAAGAAATGAATGACAAAAAACATAAAATATTTCGTGGAGGCCTTGAAGTTTACCCTCTGGGAAAATACTCCACCATAACAACCACACTGGCTACCACTTCCCATGTGCACAAGTCAATAGAAGAAAATTATTATATTAAAATACATACTTGGAATTGCCACTTGAATGTGAGACTATTTTCTAGAGATCAAATTTAAAAACCCAAACACACACACACACACACACACACACACACACACACATATATATATATATATATATATATATATATATATATAGATGTGGGCAACCACTATTTGTGTGGTTATCCACAAATCACTATTTATAACAATAGCCATATATTTCTTCAAAAGCCCCTGATAAAACCATCTCTTTAATAGTTTCATCCCCAGATATACATAGATTTTATTAAGACCATAAATCATATGAACATTTACACCAGTTTTAACTATGCAATATGAATAAAAGCCATCGCGAGACAACCTTTCTCGTGTCGTTGTTAAACTGGCGACCTGGAGCTCCTTGAATGTTCGTGCTTAGAAAAGTACGAAAGAGAGGGACTATTTTGTAATCGAAAAGTTGATTAGGAAGAAATAATTAGTGTGTTTATTTAAATAAGGATAACCATTATTTGTGGTTATCAACAAATTACTATTTACAACAGTAGCCATATGTTTCTTCAAAAGCCCCAACTTTTATTTTCAGATGGTTTTTTTTTTTCTCCCTATTTACAACACTACCCAATTTTCTTTTTGGATATTTAGTAACGGGGCTCACGTAATAGTTGAACTTAGAGTTTTAATCTCTAGTTCGATGTTAGTCTTAGGGTCTTAAAATTAGTGTATTTATTTGTTGAATAATAATTTTAAGACTCAAACAACTTTCGATATTTTGGAGATCCAAATTCTAATATCAATTATTATGTGATAATTCTTTTTCCCATATATTTCAGCCCATCTAAAACAAATAATTTCAGCCCATCTAAAACAAATTCCCAGCTCTTCCCTTTCCTATCAAATTCCAAGGGTTTTCTTTCACTACACCGTCTCCCAAACTCCCCAACCATGGCTTCCTCCTCCTCCACCCCCAGCGGCTACTACGAGGTCCCGTGGGTGGAGAAGTACCGCCCCACCAAAGTCTCCGACGTCGTCGGCAACTCCGATGCCGTCTCCCGCCTCCAGGTCATCGCCCGCGACGGAAACATGCCCCACCTCATCCTCTCGGTTGGTCAGCAGCACTCTACTTCTTCTTCTTCGGTCTCAAAGTTCTCTATTTTTGTCTGTGTGTTTCTCATCACTTCTTTCCTTCTCTAAGGGCCCTCCGGGGACCGGGAAGACGACCAGCATCCTCGCCCTCGCCCACGAGCTCCTCGGCCCCAGTGCCAGGGACGCCGTGCTCGAGCTCAACGCCTCCGACGACAGGGGCATCGACGTCGTCAGGAACAGGATCAAGATGTTTGCCCAGCAGGCCGCCACCCTTCCCCCCGGCCGCCACAAGATCGTCATCCTCGACGAGGCTGACAGGTACCTCTACTGGAATAATTGGAATTGCAACACCAAAATTCAACTCGACTTGTCATTTTTCTGCAAAGTTACATCAAGAAAGGTTCGAGCATTAGTACTAATGTGGGGGTGTTTACGTGTCACTCTAAACTCTCCCCACATTATAGCGTCCTCAGTGGGATAGGTTCCAAGTGCTACATTTTGACTTTAGTCAAATTTTGTAGCATTTGAAGGCTGCAATGGGCACTTGTCTATACTTGAAAATTTCTAGAAAGCTAAGTGACACTCCATATTTGGAGCATGCCCTACCTCCTCTACACTAATTCCTGGGCCCACCAAAATTAACCGTTCTTATCAAACTGGGAAGGAAAATAAAGAGAGAAAAGAGGGAGGAAATATCTTACCAAACATGTAAGGAAAATAAAGAGAAAAAAGGGGGAGAAAATAGATCATGATAATTTGGAGTATTTGTTTGGAGTGTATCATTGTGTGCCAATATAAAGAAGGCACTCCAAAGTAGTAATTTATACAATTTCTAATAATTTGGAGTGTCTCCGCCGTGGATGCTCTTAGTAACTATGTACCTTGTCAATGTTGGTAGAACAAAAAAAAAACAAATATAGTGGTAGCTTATGCCGTTGGAAAAAACAACACTATCAAGTTCCCATTTTCCCGCAAATTACATTAATAAAGGTTTGGGCTTTAGTACCAATATGGAGGAGTTTAAATGGAACCTTAGAAAGAGCAAGGAGGTGATGCGTAATTAACAATTTCTTTTGTTTTTACGGCTTCTGGGGTTTGTTTGTCATGTGTGTGTAGCATGACGTCTGGAGCGCAGCAGGCACTGAGGAGGACCATGGAGATCTATTCCAAGACCACCCGCTTCGCCCTCGCCTGCAACACCTCCTCGAAGATTATCGAGCCCATCCAGAGCAGGTGCGCGCTCGTGCGCTTCTCGCGGCTGTCCGATCAGGAGATCCTCAGCCGGCTTATGATCATCGTGGAAGCAGAGAAGGTAGTTTATGCCTCCTACTTACTCCTGTCGTGTGATAGTAGCAGAATATCATTGATTGCTTGTTGAATTTTTCCTTATTACATGGTGTACTAAGTATGACAAAAGTGCATCAACAAGTAGTTCCTTAATTTCTAGTTGCTTTATAATGGTTAAAGAGGATAAAAAAGAACTTGATGTAGCTATGCCATCAATTCTTTATTTGCACCAAGTCTGGTCCAAGTCATTTCAACTTTTCGACCGAATTTTTGTTTCATCGGCAAGCGAAATTCTGAAAAACTGATTATGTGCTAACCTTTGTATCATGGCAATGTAGAGCAAAGTTTTTTCCACTAGGGATAAACCATGATTGTAATCCTATAACTATTTCCTGATTTACTGATCTTTAAATATACTGTAAGTCAGCATTTTTTTTTTCTCTTGAGAATACAGGGTAGTTTCCTAACTCAGGAGCACCTGAGCTAGGACCCAACCAAAATATTATTAATAGCTTGCATAAGTATAACTAAAAGAGCAGTCTTCAGATACTACAAAATCCCCTCATTAGAAAAGAACTCCAGATACTACAAAATCCCAACATCACCAAAGAGGTCATCTCAGGTTGAACTGATAAACCAAATATAACTGCAAACGAAACTACCATGTGTGCTCATAGGTTTCTGTTAACCCAATAATTATATCATGTTTTTGAATATGGCTAATCAATTAAGTTTAACATTATAATATAACTAATAGTCCTGAAATTACTATATTGTTAGCAGTGTCCTAATGTGCATACCTGCTACTATGCATATTATTGTGTTCGTCTAACATGTTTTGTAGACGAGCAGTAAGCAATATCGAACTTGGACTTTTGCTATGAAGAATTCATGACGGGCTAAAGACGAAGTTATAACAAAAGATTTCTCTGTACCGCCCAACGACATATTCGGGGCCTCGCACTCGGGGTTCCGCTGCCCGGTCAGCGGAGAGGGATCGAGGGAGCAACACCCTTCGTGGGGGTTCGTGGACGAAGCCCCCGAAAGATATTCAGATTTTCAGATATGTTTATCTTTGGACGACTGCCGTCAGAAGAAAAAGTCATAATTAAAGAAGCATGCAGCCTACTGATGTCTTTATATTTTTTTTTCTGTATTTTACAGTTTATTTGAGTGTGGGACTTATGTAAGTCATAGTCGCACTTGGCAACTAGAGTACTCAAGTCCACTAAAAAACAATCTACCTAAACCCAGACCAAACCTAATACTCAAGTCAGGCCTAAACCCTAGACCTAACCAAATCCAAATAGTCCCCAAACCCAAAAATCAAATAGCCCAAAAATTCAAAAAACTAAATAGCCCAACGTCCTTTTGGACAGAGGCAGACTGAATCTGGGTCGAACTCGGTATGGGACGAAGTTCGGGCCGAACTCGGTTAGCCTGATTTGATCTCCCTATAAACTTGGTCTTCCACCAGACGAGGAGCTCAACGTTCGAATTTATGAACGTTGGGGACCGAACACGGCCTGAACTCGGTCTCCATAGCATTCTATAAATAGAGCTCCGATTCTTCATTCTATATTCGCCAATACACAATAAACCTTTTTATCTATTATGAGGTTTAAACCTTCCTATCACCAAGAAGCAACTCCTAGTCTTCTAGTGTGTCAAAGTTGCGATCTCGATTAGAAGTTGTTTGAGTTGTGTAAAGCTTGAATTTCCAAGTGTTGGTATTTACACTTGTGGTTGTGAAGTTACGAATCCTTCGTATCAAAGCTCGTGATTGTGAAGTCGTCGTGTCCTTCGGATCAAAGCATGAGGTGTAAGAAGTTGCAAACCCTTCGGATCAAAGCTTGTGTTTCACTTGATAGTGAATTCAATATCGAGCAAGAGTCTCGAGACTGGATTAGTCCTCTCAGAGGGAGACCAATATAAAATTTTGGTGTCATCTGATTACTCTTATTGTTTTATTTTCTTGCAAGATTTTATATTCCGCATACTTTTCTTATTGCTTGCATAGTAAATAGATATTCAGTCATACTCATATTTTTAGTAAGTAAATATTGACACGAACTATATTCTCCTCCTCTATAGTTGCCCTCAATTGGTATCAGAGCATGTTATATGTTATTAGCTTTAATTCTTAAGAGTTTTTCACATGACAACTGTGATATATATCTTCACGGGTGAAGGTCAATCCACAAATACTTTCTCTATTTGATGGGACCAACTACACTTACTGGAAAACACGTATTGCTTTCTATCTTTGATCTTTGGTCAATAGTTGAGGATGGCTACAAAAAGCCTCCTAGAATTGTTGTTGATAGAGCTGTAAATGCCAAATCAGACTAGTCTTGATGCTAGAGCTGTAAATGCCTTATTTTGTGCTTTAGACAGTAATGAGTTTAATAGAGTATCAACCTGCACCACTTCACACGAGATCTGAAAACTTGTTGAGGTAACTTATGAAGGAATTTTACAAGTGAAGGAATCTAAGATCAATAGACTATAGACTTACTCAAGAATATGAGGCTTTCAGAATGAAGCCAAATCAGACTATTACACAAATGTTTGCACGTTTCTTTAATATTATTAATCCTCTTGCTTCTCTTGGAAAGGAATATACAACTCATGAAAAGATTCACAAGGTACTTCGGGGACTCACCAAGAATTGGAACCCCAAGATGACTGCAATTATTGAAGGAAACGATCTCACAGTCATGTCTCTTGAAACATGATGACACACGAACTTGATCTCAACGACTTTGAGAAATCAACTCCCAAGGAAAAGAACAGGGCACTCAGGACACATCACAAAAGAGCTTTTGATGATACATCTGAAGATGATGAAACAGGCAATGATGATCTGGCACAAATTTCTAGGAAATTTAAGAAATTTTCTAAAGTATGAAAAGTCATATCGTAAGACGAAGAAAGAATTTGAAGAACCAATATGCTACAACTGTAGAAGACTAGGTCATATACAAAAGAATTGTCCTAAAGTGAAAAAGGAGAATCGTTACAATGATCAAAGAAAGAAAGGTCGTCGTCTCACAAGTATGCTAACACGAGCGTATGGTGTGAAAGTGAAGCAAGCGACTCAGAAGAAGAAGAAAGTCCTTGTCAAGCTCAAGCTGCAAATATATGCATAATGACATTATCTGATGCTTTCCATGATTTATTTACTGATTACAAGAATGTTCTAGATAAGTATAAGCATGCAAGAAAGGACGTCCTATCATATAAGCTTGAGAATGAAAATCTTACTTGCTTATTGAATGATGATAGAGTTACTTCTACTTCTGATAAATCTGTTGAGATCTTCACACTTCAGTTTAGGTTGCATGCGACACTTGAATGCATTGAGAAATGTACTAAAAAAATGCTAAACTTAAGGAGGAGTTAGAATAAGAAAAGAAGAACACTATAGCTGCACATAGAGTTGGTATACTTACTGCCAAACACGATGATCTTATTATTAGCTCTAAAAGGTTAGAGGTAAGATTGGGTAAACAAGTTGTTCAACCAAAGATCCAGTGAACACAAGGCATATGACACAACCCAAGGTCATTTCCAAGAAATCTTTCAAAAAGGAATCGGGCACAACCAAGGTTAGACACAACCATGCTTATTATTATATTCAACCATGCAAAACATATGACACCAAATCACGTTCTTCTGCTGCTGCACATGGTACTAATGTTAATACTTTGTCATTATTGCGGTATGAAATGACACATTTCTAGTCAATGTCAGACTAGGAACTTTTTGATATGAACTTGTGCAAATTGGTTCCTAAGACTGAAAAATGTGGATCCAAGTCTTGGATACTAAAGTCTTCGCCTAATATTTCAGTTGAAGCTACTTATGCTGAACCATAGAAGCATAGAATGTGTTGGTGGTTGCAAAATTACAAAGGTCATTTTTCAAGCCATTGCACCAACGCAAGTGTGGTCACTAGAACCACTTTACTAACATGCTAAACGATTCTTTCTAAATGGTTAAATTGTAGAATCTAACATGTTTTGATATATGTTTTTGCTACCAGCTCTTATTGATATTTTTATCATCTAGCTTTCTTGATCTTGATAATTTTCTTTGCTCATTCTTTGAGTATTTACTATCTTATATTTATTGTTACCCAATAATTTTGTAGCACATATAGATACATGTATTGATATTTCTTATATCTAATACCTTATGCTACAATGGTTTGAGATTTTTCAAGTCCAAAAAATATACTTGATTTCATATTGCATAAATTCCTTTTAATATTTGTTTATTAAAGTAGAGATTATTTTTGGGTACACGTCGAAAGGGTCCTTCTATCATACGGGTGTAAATAACCTGAAGCGACTCGGTACTTAAGTGTCTTCGGACCACCGCTAGCTGGGATCCGGCCCCTATAGCTAACCTACAAGATTGATCAACACTTTTATAAACTAAAGATTTGTTAAGGTCTATTTGCAATTGTTGATTATCTATATCTTGGAATTTTCTTAGATCTTGTGATTATTTATTTTATTCATATAATTACTTTTGAACAAGATACACATATTTTAAGGGGGAGCAAATAATTGTTTCAATTTATTTATACCCTTAATATGTGGTATACATAGTTCATCATGAACCTATATTCTTTTATTTACTTTTTTTTGTTCGTGATTTATAGTGGGTTTATGAGAGACTATGTGGTTATCCTCATTACTTTTCAATTCTCTTTTATTCATGGGTTTATAAGTTAGAATTTTCCATATTATCTTGATTTTCTTATCTTGATTCTATTAAGCTTTTATTGATTTGGCTTTCCTTATTGAGGTTTTATCCAAAGTTCATGATTATCAATTTTTAGAATGGTAATACTTTGCGAGGGAGCATTCAAGTCGACTGAATTTTCAAGTATTCTTTCTCCTTTACCTTCATGTTTATCTAATTGATATTCACATATCATGATAAGGTATTTGAGTTCAAATGCATGAACTTGGATAATTGGATAGATTCTAGTATATCTATTTGATCTCATATTTTGTTTTCTACCTTGATTTTTTATCATGATTTTTGGTGCCTTCCTCTAATCATGATTTATGTACTTAAGATTGATTTTTGTTTTATATCTTTTTACGGGGGAGCTTATTTTTGATCATGTCAAAGTGGAGAGAAGTAAATTTAAGTTAGCAAAGCCTTTTGTGTTTATTACCTTTTATATTTTCTAATATGTGCTTGTTAGTGATATGTGTTCTTATTATCTATGTCTTACAGTTAACTGATTTGCCATAATAAAAAAGGAAAAGATTGTTAGCCCAGTGATTATATCATGTTTTTGAATATGACTAATCAATTAAGTTTAATATTATGATATCACTAATAGTCATGAAATCACTATATGTTTTGCATTGTCCTAATGTGCATACATACTACTATGCATATTGTTGTGTTCGTCGAACATGTTTTGCAGACAAACCGTAAGCAAGATCGAACGTAGACTTTTGCTACGAAGAATTCATGACGGTCCAAAGACGGCGTTATAGCAGAAGATTTCTCTGAACCGTCCAACGACATCTCTGGGGCCTCGCACTCGGGGTTTCCGCTGCCCGGTCAGCGGATAGGGATCGAGAGGGTAGCGCCCCTCATGGGGGCTCGGGGGCAAAGCTCCCGGAAGGTATTTAGATTTCTAGATCCGTTTATCTTTAGACGACTGTCGTCAGAAGAAAAAGTCATGATTCAAGGAGCCTACAACCTACTGAAGTCTTTATATTTTCTTCTGTATTTTATATTTTATTTGAGTCTAGGACTTGTGTAATTCGTAGTCGCACTTGGCATCTAGAGTACTCAAGTCCACTAAAAAACAACCTACCTAAACCCAGATCAAATCCATTTCTCAAGTCCGGCTTAAACCCTACACCTAACCAAATCCAAATAGCCCAAAAATCCAAAAATCAAATAGCCCAACATCCTTCTGGACAGGCAGACTGAACTCGAGTCGAACTCGCTATGGGATCGAGCTCGATCAGCCTAATTTGCTTTTCTTATAGACTTGGTCTTCCACCAGACCAGGAGCTCATCGTTCGAATTTATGAACGTTGGGGACTGAACTCGGTCCCCTTAGCATCCTATAAATAGAGCTCCAATTCTTCATTCTACATTCACTAATTCACAATAAACCTTCTTATATATTCTGAGCTTTAAACCTTCCTATCACCAAGAAGCCAACTCCCAATCTTCTAGTGTGCCAAAGTTGCGATCTCGATTAGAAGTTGTTTGAGTTGTGTAAAGCTTGGATTTCCAAGTGTTGCTATTTACACTTGTGGTTGTGAAGTCGCGAGTCCTTTGTATCAAAGCTCGTGGTTGTGAAGTGTTATTCCCGGGACGTGATTTTAACATGAAAAAAACTGATTTTACCGCAACACTTCGAGGAAGGTGCACAAAAGAGATCCTGAAGGATTCTGAGAGACGAAATCAAATGTAACACTTCGAAGAAGGCACAAAAAATTTCGTAGCAGCAACAATGAAAGCCCACAAACAATTTCTGATTAGATCAGAAATGATCTCGTTCATAACGAGATACAAGTGGAGAAGATGAACGGAAGAAGAAATGAACAGAAGAAGATGATGGCCTGCTGGGGTGACGGATCACCGTTGCTCAAAGCTAGATTCGTCTCACACGAATAGCTTCCAGGAACCAGCAAGTTCGATAAAGAACACTTTGGAACGCTCTGCTCTTCTGACTCTTCGGATGGACAGAAATCGCGCACAGTTTCTCTCCTTTGCTATCTAGAAATTCGTAAGGAGCTTGTTCTGAACATGTCTTCTGAGAGAGAAGAGAGGGACTTGTATAGGCGCATGCAGTAACCGTCCAGTATGCGAAACGTTCGGGACGTGGAAGGAACCGTTTTCGAACGTTTCGTAACCGTTTAAATCGTGCACAGACACGACTGCGCTAATTGGCGCACAACGCGCACCATCTGCGCTAACTGTGCCAACTGCGCCCGTGTGCACTCGCGCACAACGAGCACAACACGCATAGTGCGCACTACACGCACTGCGCGCAAACTGCTGTGCCAACTACTGTGCCATTTGGCAGCGCCATCAGGCCGCGCGATCGGCAGTGCAGAGGCTCACGTAATGAGCGCAACTTAAGCGCACTATGCGCCTAGCGACGATGCTGACGTGCTAAGTGCGCCAACAAAACGCCACATTACGCCTCATGAGCCCATGAGTCCGAGTCGCTAAGTCCTTAGCTACAAAGGAATAAATTCCAAGAGCATGACAAAAAGCATTAATGTTTCATTATTGAGTTAGCCTTTTTCCCACTAAAAAAATACTCCCACATGGCACCCATGTGCCACTCCACACCTCATGTGCATCTCTCCACAAGCAAAGCTATATAAAGAGATACATTTCATTTGGCCTAGGCAATATGGGACTATTTTTCTATTGCCTAAGGCAAAACACCAACAATCCCCCACATATCTCTTTATATGGGTTTGAGTATTTCCCACAGTGACTGACTATCATGCATTAGGATAGATGTCGCTGACGACTTGAATCTTTCCGCATAGGTCAAACAACAGTATGATACAAGAATGAACTAAGCCTTGAATTCTACACCATAGTTGCAATTCTTTCCATTCACACAATGTAGTCACATGTGCTTCTGGCTGCACATTAAAGGTCCTATGCCAGTCTGGTTTCGGTGTATGTATTTTGGGTGTCTACAAGTTTACCATCAAGAGACGGCCTGCTATTTCTGTTCATACACTCTAGATGAGCTCTTTATTAAAGAGACATGTCATGAAGCCTTGCGCTTCCTTGCGGTGCTATGCCGCTATGATATGGCGTAAAGCCGAGGCATTATCCCTACCCGGAAACCTCATTGTAGTGTTATACTACTGTAGCATGAGGACACAAGCCTCTCTGTAGTGCCAAACTATCTAACATAAAGCCTTGCGCTTCCTTGTGGTGTTACGTCGCAACAACATGGCTTGTGAGGCCGAGCCTTTACCCCTACCAGGGTACCTCTTCGTGGTGTCGTGCCACTGTAACATGAGGACATCGTCCCCTTTGTAGTGCTGTCGACAACTTTTTAATTTCATCATACAACATTAGGCTACCTGTCTATTTGCGGTGCTACGCTGCAGTGACTTGGCTCGCAAAGCCGAGACATTACCCCTACCTGGGAACATCATGGTGGAGTCACCCCACTGTAGCATGGACTTGTAATACTCCTTGTAGTACTGTGCTACCGTGCTCCTTGTAAAGCACAACAGGCAGAGTGAATGCCTGAGAACTCATTAAGGCGTTTAAGCCATCCTCACCACAGGATCTGTTCTTCGCAGAAAACATAGTAGACAACTGTGGTTGTAGGTCCGTATTCTTTACATGTTCCGGAGGACATGTACCCACTGTTCCTGATATTTTTCCAGTTAGTGGTCCTCCTTTGAACCAAAAACTAGATGCCTAGTAGATTTCTCTTTGAACTAATAGCATAAAACTTTATGGTAGGACTACAATAACATAATATCAGAATGCATTCAAGTCCATTTTACTTGTTGTGTCTTCGACCAGCTGGCGCTTGAGGTCCTTTGTGAATGGATCCGCCAGATTCTCCCGACTCCGAACATCAATCACTGCAATGACATCTCTCTTGATGAGATCGTGCACTGCTCTGTGCTTTAGCCGCACAGTTCTTTTCTTTCCGTTGAAGAGATCATTTGATGCCACCGTCGCAGTTGTCTGGTTGTCGCAATATATCGGCATCGCCAGTATCTGCGCCCAAACCAATAGAAGATCATATATGAGCTCCCGAAGCCATTCTGCTTCTTCTGCTGCGGAATCAAGTGCAAAGAACTCGGATTCCATGGAGGAACGAGAGAGCATAGTCTGCTTCTTCGACTTCCATGATATAACATCTCTATCCATGGAGAAAATGAATCCTCCTTTGGATCTCTCGCTCTCTACCTCTGAGCACCAGCTGGCATTACTGAAGCCTTCTACTACTGGCGGATCTCCGCTGTAGTGCAGTGCATATGTCTGAGCACCAGCTAGAATGTAAGTGAGGCTTTAGTAACACTAATAGCCAATCAACCGTATGATGTAATTGGTCTTGTTATTTTTACCAATCGGAGAGAGAATTGAGTGAGGACACTGTATTAAGATTAAAGCTTTGTGGAGGACATGAGGAAGTGTTTTCAGATGTCATCTGAAGGTCCATGTCTTAGGAACAGGTCTATATTATTGAAAGTGGCATCGGCAATTGTTTACAGTTTAACATATTTGTCTAAGACCTTGACAAGTTTAATTGGACATGTGGTAAGTAGGAAGGTCGAGTGTAGTTATGGGAAGTTGGAGATGGTGCCAACTGAGACAAGATGAGAGAAAAAGTTGCCTCAGGTGGCTTAAATATGTGCAACAAAGAAATATCTGAAACTGTTAGGAGTGATAGGATATTAGTAAAAGAATCGAGAGAGAGAAAGAGAGAGGAGAGAGAAAAGATATCCATGTAATTTATTTCCTATAGGTTGGTCCAGTTTTATTTTCTACAATTTTGGAAGAAAATATGGAAAATGATAATTTTTTGAAAACAATTCCATGGAAAATATAAACTATCAAACACTACACATTGGTGGAAAATTTATGATGAAAACATTTTCCATGAAAAAAGTCCAATCAAACACAGCCTTAATGTTAAATTTCAAAGTAAAATGTAATACATTCAAAGTAAATTGTGATACATTCAAAATGTTGGACGAAAGATGGAGCCAATAATAAGCAGCAATAAGCTACCTAGATGTCCAGGTACAAAATACCTAATGGATGTAAAGTCAAGATATGGATAATCTCAATTACAATTCAGTATGCTAAAGATAGATTGGTAGCTCTATATTAGGGATGATCACTTGGAACTAGTCCCACCAAACTTTTCCCTTCTAAGAGCTTTGAAACTCATGTTCCAAATTTAAATCAAGTTTTGTATCTAGCCAACTCTTTAATTTATACTCTATAGTATTTTGACATACAAGCCCTTCAATTTAACCTTTTCTTTACAAAACTCCCCCAAAATCTTGTTCTTTTCTTAGAAGCCCGTAAAATCAATAAGAATCTCCGGTTAAGTTAACTCATCGAAAATGTGTGTTTCTGGTCTTTCATGGTTATCGGCTCACTGTTTTCATCGATGTAGACACCTCGAAATTTGATAAGCTCTCTCTGGCGCGACCATTGATCTAGAATAATTTTTTTACATAGGTTCAGGCGGTTTGTTAAAATTACCAATTGCGATATGGTATTGACAATACACGATGCATAGGCATGACATAGTTTGTAGTTATTAATCATATTGTAGTTATTATTATAATCGTAGCTTATAGTTATCAATCATACATTATGGTACATAATGTTATCGGATGCATAGCCTACTCGGTACCTTTGGTGGTATGTTTCCTTTGAATCAATAGTACGATACTATTCATAAATGTGTACCATACTTTTAGTTATTAATCACACATTACCCTGTCTAGTTAGTTGTGGTATCTACTTAATCATACATTATCACATTGTGTTGTTATTTGTTTTGGTTGCTTCTATTAGTTATATATTTTGTCATGGTAAACTTGGCCCCCTCCTATCACGATAACTGTTTTCTGGATCTCACGATCCCAAATTTGGTGGGTTCCTGATCCATGTAGTCAAAAGTGGCAATCCCGTCGACCCGGATCTTCAAGACAAAGTTGAACATAGATATTAATCAAAAGTAACATAGAAGACAATAAAATCAATTCATTATCAAACTGGAGCATGCAAGAGTAGGTGGTTGTAGGATTTAATACGATTTCTTCCCTAACAAGCATACTACTATGGAAAGTAGCGTATCATGTACCCATTCTGCATATCATAGCAAACTGTGATACAGGTAACTATGTTCTAAAGCTATCACCATACCTCCCTCCATCTTCCCTCCCCTTTTACTCTTGCTCCTCAATAAATCCATCATCGTCAGTTTCTACGTCTCCTTCCTCCCCCGCCCTGAACACACCACTATCCTTTCATCCTCCTCTACTTCCCCTCCTCATCCCCTACCCTAACCCGTCACCACCCATTCATCCTCCTTCCTCCCACCCAGAACCCATCTTGATCATCGTTAAGTCCGACCCCCTACGTCTAGTTCTCTATGTCCAACCACCCCCATCCCACCACCCTCCATCGTCGTTAAACTGCGAGTTGACAGATTAGCAACCATCGAGCCAAAGAAAGAAAAGTGAAGGGTAGTTTGGTTTTGGTTTGGTCTTTCCATTTTTGGTTGGAGTTAAACCCCAAGGGTTGGACTATTTTTTTTATTCAAGGAGATGGGGACAGACTTATAACCAGTGTTCTAAATGGCGGCCGCTTAGGCGGTAGGCGGTTTCTCTCCGTACCGCTTTTCGGTAGGCGGTGGACTAGGCGGCCAACGGAGGTTGGCGGCATATGCGGAGCTGAGGTGGCGTAGGCGGACGCCTAGCAGAGAATACCTAACAAGATATTTTGGCCAAAAAAAGTTTGTAAGCATTATGGGCCTATGATTCACTTGTACAAAACTAAAACTTTATAAATCTTCGTTCTACAACATAGTTATGCATGGAACACCTTTAAAATATGCATTTTATGCAAAAAACAGTGGTAAAATAGTAAAAATGTTCAAAATGTATCGACCGCCTAGGCAGTGCCTGGGCGGTAGGCAGACTCTCTCCGCCGCGCATCCGCCTACCTCCGTTTAGAACCTTGCTTATTACTCCATTTGTTGGTCTGAGGAACTTCTAAGCAACTAAAAAGATTTTGGGGACTCGTGTAGAAATAAGGTAGATTCAAGAGGCATGCAAAAAAATCCTACCTTATTGTTCTTTGGCTTGCCAGTATCTTTTCCCACTAGCTTGTTAGGGGCACTATTTATGAGTTATTCTCATAATGGCTAGCATATTTGGGACATAGCTGAAGATAGTAGTTATAGCAGTTTATGCCATGGGATGAGTAGTTGGGTGGCCTATATACATGTCCAAAGTCTTCTAATTTCTTTCTTACTGGTTCCGGAAGGGCTACCTTTGTTCTTTGATGCATTCCTATCGTGTCCGCTACATTGACTGTGACTCCTTTGACCTTCACTTGACTTGGGCCTTGTGACAATGGAAATTTTAGCCTTTGGTGGGGATGAACAAGATGCACCAAACATTGTGCAACTTGGTTAAGATTTGAGCATTCTCGCAATATATTATGGATGTTCACATAGGTTTTGCGTGCACGATGACAACTATAAATAAAACCAGACTTTGGCTAAGTGAAGGAGCTGCCCAAGCTGATTCTTGATTTCGGTTAATGGTTAGGTTTATTATAAACATTGACTAGTTCGATTTAAGAAAATTGACCGCATTTTTATGTTACTGGTTATCGGCCAACATTTCTGGAATAGCCCGACATATTGGCAGATGTTTCTCAAAGCGCCATAAACAATTAAATCCTTAGACAGGTGGCTATTTAGGTTGGGAACCAACATGTCGGTCGGCCTTTAATACATTGCAGGAGAAACAAACTAATCTTTTCTACATCTAGTGATTTTGTGAACTTTTACGGAGTGAAATATTTAGATTGATTCGTGTAGTATTTGATCATTACATGCACTTGGTTGATCTTAAATGTATAATACATGCAAAGTGTGTGAAGATACAATGACATACTTTTGATCAATTTTATCAAAATGAGACCATCGTATAAGTATACTAGTTAATGATAAATCATATAAAACATTGCCTTTGTATCAATCATTTACGACAGGTCTATTATGTCGACTAATACACATTTGAGTATAATGATATTGCCAGCAACGCTAGTGTGTCAAAGGTTTTCTGTATATGTCCGCTAGTTGGTGTTTGTTTATTTTTCATATTCTCAAGCAATGTCACCCAAATCATGGTGATACTTTTGCAAGTGATGTCCTCACATGTATATGTTTGGTTTGTGACGTAGCAGGAGATTGTATGTTGACATTAGTGTTTACACCTCATTCATTAGCAAGATTGAGCTGCAGCAGACGAAACCTTTTGTTACACAAAGCAATATTATGTACTATGAACTCCATCTTGACATATTCATATTACTGCAGATTGCGACCCATGAATTTGTAACGAAACTCAGGGAGCTCCTATAAAAAGATGAACTGTTTTTGCAAACATTTCTTCTGACTCTTTTTCAAATTCGATAAATGTTGGTGGATCGTATATTTCATTATAGTCATATGATTCAGAGTATCATTTCCTATTTGATCCCTTTGAATTCCATATTCGAAGTTGCGATCGGATCTATTCTGGACACCCATACACACGTAGCCTACTCCAAAAGATACATAAATACAATAACTAATTGTGCATATGAAGTAACTAATTGTGCCAACTATCCTCCATTTTCCTCTTAGTTTTCCATAAGGAACTTGTTTGAGCTTAGTTTACAATAATGTTTGGTGACCAATTATTAATGTCATTCCTCACTCTTTGGTGTAATGTCTCATAGAGATGAATGCAATTCCATATAGTAAATTGTATCATCTTATTTTTTTTCTAGACTTTATATATAATCTAGGAGAACTTAGAGGTTGCTCCTTGGATACATGAGCTTAAATAAACAACAATCCAAAATGTATGTCTATCTACCTGCCAACTGGCTACCTAGGTTTTATGGTATGACTCTCTCATGCTCATAGCTACCTTGGCTACGAATTTGAGAGCAACATAGAGGTTATGTCAGGTCGAGGTCCTAAACTGTCAAATCTTGTATGGATGTTTCATATGCTCCATAGCTGACCCCATTATGATGGGAGAAGGCTCGGATGATGATGACGATGACGATGACCAGCTGTTGATGTAATAATGTTGTTCTCTATCTGGAGACTTGCTAAGGATATTAAGGTGCAGTCAATCTCTTTTCCATGTTTGTCTATTGCATCATGATTTTATGTGATCATTTTCTAGCATTTGCTGTACCTGTCACATCACACTTAATATGCTATAGAATGCTCGAAGAAGTTACACAAGGGCTCCATTAAACGCTTTTAATTTTCTTAAATCATTGGCAGGTTCCCTATGTGCCGGAAGGCCTTGAAGCCATCATATTCACTGCAGATGGTGATATGAGGCAGGCCTTGAACAATTTACAGGCTACATTCAGTGGCTTCCGCTTTGTCAATCAGGAAAATGTCTTCAAGGTTCGAACTTCAGATTGAACTAAGACGTTTCTATCATTCTTCCAATTCAGTCTCTTCCATCTGCTATATATCAAGTTCTCTTTTTACTGGTGTTTCAGGTCTGTGATCAGCCTCACCCCTTACATGTCAAGACCATGGTCCGCAATGTTATTGAGGGAAAATTTGATGACGCCTGTGCTGCTCTTAAGCAGTTATACGACTTGGGTTATTCTCCTACTGATATAATCACAACTCTGTTCCGAATCATCAAAAACTATGACATGGCTGAGTACTTGAAGCTGGAATTCTTGAAGGTAATTGATGGCATAAACCGTCTATATTCCATGTAACTCTTCCATCTTACAGTATAAAGTTTCGGAGTCTCTTCCTTCATATCTTTGCTTGATTGCAGGAAACGGGATTTGCCCACATGAGAATATGCGACGGAGTGGGGTCACTACTTCAGCTCTCTGGTCTCTTGGCCAAGCTTGCTTTGGTTAGAGAAACGGCTATAGCTCCATAGAATATCATGTTCCACAGACTTGTTCATCTCCTTAGGAAATGTTAAGCGGGTCCTTGCATTTTTTATCTTCAGAGATAGTAGCCAGGTGCTGAACTCCTTGAGATTATGACTCTAGATGTACCAAATAGGTAGTATTGTTGGTTTGTTGGGTACGTTATCATGAAGTGCTAACATAACATCTTGCAATTGAAGGCATCTACTTTAATACTAAGTTGTTCTCAGATCCTCCTGTGTGTAGTCTGCAAATGTGCTAGCTTTTGCTTCAAACTATTTGAGGCAAAAATTGGGATGCAAATAAATACACATAATCCAAGTTTTTATCGGTCCCATATCAATATTGAAAAAAATGTGGATATCCAAGACCAGCTCTAGAGCACAGCTTAAAGTGTTGGGGACAATGCAATTTTGGCAGTCCTGTACATCCAGGACTAATTTTGGCAATCCTGATTTTTTTTTAGGATTATCAAATTTTTGGCAGTCCAAAATGAATTAGACTTGAGTTTTCTTGGTGTTCTTGGTGCGGCCATATCGTACCCAAAATTATAGACTTCAGTTTTCTTGTCTTTTATTTGTGGTTTTAATAGGGAAGGGGGGAGTTATTTGTAGCATAGGAGAGGAGCAAGGCTAAGGGAGATTTTGGATTTTTCTTGGGTTTTTCAAGGAGATTGGATCTGGGTTTATGGTTGGACAAAATTCTTACAGCAATTTTTTTTATACTGCAGTAATTTTCAAGATGGCCTATTTTATTGCTGCTAGAGTGAATTTTTCCTCGTGTTTTATTTTGTTGTTGAACTCTTTGTGGGTATTGGATTATACTTAAATATCTATCTAATAAGAAAGATTGGTTTTACCGTAAAATTGTTCCAAATATGTTCTTACCTAGCTTTCCTAATTAAAATCATTTGTTAAATTTAAAAGAACGTGTTTAAAAAAGGCAATTACTTACCAAAAAAGAAAAGAAAAATAATTAATTAAGATAATTTAAATGCGTGTAATGCTTTTAGTTAAGGTTTATTAGTAATTTCACCCTCAACTATTCTTGTTTTCCAATTTGATACTAAATTTTTTTTATTCAACATGGACGATAGTTGCGTCAACCCACGGTGGGAGAGAGGGGGGGGGGGGGGGGGGGGGTAGGCACGGGACGGGGCAGGCGGCAAGAGGGGGTGCGTAGGGGACAACCCCGGGTGGTGGGGGGGTGGGGGTGGTGGTGGGAAGGAGGAGGGGGACGCTGGCGACTGGAGGAGGAGGGGTGGGGGAGAGGGCAGCCATGGGGGAGAGAGAGAGAGAGAGAGAGAGAGAGAGAGAGTAGGGGAGGGAATTTTTGAAAAATATTAAGTTGTTGAGTAAACAAATTTAGGATATAAAGTTGAAAAACATAAATAGTTAAGAATATCAAGTTACAAATTAGCCTTGACTTAGGGGGTGTTTGGCTGGTCCAAGGTGGGCTGAAACTCGGGAATTTTTTGCAACTGCTGTGAACTCGTGTGAGTTCACATGTTTGGTTGCAAGTTTTGAAGCTCCACATTTTTTAGTGAAGTAATAGTTGCAGTTTCTTGTCCCCCAATATTATTTCATTTTCCCATCCTAACTTTTTGAGAGAAACTCATCTCTGAAATAGGAGGAAAGAGATAAAAAATGGAAAGTCGGAAGAAGGGGGAGTAGTTCGTTGGGTAATTTATTAATGATAATAATGGTAATTAATTTAATTTGTTCTTAATTAGGATAGTAATGGGAATGTGTGAAAGAGAATCTGTTCAATAATGGTAATTAATGTTCCTGGAGGTGTAGTCCGTTGGCCCCTCAGGGGTTTTTTGGGGATAGACACGGTTCGAATTCTTCCTTGACGTTGTTTGTCTGTCCGAAGAAAAGAATACCTAAAGAAAATGATAGTTAATTTAATTTATATTTAATGTATTTTTTGTTCCTGTTGTTGAAGATGATATTTTTGTTGTTGGTGGTGGTCACTAGGAACATGTTGTTGAAGATGATATTTTTTTGCAAAGTTTGGTTTGCAACAACGTGTAGAACTCATGGAAATTAGAAATGTATTAGCTAATGTATTTTTTTCGTGTCGAACTCATGTTGTTGAAGATTTAATTTTTTGATTAATATTCAGTAACTATATAACAACTAAAATAGTCAATAATTAATAGGTAATTATGGTAATTAATTTAATTATGATAGTTTCTGTCTAATTGTGATAATTAATTTAATTATGATAGTTAATATATATATTTTTTTAATTATGGTAATTAATTTAGTTGTAGATTACTATATCTTCAATTCTAACATCCAATTTCAACAACTATCCAAACAACTGAATTTATTTTTTCTTCACTTTCAACAACCATCCAAACAACAATTTTTCTCTTCTATTTGCAGGAGACAAAAAATATTCTAACTAAACACATTTTAAAAAGTGTCATTTGCTACAAGTACACTACAATTCAATATGATATAAATGTCACTTTTATCCTTTCAAATAGTTATTTTTGAGAGCTGCTTCCATATATACCGGTATTTGCGATCACGTGCGGCCACCACCGACAATGAAAAATATCACTTTCGAGACAGTTCACGATCCGTGCCTGCATCAATCTACAATACTTATGCTTATCCAGTGTAGAACTTCAATGCTTGTGCTTTATACGTTGAACTCTCAAACTAATACTGCTTGTGCTTGTTACTTGTACATTATTAATTCATTGAATATGAAGCATTTGCTCATACATGACGCTTGAAAGAATCTCTCTAACAAACAAACGTGTCTCTCGAGAGTCAAGGAAGGAAGCGCCTTGACCTTCCCTTATCATTTTGATTCCAAACTTTATAAAGTTGCTTATCTATATATCCATCAATTCACTAATTATAAAGGGAAGAAGTGACATGAACTCCATCTTTGCCGAACACCTATATAACTTACTTGCCTTCTACAGTTTGGAGAGAATAAACACAAATGTCTCCTATAGTTTTAGAGAGTAGAGAAAATCTCAATCACAACTTTTGCTCAGAAAAAAAACATTTTGAAACCACACCAAATGTGCATACACATAAGCTTGGAATATATCTTTTTCTTCTTATTCCTACATGTTTCATTCTTTGTACTGCAAAGAGTAGCCACCTTGAAAGCTGAGCACCCCATTTGCACGAAGATATTGTTAACAAGTGCAAAAGTGTATTCCCTTCCTCCAACGCACAAAAGTTGCTCTTTGGTAAATCTGGTTCATGCCCCTAAAACTCTTCTTATATTGGTTACAATCCTAGTTGATAAGATTATTTGTGCTAGTTGCGCAGAAGTTAATTAGTATATAATATATATATATTTTTTGAAAAAATATAATTGTAAGGAACACTCTCACTGGGAATCGATCTCCTGACCACTTTGGTCGCATGTTTCATCACTACCACTAGACTAAACGATCATATATATATATATATATATATATATATATATATATATATATATATATATATATATATTGGTGCTTTCTTTACATGGAGAGAGCTTGCTCTCAACATGCCTTGTAAAAGTTTAGTCCCACATCGAAAATGCACAATGAGTTATCTCAACATATATACTTGGTTGTGTTGTTGAGAGATGCACATGGGGTGGTGACCCTAAGGAACCATGTGGGTGATTTTATTAGGAGGTAAGAATAAGGCTCCAAGGATTAAGCATTAATGCTTTTGTCATTCTCTTGGATTAATTCCATTTGGAGCTAAGCTCCAAAGGGGCTTAGCGACTCGGGCTCGGGCTCGGACTCATGGGCTCATGGACTCATGGACTCGCACCAGGCTGACTGTGCAGACTACAAGTCAGTTATGGAAAGACTGATTCAATGCGATTAATTCAGATCCACTTTTTGTGGAATTTAATTCAATCTTTCCATAAGATTTGAATTAATTTCGTTGCCATCTTTGTGGAATTTAATTCAATCTTTCCATAAGATTTGAATTAATTTCGTTGCTATTTTTGTGGAATTTGAATTAATTTCGTTGCCATCTTTGTGGGATTTGATTCAATCTTTTCATAAGATTTGAATTAATTTCGTTGCCATCTTTGTGGGACTTAAATCAATCTTTCCATAAGATTTGAATTAATTTCATTGCTACCTTTGTGGGATTTATGTCACGCCCCAGAACCAGAATACTGGAGAGCGGGGGCAGACATAGCCAGCTACGTATATGAAATGGAATCCATCTCGCTATACGGTCACGGCTGTCTAGATACATGAGGGTTTATCTACAAGCCAGCAGTCTCTTAAGGTCAAGAACAAGCCTATTGTCTCAATCACAAGCAAGTAAATAGATGTTACAAGATGTATGATCATTAAATATACAATAATAAGGCGTCCCAAATATTACATATTCAGCTGATCATGAAGCTAGTCGTTACAAAATGTTAGGACTAGCAAGAGTTTAGTCATACATGATCAACCCTAAGATTTGTCAATCATGTTACAGTCCGTAGGCAGACAGTAAGTAAGTGCAATCGAGCTAAACAGGTGCTCGTCGACTAAACGCCTCAAAAGAATATTTTTACAATAGAGCGGAAGAGCAAAAAATAACCCACTCGTTGCCAGGGTTCCGTCTAGTGGCCACCATCTGGCTGGGAAGTCGGTAGATCCTCTGGAGTTGCTCCGAAATCTGGCCACACAAAACCAGCTGGATCAGACCCCAGAAAGAGCAAGTGCCACAAAGGAGGCTTCACTTAAGAACTAAAACCAGCAATCAGCACAGGAATATAAATAAAAATAAAAATAAGGACTGGAATAAAAGGAAACATATCAGGATGATATACGACGAGATAACCATAGAAATATTCAGATAGCCAGGTTACAACCCGTAAACCAAACAAGGACCGGGGTTGTAACCCTTCGTCTGAACGGAGCTTGGTTTCTCACCATTTATCGGTAAAATAAATACAAGCATTCTGGTCATTCAATAATCTGGAACAGGATCAGGGCAAGACTAGACTGGTTAGACTCCATCCAATCACTTCACGGCCAAGCAAGAATTATGGCTTGATACTTTAACTAACTAGGGTTGTCACAAGCCTAATTACTAACAAGATGCAGTGAGATTATTCCACAGCCACAAGCCCTGCAGACCATCCAGGTCACCTAGGTCGAGAGATTATGGTTGAATTCAGGTGGGTACATCGTCCAGGAAACGCATGTACCCTTAAGCAGTTTGAAGGGTGCAACACATGACAGTGTGTTGGAAATGTGCCCTACTCGACGACAGGCTACAGATCCCAAGCGCACCCAGGTAACGGGATTGCCTGTAGCTGGGAAATCTCTTCATGACTAATGTATTAATCTAGTTGTTAACCTTAGTCCATTTTAGTAGGTACTCCTGACCGTGGTACTCAGGAGTCCCATCCTAGACATGATGCAAGACAGGATTGGTTTATTCATACAAGCACAATCGCCCACGGTATCCGGCTATTATACAGGTCATGTCATGTCAGGTAGCCGTCGCAACAGCTATTCGAGATAATCATGTCAGGTTATCATGCCAATTGTACTTGTCAGGAGTGCGCCACGACGGGCCACTATCAGGTCATGTCAGGTTACTCATGTCAAGAGTGCACTACTACGGGTCACTATCGTGTCAGGCTCAGTTATCAATTCCAAACATATTAATTAAATTCGTGATTATCAAGTTCAGGACAAAAGATGTAAGGATATAAAATGGACGTTAAATATCTAATAAAATATCAATATACAAGGCTATAGAAGATCCAGGGTAATCAGGCTACGCTCAGGTCAACATACGCTCGGGTCAGCGTACGCTCAGGCCATGCGTGCGCTTGAGGCCAGCGTACGCCTTGCTCGCTTAAGCTAGCGTACCAAAGGGTCCATACACTTCCAATGGGAAGCGTACGCAAGGGTCAGCGTACACAAGGGCACGCTCAAGCTACAGGTCAGCGTACGCTCAAGCTAGCGTACGCTCAAGACTGCGTACGCTCAAGCTATGCGTACGCTCGAGGCCAGCATATCAAGGTTAGCGTACGTACGCTAAAGAGCAGCGTACTCAAGTTAGCGTACGCTCGTTAAAGAGCAGCGTACACAAGTTAGCGTACGCTCGCTAAAGAGCAGCGTACACAAGTTAGCGTACGCTCGCTAAATAGCAGCGTACACAAGTTAGCGTACGCTCGCTAAAGAGCAGCGTACAGCTCAGTGGCGTAAGCTAAAAAGGTAGCTCATTGTTCACTGTCTTCTCCAAATGGCAAGAACAGCAAGAACTCTAAAGTTGAATCTAAGCTTCAATTGTCCATATCTTGGTCAAAACAAGTCCGAATCCAACTTTCCATAGGTCAAAATTGGGTAGAATGAAATTCTCTAAAACATGGAACCATCTAAACTTGAAAACAAGCAAGTTTGATAGATCAAAACACCAAAATCCAAAAATAGCAAAACTCTAGATCTACAAGAATTAAAGCCTCAAAATAGAAAATGACAAGTTCTAATGTGGTTTAGAATCATGAGGAGAAGCTAATGAAACCATCAAAAGGAGTTCTCTTGTGGAAGCAAGTTGCACTTGCCTATGGTGTTCTTGGTTGGTGGAGAAGAGTAATGGTGGGGGAAGGAGAAGTAAATGAGAATTATGGAGGAGAGAGAAGGTTGGTAGGAATAATAAAGAGGGAGGGTTGTGGTAGAAATGAAGGAGAAGCATAGGCTAAGGTGTTCCACCCTTGGCCCATGATGAACCAAGCATTGGGCCGGTCGAACCAAGCCAACCCAAACCGAGAGTTAAACCAAGCCGAGAGCCAAACCAAGAAGATATGCAAATACAAGATAAAATATGTATACTTATTCCAAATACGTAATACGAACAACATGCATTACAACTCTACCCACCTTAAAAGAATTTCGTCCTCGGAATTTAATTAAGAGGCTAGAGGGACAAGAACAAGCTACACTATTTACAGGCAATTATACTAAGCAATCAATCAATCATGCAAGCAAGGAATTGATGGCATGAGGCATAAGAAAGACATTATACCTCACGAGTCAAACAATTCAGGATATCGCGATCGGATATCATCCTCATGCTCCCACGTTGACTCACCCAAAGAGTGATGACCCCAAGCAACTCGGACTAACTTGATAGTCTTGTTCTTGAGGATCTTCTCTCTCCGGTCCAAAATAGACACGGGCCTCTCCTCATACGAAAGGTTGGTACCAACAACCAATTCCGAATGATCCAGGATGTGGCTCGGGTCCGGAATGTACCGTCGTAATTGGGATACATGGAACACGTCATGCACCTCGCTTAGCGACGGCGGAAGAGCGAGACGATATGATACATCTCCTACTCGCTCCAGAATGTCGAACGGCCCTATATACCTAGGACTAAGCTTTCCCCGTACGCCGAAACGAATGACGCCACGGTTAGGCGAAATCCTCAGTAATACATGATCGCCGACCGAGAACTCGAGAGGACGCCGATGAGAATCCGCCCAATGACGCTGGCGATCTTGGGCAACTCGAAGGTGATCTCTGACTCGCCTGACTACTTCAACTGTCTGGGCAATCATTTCTGGACCGAGCATCTGTCTCTCTCCAATATCATCCCAGGCTAGCGGGGATCTGCACTTCCTACCATACAGTGCCTCGAACGGTACCATCTGGATACTGGCCTGGAAACTGTTATTGTACGAAAATTCTACCAGGTGCAAATGATCTTCCCATGAACCACCGAAGTCAAGTGTGTAAGTCCGTAACACGTCTTCAAGAGTCTGGATCGTGCGCTCCGACTGTCCATCTGTCTGCGGGTGATATGCTGAACTGAACTGGAGGTGAGTTCCCAAACTCTCTTGCAAGCTACGCCAAAAGTGCGACGTAAATCTTGAATCTCGGTCTGAGGTGATACTGACTGGCACACCGTACAATCTGACAATCTGTCAGAGGTACATCTCTGCCAACTGAACCATCGACTGACCAACTCTGAATGGAAGAAAGTGAGCCACTTTCGTGAGCCTGTCAACTATAACCCAAATAGCACCTCTACCAGCTGGGGATCTAGGTAGTCCAGTCACAAAATCTATGGTCACATGCTCCCACTTCCATTCCGGAATCGACAAGGGCTGAAGAAGTCCAGCCGGTCTCTGATCTTCGGCCTTAACCTGTTGGCAAACCAAATACCGAGAGACAAACCGAGCTATCTCCCGCTTCATGCCATTCCACCAGAAATGCTGCCGGATATCACGGTACATCTTCGTACTGCCGGAATAGATGGAATACTGCGAACTGTGCGCTCCTGACATGATCTCCTGCCGGATATCTCCGCTGGGTACACAAAAATGCTTACCATGTCGAAGTGTACCATCCTCATGAATGCATAACTCTGGTCTTCGTCCTGCCTCACACTCTGCTCTGAGTCGCTGAAGCTTGGAATCTGCCGACTGCACCATCCGGATCCTCTCGACTATAGTGGACTAAACTTGCATGCTGGCCATCAACGCCACACTGGAAGGGAGAACAACTTCAATACCCATCTTCTGAAGATCTGCTAACAGCTCTGGTTGCGCTGTTAGGAAATAAACTCCCGCTCTCCTGCTCAATGCATCCGCAACAATATTGGCCTTCCCAGGATGATATTGCAGGTTGACATCATAATCCACAAGAAGCTCCAGCCATCTCCTCTGACGCATGTTAAGATCCTTCTGGGTAAAAATATACTTCAGGCTCTTGTGGTCGGTGAAAATCTCTACCTTGTCTCCATACAAGTAGTGCCTCCACAACTTTAGTACAAACACCACTGCTGCCAGCTCCAAGTCATGGGTTGGGTAATTCCTCTCATGATCACGAAGTTGCCGTGACGCATAAGCTATTACCTTCCCATGCTGCATCAGAACACATCCTAAACTTCTGCCTGAAGCATCACAATACACTGAAAATCCTCCGGTTCCATCTAGAAGCGTGAGAATAGGAGCTGTTATCAGGCCTCGCTTCAACTGTTCAAAAGAACTCTGACACTCTGCTGTCCAAGCAAACTGTGCATCCTTGCGGGTCAACTGCGTCAATGGCGCTGAAATTCGAGCAAAATCCGAAACAAACCGCCGGTAATAGCCAGCCAATCCAAGGAAACTGCGAACTTCTGCAACTATACTGGGCACTGGCCATGACTCAATGGCCACAATCTTCTGGGGATCTACTTCTACTCCTCCTCGGGTGATGATGTGACCCAAGTACGAAATGCGATCGAGCCAGAACTCGTATTTACTAAACTTGGCATATAATTGGTGCTCTCTAAGGATCTGAAGAACTATACGAAGATGCTGCTCATGCTCCGCCTCACTCTTGCTGTAGACCAGAATGTTATCCAAGAACACAATCACAAACTGATCCAAGTAAGGCATGAAGATGCGATTCATGAGGTCCATGAATACTGCCGGCGCATTGGTTGCTCCAAAAAGGCATAACAAGGAACTCCCAATGCCCATATCTCGATCTAAAAGCTGTCTTCGGGATGTCCTGCTCTCTGACTCTGATCTGATGATAACCTGAGCGCAAATCAATCTTCGAGAATACTGAAGCCCCCTTGAGTTGATCAAACAAGTCGTCTATCCTCGGAAGAGGGTATCTGTTCTTGATTGTCACTGAGTTCAAGGTACGATAATCAACACATAACCTGGACGTACCATCCTTCTTTTTCACAAGAAGCATCGGGGCTCCCCAAGGCGATCCACTAGCACGAATGAATCCCTTGGTTTTAAGTTCTTCAATCATCTTGTACAATATCTCCAACTCTGACGGCGCCATCCTGTAGACTCTCTCTGACACTGGGGCTGTCCCGGGAATCAAGTCTATAGTGAACTCGATCTCCCGCTCCGGAGGCATACCTGGAAGTTCTTCTGGGAAAATATCTGGGAACTCCTCGACTATCCTGGGCAACTGAACTGCTGCTACTGCCATCCGCAATACTGGAGGAGATGACTCAACTTTGCCTCGGAAGAAAGAATACTCTGGCTCTCCTGGAATGCTAAAAACAACCCTACCAATATGGCAGTCTATCCTAGCATACTGGTTCCTCAACCAATCCATCCCTAGGACCACATCATAATCGGCCATCGGGAACTCTATCAATCTAGCGGGGAATTCTCTACCGCTAACTACGATCCGACATGAGGAAAACACTCTATCTACACCCACAAGTCCATTACCAGTAAGTATATTAAGCCTTACTGATAATGACTCGGGCTCCAATCCTACCCGTGTCGCAAATCGTACAGACATAAAAGAATACGATGCACTAGAATCAAATAAAGCTGAAGCTGGAAAGGAGTTGACGAGAATAGTACCTGCCACTACCTCACCTGGTGCCAACTCTTCCTCCACGGTCATCACCATAGCCTGACCGTGCCCTCGGGGTGCTTGTCCCCTCTGCTGAAACCCTCGCTGCCTACTCTGACTCAAGGCCTGGGCTTGTGCATACTGCTGGGGGCTCTGTTACTGAAATACCTGGGACTGAGGCGGCAAGGGCCTCGGCAATGGATACTGCTGCTGCTGCTGGACCGGTGCGGGTCCTCTCACCGAAGAACTAGAAAGGTTGGACGAGGATGAACCACCCCTGTTCGGACAGGATCCAACCCTATGGTCTGGTGCTCCACAAGCTAGAAATAATCACTGTGCCCTGCGACATTCTGCCACCACATGGCCTGGCTTCCCACAATGAGAACAACCCACTGCGGAAGATTGCTTCTGCTTCTGCTGCTGAGGGTGCGTCGGAGTGGAATGCTGAACCGACGTCACTGAGGCCGCTCGCCTCGGAGCTCCAATAGTCAAAGCCCTGGCTGCCGGGGCTGGTGCTGAAGACTGATTCATCTGGCCGTGAGATCTCTTCCGACCCCCGGCCCTATCCACAATCCTCTGGGAGGTATACTCATGCCTCCGGGCTACTCTCAATACTGCATCAAAAGTCTGATGCTCAAACTGCTCGACTGCCAACAAGATCTCCAGGTGAAGTCCCTGCTGGAACCGCTGGGCTCTATCATACTCGGTTGCCACCAAGGTGGGAGCAAACCGACTAAGTCTGGAAAACTCAGTCGCATATCCGTCGACCGTCCTGCCTCCTTGCTTCAGATTGGTAAACCTCGTCTGCAGATCATACCGAGCCACGGCATCAAAATACTTGGTCTGGAATCTCTCTCTGAATACTGCCCAAGCAATAGGTGCTGCTAATCCAATGGCCTGCGCTGCCCACCAGCTGCGAGCAAGATCTAACAACTGCAGGCGCACAACGGCCACCTTCTCGTTCTCTGGGGTCCTGGCTACTTCTAGAATCACTTCTGTGTCCTGAAGCCATGCATCTGCTGCGATAGCATCTTCACTACCGTCGAAGAATGGAGGGTTCAAGCGCTTGAAGCTGCTGGCCGCGCTGTTACCCTGATGACCACCCCAGGTCAAAGCATCCGTCACTGCCTGGTGCAAGGCATCTCCACGTCGGTCTTGGAAAGCTATCAAGGTCCTAACAAGTCCTACCAAAGTACCATCATCAGGCTCGGCAGGCTGAACTGGCTGAACTGGAGGCTCTCCTCCAATAGGATCGACTCTGGAGGCTACTCCGGAATGCTGGGCTTGATCTCCAGGTTGCTGCTGGTCCGCGGGAGGTGCTCCGCCTTGCTGGTCGGTAGGACCACGAACAATGCCGCTGAAGAAGATGACATAGGGAACAATAAGGAAGGACCAGGACAGATCAACGATACAAGCATATGATCAGGACAAGAATCAAGGGATTCAGAAGATACGAGCAGAGATCAAGGACGAATACTGATTGAGACATCTATTCGGTAAACCCTCACATATCTTGATTTACAAGACCTGCATGGGCCACCACTTAAACCATGTCACGCCCCAGAACCAGAATACTGGAGAGCAGGGGCAGACATAGCCAACTACGTATATGAAATGGAATCTATCTCGCTATACGGTCACGGCTGTCTAGATACATGAGGGTTTATCTACAAGCCAGCAGTCTCTTAAGGTCAAGAACAAGCCTATTGTCTCAATCACAAGCAAGTAAATAGATGTTACAAGATGTATGATCATTAAATATACAATAATAAGGCGTCCCAAATATTACATATTCAGCTGATCATGAAGCTAGTCGTTACAAAATGTTAGGACTAGCAAGAGTTTAGTCATACATGATCAACCCTAGGATTTGTCAATCATGTTACAGCCCGTAGGCAGACAGTAAGTAAGTGCAATCGAGCTAAACAGGTGCTCGTCGGCTAAACGCCTCAAAAGAATATTTTTACAATAGAGCAGGAGAGCCAAAAATAACCCACTCGTTGCCAGGGTTCCGTCTAGTGGCCACCATCTGGCTGGGAAGTCGGTAGATCCTCTGGAGTTGCTCCAAAATCTGGCCATATAAAACCAGCTGGGTCAGACCCCAGAAAGAGCAAGTGCCACAAAGGAGGCTTCACTTAAGAACTAAAACCAGCAATCAGCACAGGAATATAAATATAAATAAAAATAAGGACTGGAATAAAAGGAAACATATCAGGATGATATACGACGAGATAACCATAGAAATATTCAGATAGCCAGGTTACAACCCATAAACCAAACAAGGACCGGGGTTGTAACCCTTCGTCTGAACGGAGCTTGGTTTCTCACCATTTATCGGTAAAATAAATACAAGCATTCTGGTCATTCAATAATCTGGAACAGGATCAGGGCAAGACTAGACTGGTTAGACTCCATCCAATCACTTCACGGCCAAGCAAGAATTACGGCTTGATACTTTAACTAACTAGGGTTGTCACAAGCCTAATTACTAACAAGATGCAGTGAGATTATTCCACAGCCATAAGCCCTGCAGACCATCCAGGTCACCCAGGTCGAGAGATTATGGTTGAATTCAGGTAGGTACATCATCCAGGAAACGCATGTACCCTTAAGCAGTTTGAAGGGTGCAACACATGACAGTGTGCTGGAAATGTGCCCTACTCGACGGCAGGCTACAGATCCCAAGCGCGCCCAGGTAACGGGATTGCCTGTAGCTGGGAAATCTCTTCATGACTAATGTATTAATCTAGTTGTTAACCTTAGTCCATTTTAGTAGGTACTCCTGACCGTGGTACTCAGGAGTCCCATCCTAGACATGATGCAAGACAGGATTGGTTTATTCATACAAGCACAATCGCCCACGGTGTCCGACTATTATACAGGTCATGTCATGTCAGGTAGCCGTCGCAACAGCTATTCGAGATAATTATGTCAGGTTATCATGCCAAGTGTACTTGTCAGGAGTGCGCCACGATGGGCCACTATCAGGTCATGTCAGGTTACTCATGTCAAGAGTGCACCACTACGGGTCACTATCGTGTCAGGCTCAGTTATCAATTCCAAACATATTAATTAAATTCGTGATTATCAAGTTCAGGACAAAAGGCGTAAGGATATAAAATGGACGTTAAATATCTAATAAAATATCAATATACAAGGCTATAGAAGATCCAGGATAATCAGGCTACGCTCAGGTCAACATACGCTCGGGTCAGCGTACGCTCAGGCCATGCGTGCGCTTGAGGCCAGCGTACGCCTTACTCGCTTAAGCTAGCGTACCAAAGGGTCCATACACTTCCAATGGGAAGCATACGCAAGGGTCAGCGTACACAAGGGCACGCTCAAGCTACAGGTCAGCGTACGCTCAAGCTAGCGTACGCTCAAGACTGCGTACGCTCAAGCTATGCGTACGCTCGAGGCCAGCGTATCAAGGTTAGCGTACGTGCGCTAAAGAGCAGCGTACTCAAGTTAGCGTACGCTCGCTAAAGAGCAGCGTACACAAGTTAGCGTACGCTCGCTAAAGAGTAGCGTACACAAGTTAGCGTACGCTCGCTAAAGAGTAGCGTACACAAGTTAGCGTACGCTCGCTAAAGAGCAGCATACACAAGTTAGCGTACGCTCGCTAAAGAGCAGCGTACAGCTCAGTGGCGTAAGCTAAAAAGCTAGCTCACTGTTCACTGTCTTCTCCAAATGGCAAGAACAGCAAGAACTCTAAAGTTGAATCTAAGCTTCAATTGTCCATATCTTGGTCAAAACAAGTCCGAATCCAACTTTCCATAGGTCAAAATTGGGTAGAATGAAATTTTCTAAAACATAGAACCATCTAAACTTGAAAACAAGCAAGTTTGATAGATCAAAACACCAAAATCTGAAAATAGCAAAACTCTAGATCTACAAGAATTAAAGCCTCAAAATGGAAAATGACAAGTTCTAATGTGGTTTAGAATCATGAGGAGAAGCTAATGAAACCATCAAAAGGAGTTCTCTTGTGGAAGCAAGTTGCACTTGCCTATGGTGTTCTTGGTTGGTGGAGAAGAGTAATGGTGGGGGAAGGAGAAGTAAATGAGAATTATGGAGGAGAGAGAAGGTTGGTGGGGATAATAAAGAGGGAGGGTTGTGGTAGAAATGAAGGAGAAGTATAGGCTAAGGTGTTCCACCCTTGGCCCATGATGAACCAAGCATTGGGCCGGCCGAACCAAGCCAACCCAAATCGAGAGTTAAACCAAGCCGAGAGCCAAACCAAGAAGATATGCAAATACAAGATAAAATACGTATACGTATTCCAAATACGTAATACGAACAACAGGCATTACAATTTAATTCAATCTTTCCATAACTGAAATGGCGGTTAGGGTTTCTGTAATGCCTCGCTCCGCACGAGGCATTTGGGTTGGCTTGTTGGATGCTATCAGAATGTTGGACCGTGACTTATGTTGGAAATCAGGAGAATTGAGACTGATGCAGTCTCTTAGCGGGCTAGACGGAATGGGTATTGGAACGTGGCTCGCTGGTGGAGCTACGCTTAGCAGAATTGGAGCAGGAAGACCCTTTTATACAGGCAAGTGGAACTGTCCTCCTTCCTCCTTATTCCTGTATGCTTAATAAATAGAATAATGTGATACTATGAATTGTCCCTAAATGTCCCTTATTTTGGTTGCCGAATAATAGAGATGCTTATGTTAAGAATTATTGAACTGCTGAATGAATCATACTCGAACTGCTAATGCGACTTGATGCTTGAAATGAATTGATAACGTCCCTTCGTTTAATAATGTATAAGCAATGAATACTTGAGTAATGAGATGCTACGAGAATGATACATGAGTAATGAACTGGCTATGCTATTAACACAAAGAATTAAATGAAACACTAGAATCATGTATATTCTGCATAACTGTTGCTGTTGTTTGCTTCCTTATAAGCAATGAAAGAAAGAATATTGTCCCTATGATATGAATGAAATGATGCAGGTCCTATCGATATGAATGAAATGTTATTTTGTTTCTCTTAGAAAGGAATGATATGAGAAATGTAGCAATGATTGATGCAATGAGAAATGATAAGGCTTGGGATCATTGAGATCACCAAGTGAACAGGTGGAAATATTGGAAAGATGAGATGATGAACTGTTGCCTTTTTCTTATCTTATTATTGTATTATGCGACTTCGAACACGATCGGGTCAGACACGCATTCGCATGACCTTAGACGTACTTGTATACAAGGATTTCCTCGAACGGTACCCGCGGCGGTGGGATCGAGTCGACCTAGAAGGAATTGGTGCTTTGGTAGCACGGTATTGGGATCCTCATTCGGGCTCGCAACCTGGTGAAGGGCACATCCCATACCCTATGAAGTCCTATATGACACGTCGACATGGTGCACAACCACCAGTGGTCATATAGTCAGGATGCATGCTAATGAATATTTTGTGCAGACAGAGTAAGAATATCATATTATCCTGTATTTTATGCAGGTACGAGGGAGTCGGCTATTGGTAAAAAATCACTTAAATGTGATAATTCAATATATGTGTTGGTTTAACTTGCGTGCTTACGTTCCAAATAAGTAAATGATGCTGTATGTAGCCTTTCAGTATGAGATCCTGCTTAACATGTTAAATTAAGTATGCTAGAAAGATGCCATGCTATAATCATTGCTCAAACACAACATACATGCTAAGTGATGCTTGAAGTGAGAACTGTTATAACATTGTTTAAGATGCTAATGTTAACGATGCCTCAATGATGCATTTTCATGATAATACTTAGTATGCCTCAATGATGCCTTTGTATGATAACACCAAGAATGCTATAATGATATGTCTACATGAATGCTATAAAGAATACGTTTACATGCTTCACTCTGATTATTACCCATGAACTGTAAACTGATGCTAGGCCCAAGTAGAAAGATCATACTAATAATTGCTTGCTTAAATGATCACTTTAATGTTGGTTTATGCGAGTGGGTTGGATTCTACTCGCCAGTACATAGATGATGTGCTGACCCACATTTTGTGGGCAGGTGCTCGTGCTTGGAATATTCTACACACGAAGACTGGCTTGATTGGTCCAGCGGCATCGAAGATTTGTTGGACATACAGAAGCTCTCCTTGTACAAGATGATGTCTTCTGTTTATAAAAGGGCATAATGTATGGAACATTGTAATCAGTTGTATCAGTGAGAATGTAAGCCAAGTCAGCATATTGAGTTGTAATCCAATGTATCCAAGCATCAAATGTAGACTTTGTAGTATTGCTTAGTTGGCTTTCAATGTAATGTGAGATGTGTTGTAAGCATTGTACTCCAATACAAGTCTTGTACTCTTCTTCAATTATCAATAAAGAGAATAAAGTTCTATATATATCTCGGTGTGACTTCAAGTTATCCTTTTATCTCCGCTGCCATAAAGAAGTGATGTACTTCTATTCAATGAGAAAGATTGTCCTCACTAACTTCAATTTGTCTGTTTCTGCCACTACAATGTGTTCCTATTTGAAGAATTATCACCTATGTACCATCTTTGCCTTGTACAAGTGCAATACCAGACTTGTACGGCATCACGCCCACGCGAGGACGATCGATTCCAAGAGATAAAATATGTCAATAAATGACTCTACGAATCGGGGCGTGACAAATTGGTATTAAAGCACGGCTTTACGTCCTTGGTCTCTTCTTTGATTCATTTTAAATCAAAGTTGCATCGGCGATTAACCAAAGTTGCTTCCGCAATCACTCAACGTTGCTTCCGCGATTAAATCAAAGATTGCTTCCGCGATTATGCTATTGTTGTTCGGTAATCATCCTTATGTTATCTGTGCTTGAAAGTTCGTTGACCCTCTTGGCTGCTCACTGGATATTCCATACAATAAGTCTATATACATTATGATGCCCCTAAATGAATGATTGTTGTTGGTTTGGACACAAATAACCCAACAATGACTCGATGCCATAGTATGCTATATTATGAATGCTATTTGGAAATGTGGGAATAAAGTAAATGGCTATGTATGCTGCAACAAGTTGAGAATTGCATGTGATGTTGGAAAAGAATTAGGAATGAAATAATTGAAGGATGAGTTCAACAGAATTGGTGAATTGACTCATGTGTGCTGGCTACTGCTTTCGACACCCTAAGAATGTTGGTTTACGATATTGAGATCCCGAGATGTTGGTTAAGTATTGGGATCATTATAGATCACGAATGCCCGAAATAGATGGAGTTGGTATTGTTTAAGGATGGCTTCGTTTCTGAGTGGTATATTGCCTCTACCACCTCAGAACGAGATGTATGTTGACCCTTTCCATAGAATAGCAATGAGACTATCTATGGGTACTGGGTAGTGCCGAGACTTAGCTGGGAGTCATGTATTGTTGCTAGATGACTCGAGTGTCCCTTGACGGTTATGCTATATTGGGTAGCGAGATTGTCGGAATTGTAATAGGTGGCTTGGTTAGAAATTGTTTAGTCGAGTGATGACTCAGACTAGTAAGACAGTTAGTATGCTATGGGTAAATGGATTTGGCTAGAGAATGTTGTGGCTTAGAACATCTGAATGTTGACTTCGATTGGTTGGATGTAAATTAAATGTGGCTAATACAAAGTTGGTTGCATAGCTGAAAGTTTTAGAAATATCGTCGGTGAATCAAAGGAATATTAGAGATCTGTGCTTTGACCCTAAGGTGTAATAGATGTTAATCCATTTTGATTCACCAAAGGATAGTCGTCGCCTATGTGCATGTATGCTGAAGAATTTAATGAGATTAGAAAAGTAACAAATAGCTACTTTGACTATTGTGTTGCCTAGAGGATGGTTAAGTGATACATAAATTGTCAGATTGAATGGATGAACTATTTGACCATTGCTGTATGAGATTTAAGAATGTCGTATAATAGTTTGATGACTGATGAAACAAATAGGATTGAGGAATTGTAATCGTGTTGGATAATGTCGGTATATGTGACTGTTGGCTGGGAGATAGATTGTTGGCTTATAACTTGGTGGTATGACTCTGTCATACGGATCAAATAGTATGATTCCATAGTTATGTTAAGACTATCAGAATTGATGACCCTTGAATAGTTAGCCTTGGCTTATGGGTTCGTATGAGTACAAAGGATTTGAAATAGAAATTTAATCATTGGGGATTTACTTGATGGATTATTAGAACGATGAGAATCGTATGTCGGGTTGGGAATTGACCGTAATGTTGATAGATCGATCTTAGTCGATCGTTGGTAAGTCTAGAATGAGCCTCTGTGGGAATTATTTCCTTGAGGAAGACCCTGGATAGATAGACTTGACCCTAGTGACCAATTGAGGACTTACCAATTGTTGGCATAGCCGACAATAGAGATTAGTATTCAGATTGAGTTGATACCTATAGGTTTGGGTAGAGTTCCTTAGAACTGTAAGTTGCTTATTGGCCTTGAGAATAAGAAACTAGCATGATCCCTAGTAGCCGTCCACTCTAGGGGAGTCACCTGAATGATTAGGTATAGCTGTCAGTATAGCTAACCATTGAGACTGGACCAAATAATAGATGGTTGTTGGCGACCCATAGAATGACCCTGTGGCATTGAACGAGAGATGGTGATGAGTACGACTTAAGAATGATATGTTGTATGTATGCTTCAATATGAACCTTAGAGATGTTTGACCCTTGAGGATTATATGTCGGCCTATAGCGGAAACTAGAATTGTGGGATGAGACTTGAGTTGTATGTATCGAGTAGTGGATTATTCCATGAGATGGAATTGATTGCTCATGACGGAAATGTTGGATCGGTATCTATAGTTGGATAGCTGGGTTAACCTTGACTGCTACATAGAACTATACCCTTACTCGGGTAATCGATAGCTGGTGATGTCGGATTGTATCTTTTAGAAAAAAAAGAATTGCCTCGGTAAAAAATATAAATATATTGTTGTATTTGGGAAGGAATATGATTACATGTTGTGAACTCTTGATATGATTGGCTCTAAGTTAGACCCTTGACCGAATGTTAAAAATAGTATGCTTGGATGGAGAGCTGTCTCGGATATTAAGTATTGTGGCCTGGAAGATAGTGATTATGGCAAAGTAAATGAAGTAATAAGTCAATTGAAAGGATGCTAAGTCAGATTTGGGAAAGAGAGTTATATCGTGGCTGATCGAATCGCGCTATCATGGAAGTTGGCTGAAGTACATATGTTTTGGGAACGCCTGAAATATGTGTATGGATCCAGCCGAAGTGATAGGTTGCGACTGAGATAACATTATGGGAAGAATTTATTGCACTAGCACAGACTTTGGCTGAAATGCATATGTTTTGGGGACGCCTGAAATATGTGTATGGATCCAAATGAAGTGATGTGTTACGACCAAGATAGAATGCATGGGAAATGTTGGTGAATAAATGAGAGGTTGTAAGTATTTGGAAAAGATAAAGATGGATTGAATCGTTGGTGGATTAAAATGATACAGTTGGATAGCTATTTTGAAATGACCGAGTGGGCTAAAATGAATATTGAATTGAAGCTGAATGAGTAACTCATTGTGACTAAGAGAATCTAGTAGAAAGAGTTGTTTCCTTAAGTTTCGAGGACGAAACTTTTTCTGATTGGTATATTATGTAATGCCCCGCTCCGCACGAGGCATTTGGGTTGGCATGTTGGATGCTATCAGAATGTTGGACCGTGACTTATGTTGGGAATCAGGAGAATTGAGACTGATGCAGTCTCTTAGCTGGCTAGACGAAATGGGTATTGGAACGTGGCTCGCTGGTGGAGCTACGCTTAGCGGGATTGGAGCAGGAAGACCCTTTTATACAGGCAAGTGGAGCTGTCCTCCTTCCTCCTTATTCCTGCATGCTTAATAAATGGAATAATGTGATACTATGAATTGTCCCTAAATGTCCCTTATTTTGGTTGCTGAATAATAGAGATGCTTATGTTAAGAATTATTGAACTGCTGAATGAATCACACTCGAACTGCTAATGCGACTTGATGCTTGAAATGAATTGATAACGTCCCTTCGTTTAATAATGTATAAGCAATGAATACTTGAGTAATGAGATGCTACGAGAATGATACATGAGTAACGAACTGGCTATGCTATTAACACAAAGAATTGAATGAAACACTAGAATCATGTATATTCTGCATAACTGTTGCTGTTGCTTGCTTCCTTATAAGCAATGAAAGAAAGAATATTGTCCCTATGATATGAATGAAATGATGCCGGTCCTATCGATATGAATAAAATATTATTTTGTTCCTCTTAGAAAGGAATGATATGAGAAATGTTGCAATGATTGATGCAATGAGAAATGATAAGGCTTGGGATCATTGAGATCACCAAGTGAACAGGTAGAAATATTGGAAAGATGAGATGATGAACTGTTGCCTTTTTCTTATCTTATTATTGTATTATGCGACTTCGAACACGATCGGGTCGGACACGCATTCGCATGACCATAGACGTACTTGTATACAAGGATTTCCTCGAACGGTACCCACGGCGGTGGGATCGAGTCGGCCTAGGAGGAATTGGTGCTTTGGTAGCACAGTATTGGGATCCTCATTCGGGCTCGCAACCTGGTAAAGGGCACATCCCATACCCTATGAAGTCCTATATAGCATGTCGACATGGTGCACAACCACCAGTGGTCATATAGTCAAGATACATGCTAATGAATGTTTTGTGAGACAGAGTAAGAATATCATATTATCCTGTATTTTATGCAGGTACGAGGGAGTCGGCTATCGGTAAGAAATCACTTATATATGATAATTCAAATATGTGTTGGTTTAACTTGCGTGCTTACGTTCCAAATAAGTAAATGATGCTGTATGTAGCCTTTCAGTATGAGATCCTGCTTAACATGTTAAATTAAGTATGCTAGAAAGATGCCATGCTATAATCATTGCTCAAACACAACATACATGCTAAGTGATGCTTGAAGTGAGAACTGTTATAACATTGTTTAAGATGCTAATGTTAACGATGCCTCTATGATGCCTTTTCATGATAATACTTAGTATGCCTCAATGATGCCTTTGCATGATAACACCAAGAATGCTATAATGATATGTCCACATGAATGCTATAAAGAATACGTTTACATGCTTCACTCTGATTATTATCCATGAACTGTAAACTGATGCTAGGCCCAAGTAGAAAGATCATACTAATAATTGCTTGCTTAAATGATCACTTTAATGTTGGTTTATGCGAGTGGGTTGGATTCTACTCGCCAGTACATAGATGATGTGCTGACCCACATTTTGTGGGCAGGTGCTCGTGCTTGGGATATTCTACACACGAAGACTGGCTTGATTGGTCCCGCGTCATCGAAGATTTGTTGGGCATACAGAAGCTCTCCTTGTACAAGATGATTTCTTCTGTTTATAAAGGGCATAATGTATGAAACATTGTAATCAGTTGTATCAGTGAGAATGTAAGCCAAGTCAGCATATCGAGTTGTAATCCAATGTATCCAAGCATCAAATGTAGACTTTGTAGTATTGTTCAGTTGGCTTTCAATGTAATTGTTGGCCCATTCCATGGTCACACCCGATTTCGATAATCAACATACACTTAAGTCAATACACAAAATATAGAAAATACTGCTAATCATTTCAGGATACATGAAATCAAATTCAACGGACGATGTACTGCATCAAACAAAACGTCAACATCATCAAATCTTCAGAAGACTCATTTCTCATTTTATTCTGTATTTTATATTTTATTGAGTCTAGGATTTATTTTGTAAAATCAGTTTTGGTAATACTGGCTTAGGGTTAAAACTGTCCACATTCCAAAAGCCTACCTATTTACCATTCGTATTTCATTTACAAAACATTTCAAAAACATATTTTAAAAATAGCCTTTACAAATAATTTTACAAATAACCAAAAACATATTTTGAAAACTGTTTTTACAAATGATTTTCAAATATCTCCTGACAGAACTCGTAACCGAGTTCGGCCCGAGTTCGGTCCGAACTCTGACCGAGTTCGGTCAAAAATGATTCAAACTTCTGTTGCCTCCAAATCAGCAAGCAACGTCTCTTTGCGAGATATTTGCATCCGAACTCTGCCCGAACTCTGCCCGAGTTCGGTTCGAGAAAACATCTATAAATAGAGAAGAACTTTTCATTTCAATTCATTCATTCTTCATTCTCTCTTCTCTACTACTCAAGTGTTTTCAAACGATCTAAGACTTTCAAATCATACCTATACATCTCTTAGCCAAAAGCCAGTACTATCAGAGTTGATTTAGAATCTTTTGGTGTTTCAAGTGTTGTAAAGAGGTCGTTCCAAGTTCAACAACTTTTTCTGTTGTGGAGCTGGTCGTGTGCTCGTCACCAAGCACGGTGTGTGTTGTGGAGCTGGTCGTGCGTTCGTCACCAAGCACGGTGTTGTAAGAGACTGCAAGCTCTCAGTTAAAGCTTGTGCCATAGTGGATTAACATCGAGCAAGAGTACTCGAGACTGGATTAGTCCTCTCAGAGGGATACCAGTATATATCGCTGTGTCACTGAGTTTGAATTCTCTATCTTTATTTACTGTCTCTTATATCCCTGCCATAGTTTAATTTTTAATTGGTGATTATTTTCCGCTGCACACACACACTCTATTCACCCCCCCTCTAGAGGTGCTCAACGGTCCTACAATTGGTATCAGAGCAGGTTATATTCTTATATAACATACCTTAGAGAGTATATATATATGGCAGCCGTGAAATCTATATTCAACGGTGAAGGGCAATCCACAAATAGACCTCCCCTATTTGATGGAACAAATTATACCTACTGGAAAACACAAATGACTTTCTTTCTAAAGTCTCTCGACTTTGATCTTTGGTCAATAGTCATTGATGGTTATAAGAAACCAGCACCAACAGTGGTTGAAGGCCAGCTAGTGGAAAAGACCCATGATAAGTACACTGAAGCTGAAAAGGCTAAAGCTAGCCTAGATGCTCGTGCCATCAATGCACTATTCTGTGCAATTGACAAAATCGAGTTCAACAGAGTTTCAACCTGTAAGACGTCTCATGAAATTTGGAAACTCCTTGAGGTAACCCATGAAGGGACTTC
The DNA here is from genome assembly GCA_029216955.1 of Iris pallida. NCBI lineage: Eukaryota > Viridiplantae > Streptophyta > Magnoliopsida > Asparagales > Iridaceae > Iris > Iris pallida. Next base: position 26,029,115 of record JANAVB010009200.1, read on the forward strand.
CCAAGTGAAGGAATCCAAAATTAGTAGACTGACACAGGAGTATGAATCTTTTAAGATGAAACCCGGTGAGTCAATTACACAGATGTTTACTCGTTTCCTTGATATAACTAATCCTTTACAATCTCTTGGTAATGATTACAGCAATCACGAGAAGATCAGAAAAGTGCTGCGGGCTCTAACAAAGAACTGGAATCCAAAAGCCACAATAATCATTGAAGGAAACGATCTCACCACTATGACTCTGGAAACACTGATGGGCAAACTCATGACCCATGAACTCGACTTGCAAGATTTTGAAGAAGCAACACCAAAGGAGAAATCTATTGCCTTCAAAGCTCAAGCAAGAAAATCAACATACAACGATTCCAATGAAGAATCGTCAAGTGGTGATGAACGAGCCCTACTTGTGAAGAACTTCAAGAAATATCTAAAGTTCACAAGCAGAAAGAAGAAAGATGTCCAAGAAAGCAACGAAGATGAAACTATATGCTTTGGATGCAAGAAGTCAGGGCATATGAAGAAAGACTGTCCAACCACCAAGAAAAGCAGTCCATACGATAGATCAAGATCAAGCAGAAAAGCAACATCTGGTCGAAAGTATGCCAACACAAGTATCTGGCACGAAAGCGATGCCAGTGATACAGAAGAAGAAGACAGACCCTGCGGCAATACAAATATTTATCTCATGGCATTTGATAAGGTATCATCTAACCCTTTGTTTGATGATTTCACTTTCGATGAATTAAAGAATGCCTTTAGCGAACTACTTGAAGATCACAAAACTGTGCTCGACAAGTATAAGCAATCTCGAAAAGAGATTAAGGCACACACAACCGAGATAGCTAGACTGTCCAATCTGATTGAAGATATTAAAGAGACATCTACTACTAGTAACACGGAAGAGATAGCCAAACTCAAGGTAGACTATCATGAGGCTATCCTCAATATTGAAAAGAAAGAAAGGGACTATGTCAAAGTACAAAAGCTTTATGACATAGAGAAGAAGATGCACTTAGTAACTGAACAAAGACTCCTGATATGACTGCTAGATACGAAGAGTCTATTGCGATTTCTAAAAAGTTAGAAATCAAGTTAGGCAAACAGGCAATACCTGTGACACAGCCTAAGATTAGTCCTAATGCTAAGCATACACCTAAAAGGACTAAACACAAGAAAGCACAGAAGAAACACGAACATCATCATGCTTTCACTTATAGGTTCTCCAAACAAAATAAGCTTGCAAACACAGTTTCTACTACTAAACTGACTTGTACATATTATGGTACGCATAGACACATATCACAATATTGTCATGCAAGAAAGCTTGTTGACAACCATACTTTAGTCTGGAGACCTAAAGCTAATCTGAGTGGCCCCTTCAGAAAATGGGTACCAAAGGATTCATCTACTTGTTTTGTAGGTGGACCCTCAACCCTCTCATGCTAGAAGCAAATGGATCCTCGATAGCGGATGTTCGTAACACATGACTGGTGATGCATTTTTATTCGCTACGCTATCGATGAAGAAAGAAGGATACGTCTCCTTCGGAAATAACTTGAGAGGTGATATAATAGGTAATGGTACTGTAGGTATTTCTCCTTATCCAATAATAAAGGATGTTTGTCTAGTAACTGAATTGAAACATAACCTATTGAACATAAGTCATTTGGCAGATAATGGTTATGGTATCAATTTTGTGAAAGATAAATGTACCATATATGATATGTCATCTGGTGATCCCGTACATAAAGGGATTAGAGAAGACAACATTTATGTTTTCTTTTTGGAGAATACTAATAATGCAGGAAGGTGCCTAGTAGCCAATCAAGATGAAAGCTGGCTATGGCACATGAGACTAGGACATGCAAACATGGATACTATCTCACGTCTAAATACAAAGAAGTTGGTAAAAGGACTCCCTGAAATTCCATTCAAGAGAGATATGGTATATGCTGACTGCGAAAAGAACAAAGCACATAGGTCTACTTTTAAATCCATCAACGCTGTAAGTACTTCGAGACCTTTGCAGTTAATTCATATGGATTTATTTGGTCCTAGTAGAGTCGCTAGTCTTGGCGGTAAGCTCTACGCTTTTGTTATTGTTGATGATTTCTCTCGATTTACTTGGGTTTATTTCTTATCAAACAAAAGTGATGTAAATTTTGAATTTCAGATATTTTGCAAAAAGGTACAAAACGAAAAAGGCTTCATGATTACTCGTATCCGAAGTGATCATGGTGGCGAATTTGAAAATTCTAATTTCAAAAAGTTTTGTGATGATAGTGGATATTACCACGAATTTTCTTATCCTAGAACTCTCCAACAGAATGGTGTTGTGGAGCGGAAGAATCGTACTCTAAGCGAAATGGCTAGAGTCATGCTGAATCAATATAATCTTCCTAAATATTTTTAGGCAGAAGTTGTTAGTACAGCCTGTCATGTTTTAAATAGGATGTTAATTCGACCAATCTCGAAGAAAACACCATATGAGCTTTGGTTTGGAAGAATTCCAAATATTTCTTATTTCAAAGTTTTTGGTTGTCGCTGTTTTATCCTGAACACCAAGGATAACTTGGAAAAGTTCGACTCCAAAGCAGATGATGGAATATTTCTCGGATATGCTGCTAAGAGTAAGGGATATAGAATTTTCAATAAAAGATCTATGATTGTTGAAGAGACTATTAATGTTACCTTTGATGAGTTAAATAGTCACAGATCTAGCGACAGTGATGATGAAGATACACATACAAAGACTAAGAAGAGTTCTGAGAAAGATCTGACCCAAGAGACAAGGACTGATAAAAGTTCCGAAGATACAGGAACTGAGAAGAGCCTTGTGAAAGATATGGCCCAAAGATTTGAATCATTGAGATTCAAGCCAGATCATCCAGAAACTCTCATTATAGGTGATATATCCAAAGGTGTAAGTACACGTTCATCTCTTAAAGATTCTAAATTAGCAGCAAATGTAGCATTTATTTTAAAAATAGAACCTAAGAATGTAGATGATGCTTTTACTGATGAGTTTTAGATTTCTGCCATACAAGAGGAACTTAATCAATTTGAGAGAAACCAAGTTTGGGAACTTGTTCCTAAACTAATTGGTCAATCTATAATTGGTACCAAATGGGTGTTCCGAAATAAACTCAGTGAAGATGGACAAGTTCTACGTAACAAAATACGTCTATGGCACAAGGTTATAATCAAGAAGAAGGAATTGATTATGATGAGACCTATGCTCCAGTTGCTAGACTAGAAGCCATCCACATGTTTTGTGCATTTGCATATTTTAATGATTTTAAACTTTTTCAAATGGACGTGAAAAGCGCATTTTTAAATGGATTTTTGAAAGAAGAGGTTTTTGTGAAACAACCCCCTGGTTTTGAAGATTTTCAAAAACCTGATCACATCTTCAAGCTTAAGAAAGCACTTTATGGACTCAAACAAGCACCTCGTGCTTGGTATGAACGCCTAAGCGCCTTCTTACTTGATAATAGATTTTCGAAAGGAAAGATTAATACTACTTTATTTATTAAATCCATGAATGATGATATTCTTCTAGTGCAAATTTATGTAGATGACATTATATTTGGTTCTACTAATGAAAAACTCTGTCAAGATTTTGCCAAGTGTATGCAGAGTGAATTTGAGATGAGTATGATGGGAGAGCTAAACTTCTTCCTAGGACTTCAAATCAAACAGTACTCGAACGGAACATTCATCAACCAAGCTAAATACACGAAGGACATACTGAAAAAGTACGACTTTGAGAATGTAAAGCCAATCGGGACGCCTATTGCTACATCTACAAAGCTTGATGCTGATGAAAGTGGCAAACCTGTCGATCAGCGTAAGTATCGAGGTATGATTGGTAGTTTATTATACTTAACTGCTAGTCGCCCTGATATTATGTTTAGCGTTTGCATTTGTGCACGTTATCAGGCAAACCCTAAGGAATCACATCTTAGTACCGTTAAGCGTATCTTCCGATACTTAAAGGAACTTCTACAGTTGGCTTATGTTATCCCAAAACCAAATCCTTTGACCTTATAGGTTACTCGGATGCGAATTTTGCTGGATGCAAAGTGGACCGTAAAAGTACCAGTGGCACATGTCATTTCTTATGAAAGGCCTTAGTCTCTTGGTTTAGCAAGAAATAAAATTCAGTAGCATTATCAACAACTGAGGCTGAGTATATCGCCGCAGGACGTTGTTGTGCTCAGATTTTGTGGATGAAGCAAACCTTAGAGGACTACAATCTGCACTACACTGATGTTCCTATTTATTGTGACAACACTAGTGCTATAAATCTGACTAAGAACCCTATTTGTCATTCATGCACAAAGCACATAGAAATTAGACATCATTTCTTTCGTTATTATCAACAACACGGGGATATTTGCCTAAAATTTATTGACACTGATCATCAACTAGCAGATATATTCACTAAACCATTGGCTGAAGACCGTTTTAACATTTTGAGGCGTGAGCTCGGCATTCTTGAATTCTCAGACTCATAATGTATATGGTAATTAAAATTGAATTTATGACTTGATACTTTATTATTTATTTAACGAAAATTATTTTTGGGTACAAACTTAAAAAGGGTATGTCTGTCACCACGACTACGGTCGAAGCAAAGCGGTATTTAAGAGTTCTCCGGTGAACATCCGTTAGCTGGGACAACCCCTACAGTTAATCCAAAAATAACAGTCGTTATTTAATATTACAGTCAAAGTTATTAAATTCTACTTTTAAACCTACCAGAATGCATTGACTGTCTCGGGAATGCAAGTGGCCGAACTCGGCCCGAACTCTGACCGAGTTCGGACCGAATTCGGACTGAGTTCGGTCGGCGCTGTATTAATTCCAGAACCGAACAGCCGGCCCTAGTGCCTATAAAACCCATCTTTTCTTCCACTTTCTCCACACAACAACTCGTGAAAATCACTCCTCTCTTCCTAGAAGCTTCTCCTCCTTCATCCTAGCAAGGTTTCGAAGAGATCTAGTGGGCGATCATCTTGTTCCTCCTTCCTTTTTCTTCAAAAAGGTACTTTCTCTCTATTTTCTCATGGCCCCCAAGCGTCATAGAGGAACCACTTCCCAAGGTGCCTCCTCTTCTTCTGAATACACCCCTGCTAGTCTATTCAGTCCAGCACGACCTAGAGATCCCGATGAATATGACTCGACTTTGTTTCCGGACAAAGATTTTTCGGATCTCTGGTTCGACTCTTTTTCTGGTCGTCGTATTTGTACTGGAGCTTTTGTAAATTTTACTACTTTCTTTAAGTACGCTCCAACTTTTGACCAACTTGGGTACCGAGATTTCTTCGAGGTACAAGAAAATATTTATGACAACGCCGTCCGTATGTTTTACTGCAACCTGCAAGTAAAATCAAACAAAAATTTCTATTCTTGCGTTGCTGGGCAAGAATTGGAATTTAGCGCCACCGACATCAGCGAATTCTTCCATATTCCTGATCTTGGTGATGCCTTGGTTGACATCTATCATATTCAATTCCCTGCTGATGTCACTCTTGCTTCCTTCAGGGAACTAATCTGTCATCCTAAACCTGTTCTCCATAGAATTTTTGCCAAAAATTTGAACCAAACCTTCTATGAACTTCATCGTATGGTTTTCTCCGTCCTTCTTCCAAAGAAAGGTTCTACTGTTAAAGTAACCTTTATGGAACTATCTGCTTTGTATCATATTCACTTTGGTATCCCATTCTCTATTCCCAAAACTGTAATGTCCTGGATGCTTAACTGCAGAAATGCAGGTAGGAATCTAGTATATCTAATGCACTTAGCTTCTATCTTTCGACGTTTCGAGATTGATCTTGAGACGTGTGCTATCTCCTCCACTCCTGTCGAGCTGACTAGATCTCGTCGATTTCCTGCTCCACCTCTGCCTCCTGGAGCTCATCCTGCTCCAGCTGCTGATGCTGAGGTCCCTCCTGCTGATGCTCCTCCTGCTCCGGCCCCTGTTCCAGGATTTGATCAGACGTTCTATCAGCACTTTGATGACTTTGTTGCTGTCTCTACGCAACGTCATCTAGATTCGGAGTTCCGGCGCATTTCTCAGGCCCAGGTGCTGAGGAATGGCATTGCTGACCTCCACTATAGCCTGGCTCATGATCCTGTCCATCCAGTCACCATATTACCTCACCCTACCTTTCCGGGTCCTCGATTTACTGATGAGGCTTCCTTTCAGTATTTTGACCCGACTACAGCCTACTTTCCTCATGAGGCTCCTAGTGCGGACAACCCCACGATGTGACGTGGATTCATTCATTTTACTACTTGACAAAGGGGGAGAGAAAGAGTACAATACCAAAAGCATATACAAATCCAAAAACAAAATCAAAACATCTCATTTTTTCAGGTACTTTGTATTTTGTTCTATTTCATATAAATATATTTTGGTATATTTTCAGGTACTTTGTATTTTGTTCTATTTCATATAAATATATTTTGGTATAGTCTCAAGTTTGTCAATTATCAAAATGGGGGAGATTGTTGGCCCATTCCATGGTCACACCCGATTTCGATAATCAACATACACTTAAGTCAATACACAAAATATAGAAAATGCTGCTAATCATTTCAGGATACATGAAATCAAATTCAACGGACGATGTACTGCATCAAACAAAGCGTCAACATCATCAAATCTTCAGAAGACTCATTTCTCATTTTATTCTGTATTTTATATTTTATTGAGTCTAGGATTTATTTTATAAAATCAGTTTTGGTAATACTAGCTTAGGGTTAAAACTGTCCACATTCCAAAAGCCTACCTATTTACCATTCGTATTTCATTTACAAAACATTTCAAAAACATATTTTAAAAATAGCCTTTACAAAAGATTTTACAAATAACCAAAAACATATTTTGAAAACTGTTTTTACAAATGATTTTCAAATATCTCCTGACAGAACTCGTAACCGAGTTCGGCCCGAGTTCGGTCAAAAATGATTCAAACTTCTATTGCCTCCAAATCAGCGAGCAACGTCTCTTTGCGAGATATTTGCATCCGAACTCTGCCCGAACTCTGCCCGAGTTCGGTTCGAGAAAACACCTATAAATAGAGAAGAACTTTTCATTTCAATTCATTCATTCTTCATTCTCTCTTCTCTACTACTCAAGTGTTTTCAAACGATCTAAGACTTTCAAATCATACCTATACATCTCTTAGCCAAAAGCCAGTACTAATCAGAGTTGATTTAGAATCTTTTGGTGTTTCAAGAGTTGTAAAGAGGTCGTTCCAAGTTCAACAACTTTTCCTGTTGTGGAGCTGGTCGTGCGCTCGTCACCAAGCACGGTGTGTGTTGTGGAGCTGGTCGTGCGCTCGTCACCAAGCACGGTGTTGTAAGAGACTGCAAGCTCTCAGTTAAAGCTTGTGCCATAGTGGATTAACATCGTGCAAGAGTACTCGAGACTGGATTAGTCCTCTCAGAGGGATACCAGTATATATCGCTGTGTCACTGAGTTTGAATTCTCTATCTTTATTTACTGTCTCTTATATCTCTGCCATAGTTTAATTTTTAATTGGTGATTATTTTCCGCTGCACACACACACTCTATTCACCCCCCCTCTAGAGGTGCTCAACGGTCCTACAGTAATGTGAGATGTGTTGTAAGCATTGTACCCCAATACAAGTCTTGTACTCTTCTTTAATTATCAATAAAGAGAATAAAGTTCTATATATATCTCTGTGTGACTTCAAGTTATCCTTTTATCTCCGCTGCCATAAAGAAGTGATGTACTTCTATTCAATGAGAAAGATTGTCCTCACTAACTTCAATTTGTCTGTTTTTGCCGCTGCAATGTGTCCTATTTGAAGAATTATCACCTATGTACCATCTTTGCCTTGTACAAGTGCAATACCAGACTTGTACGGCATCACGCCCACGCGAGGACGATCGATTCCAAGAGATAAAATATGTCAATAAATGACTCTACGAATCGGGACGTGACAGTTTCCACCATCTCTCTATATATACTCTCTTCTGGCCTCCTTTGTGAGGTACTACGAATTTTACAAGTCAGAAAAGAGAGAGAGAGAGAGAGCTGCTACCGCCATTGCAAGTCCATCCGAGGAGTCAGAACAGAGGTGACTTCGAGCGTTCCATAAGTTCTTCAACTTGCTGGTTCCTGGAAGCAATTCGTGTGGGGCGAATCTTGCTTTGAGCAACGGTGTTTTGACACCCCAGCAACTTTTCTTCATCTCTTCTTTCTCTAGATTATTGTTACTCGTTCTGTCCCAATTGCAACACGTTTGCAAGGAAGAACGAGAGATCTTCTCTTATCTATTTCTCTCCTTCATATTGTAATCTGGCTATTTGGTTTTTTTGTATCATCGTAGATCTTGAGTTTGATCACTGCAAAGTTTTTTGTGTGACATCTCAGATCTCGATTGCATCAGTTTTCCATCTTTGGTCAAGTCCCGGGTCTAACAATCTTAAAGCAAGATCCTTGTAGATGGAAAACATTAATGCTTCACTCGTCCAATCGGACTACTGTAAGTTGGAAAAGTTCGATGGAGAGCATTATCAAGTCTGGAAGAGGAAGGTTTATCTAACTCTTCAACTCAAAGACGTTGATCATGTACTGTTGGAGGAAGAACCTTCTGTTCCAGACACTGGATCTACTGCCGCAATCAATGCGGCTACCAAACTCCAGGCCAAATGGAGAAGGGAAAATAGCATCTGTAGGCTTCTCATCCTGAATGCTATGGAGGATTCCCTGGCAGAATCCTACTCGAAGAAGGAATTTGCCAGAGACATATGGGAGTCTGTGGAAAAATAGTATGAAGAAGACAGGAATATGAGCAAGATGTTTGTGGTTGAAAAATATCACAAATTGCTCTTTGAGGACGAGAAGTCCATGTTGCCACAGGTGAAGGAATTTCTGAAGCTGCGTCAGAAACTGGAAGACGAAGAGATGCCCCTTCCCGACAAGTTTGTCGTTGGAGGGATCATCTTAAAACTTCCTGCTAGATGGAGTACCTTCTATGCAAGGATGCTCAGAAAGAAGCTAGACATTAGCTTGGGAGATCTACTTCAAGAGATCCATGTTGAGGATACTACTAAAATATCATCAAATAGCGACGTAACGTAGCGACGGCAAGAAATTACGTCGCCAGTAGCGACTTCTTTATAAACACGTCGCAAAACGTCGCTGGCTAGCGACGTTCTGCGACAGGAGTATACTACATCGCTGAATAGCGACGTTCAACGACATATTATAAGTATATGTCGCCATTGTTGCGACGTTTAGCGACGTCAACACGTGACGTCGCTAAGTTATTTTACTTAGGGCACGCCGCTGCCTTCTTTCCCCCTCACTCTCACTCGAAAACCCCCAAAAATTTTAATTTCCCCCCCCACCCCCCCCGGCGACTCCCTCCCCCTCTGTCAGTGCCCTCCCCCCCGGTGACTCCCTCCCCCTCCGGCGAGCTCCTCCTCCTCGAGATCCTCCTCCTCGAGCTCCTCCTCCCCCAATCCGACCTCCTCCTTCTCTTCCTCAGGTAACCCTAACCTAACTCCTCTCCTTCCTCCTCCTCCTCTCCCACGGACACACACACACACACGGACACACACGGACACGGACACACACGCACACACACACACACACAGATACGGACACACATGGACACACACACACACACAGACGCAAACATTGATATGCATGCCAAGTATTTGTCAAAATAACTCAAAGAGCATCAATGCTCTAAATTCAAATTTTAACCTTTAGTTTAGGAGTGCTTTGCTATAGCTTTAGCATTGGTATGATAATCTAGCATACAAGAGTATAATAGAAGTAGTTATATTGATTGGGGGATTTGTGGTTAAGTGGACTGTGGGTGTGTATTTATGTGGGCTGTTTATTCCATATGTGATCAACCATGTATGACTGTCCAGTCGTTGTATATATATATATATATATAGACTCAAGTTTGTAAGTGTGAATGTATACATTGTTAGTCTCTTAGTAGGTCAGTCCATTGCCTTTATATCGATTCAATCCCTTAGCTTTGTTCAGTCAGTGAGCTTTGAACTGTCCATATTTGATCCACATGTTAGCATTTACCACTGTACAGTCCAGTTTGGGGGATTACCACAGTGTAATATTCAGTCCCATATCCATTTGGTATCAACTATGTGTATCAGTCTTGCTTGGCATATTGCAGTCCATATTATCTCTTCATATCAGTCCAGGCATTTATTTAGTTCCAGTCCTATTATTTGTCTTGTATTCAGTTGTTCAGTCCCATGACTGACATATAGATTAGGTATTGTTTGGTTGAAGGATTACCTTTTTAGTTCATTCCACCCTTGCACATCGACATTAGTTATCAACTTAGATGTCCAGCCTGTCCTTAAATCAATTTTGAATCAATTATTCAGCCCCCAGATTGCTTATTGGTTAGTTCAGTCCCCTATTGAATATGAGTTCAGTTCCTGAGGTCACTTGACTAAATACTTGAGTATCAGTCCCTAACATCAAGTGTCTAGTCACCTACCTACCATGCATCAGTCCATGCTAATAACGATAAGGTAAAGGGTACCAATAACGATAAGGTAAATGGTACCAATAGCGATAAGGTAAAGGGTACCAACTTAAGGTATTGGTATTGGGATATCAATAGCGATAAGGTAAATGGTACCTTGGTAGGTAATGACTAGAAATAGGATATTTGACTTAGATTGGACTAAGAGTTGACAAAGTCAACTATAGGTCAACCCTTGACCTACTTTGACCTTGTCCAAACGGACGAGATGTGTTTCCAACAGAAGATGGACACTCTGTCCAAACAGTTGGCTAAGGCCAATCTAGTGCAGACGAGAGATCCCAAGGGGAAGCAGGCGGCTTCTCACAAGAAAAAGGACTTCATCAATCTACAAGTGAAGGGTCCTTCATTAAAGCAACAGAAGTCCAAGTCCTAAGTGACTTGTTTCAATTGTGGCAAGAAAGGCCACTACAAGAGTGAATGCAGATCCAAGCCTAAACAATCAGAGAAAAGTGAGCCTAGTAAGGTTTCATTGGTTTCTAACATTGTTGCTATGATCGCACAGGTCACAACTGTGGGGGTTGACTCTGACTGGTGGATAGACACTAGTGCGACTTGCCATGTCTATTCTGGCAAGGAATGGTTCATCACGTACCAGCCGATATCTGAGAAGGTTGTCATGGCAAACCAGGCCCAAGCTGAAGTTCTGGGGATCGGGACTGTAGAGCTGAAACTCACTTCTGGAACACTCTGACGCTTCAAGGTGTGAAGCATGTTCCGGTGATTGCCAAGAACCTGATCTCTGGGAGCCTGCTCTGCAACGCAGGCTTGAGGATGGACATCAATGCTAGTTAGATGGTGATGTCCAAGAAGGGAACATACTTCTGGAAGGCTTATCAAACCGAATGAATGTTTTAAAATTCAGCTTGTCAACCAGTTTGATGACATTAATGCAGTTGCATTTTCTGATTATTCTCTTGAGTTGTGGCATAATAGACTAGGACATGTTCATTGTAAAAGAATTAACAAAATGTCTAGTCTAGGACTTATCTCCAAATGTGGAGGTAAGGTGGAGAAGTGTGAAGTATGTGCTCAGACGAAGATCATAAGGAAACCCTTTCATCGGGTCAATCGAAGCACAGATCTTTTGGAGTTAGTACACTCCGATATCTGTGACTTCAAACATTTCTCCACGAAGGTCGGGATGAAGTATTTCATAACCTTCATCGACGACTTCTCAAAATACGCGTTCGTCTACTTGCTCAAGACTAAAGACGAAGCTTTCGAGAAGTTCAGAGAGTTCAGGACCGAAGCTGAACGGCAGACTGGACAACAACTCAAGAGGTTGAGAAGTGATCGAGGTGGAGAGTACAGGTCTTATGACTTCGCATCGTTCTGCAAAGAAGATGGAATCATATGCGAGACTACTGCTCCATATTCTCCTCAATCCAACGGAAGTAGCAGAGAGGAATAATCGAACATTAACAAAAATGATGAATTCAATGCTGCTTACTGCAGGTCTTCCAAAATGCTACTGGGAGAAGCTACATTAACGACCACTTTTATTCTGAATAGAGTGACATATGCAACTTCGGACGTAACTCCTCATGAACTCTGGTTCAAAGTCAGACCAAACTTGAATGTCATTCGAGTGTGGGGGTGTCTGGCGTATGTGAAGCTTCCAGATCTGAAGATTCAGAAGCTGGGGCAAGGACTACGAAGGCGATATTCTTGGGGCATGCCGAGAAGAGTGATGCTCAGAGATTCTTGATATTGAGTCAAATTATATCATCGAATCTCGCGATGCTGAATATTTGAAGACAAGTTTGCAAAAGACAAAAACATTATTCTTTCGGATATTCCGGAAAATGATGTAGGTACAAATGAGACTGAAGTCTCATATGGGTCAGTAGTCCAAGAAGAAGCTGTTGTTGATGAAACAACTCTTGTACCAGAACTCGCAGAGCCGTCAGCAAAACGAGCGAGGAGACCTAAAGACTTCGGAGATGACTTCATCACCTATCATGTGGAAGCAGATCCGCTTACCTATGATGAGACGATGAAGACCAGAGATGCTATCTTCTGGAAGGAGGCAGTGAATGACGAGTTTGACTCTATCACCTCCAATAACACATGGGTGTTGGTAGATCTACCTGAAGGAGAAAAGCCCATCGGATGTAAATGGATCTTCAAGAAGAAGATGAAGACAGATGGAACTATTGACAAGTTCAAGGCCAGGCTTGTAGCCAAGGGATTTTCTCAGAAACATGGGATAGACTACTTTGACATGTACGCTCCAGTAGCTCGGATGACCACCATCAGGATGTTAATCGCTCTAGCAGCCATACATAAGTTGGTGATACATCAGATGGATGTAAAGACAACATTCCTAAATGGGGAGCTGACCGAAGAAATTTACATGCAACAGCCAGATGGATTTATCGTCAAAGGTCTTGAAGACAAAGTCTGCAAGTTGGTAAAATCGTTGTATGGTTTGAATCAAGCTCCCAAGATATGGCATAAGAATTTTGACAAAGTTATTAGGTCAAACGGCTACAGAGTCAGCGAGACGGACAAATGTGTTTACACAAAGTTTGCTGATGGAAGATGAGTCATCATTTGTCTGTATGTGGACGACATGCTAATCCTAGGGACGGATATAGGCTGTGTCACGGAGACAAAGAAGTTCCTTTCAACCAAGTTCAGTATGAAGGACTTGGGGGATGCAGATGTCATCTTAGGTATAAAGATCATCCGGACAAATACTGGAGTAGCACTGTCACAATCTCACTACATTGAGAAGATGCTCACACGCTATGGGTATAAGGATCTTCCAGGGATCGATACGCCATACAGGTGTGATCAGAAGCTGAAGCCAAACTTGAGGGAAAGCGTCAGGCAGCTGGAGTATTCTAGCATTATCGGAAGTTTAATGTACGCAACCACTGCCACAAGGCCTGACATAGCTTTCGCCGTGGGAATGCTGAGTCGGTTCACAAGCAACCCAGGGGTTGAGCACTGAAAAGCTGTGAAGCGGGTGATGAGATATCTCAAGAAGACTCAAACATATGCACTGCACTACAACGGGTATCCGACAGTAGTGGAAGGCTTCAGTGATGCTAGCTGGTGTTCAGAGGTGGAAAGCGAGAGATCCACATGTGGATATGTCTTTTTCTTGGGTGGAGCTGCCATATCGTGGAAGTCGAAGAAGCAGACTATACTCTCTCGTTCCTCCATGGAATCTGAATTCTATGCACTTGAAACTGCAGCAGATGAAGCAGAATGGCTTCGAGAGCTCATGTATGATCTTCCAGTGGTTGGGGCTCAGATACCGGCGATACCGATATATTGTGACAACCAGGCGACTGCGGCGGGTGGCATCAAATGACCTCTTCAACGGAAATAAGAGGACTGTGCGGTTGAAGCACATGGCAGTACACGATCTTATCAAAAGAGGTGTAATTGCAGTGATTGATGTTCGGAGTTAGGAGAACCTGGCAGATCCGTTCACAAAGGACCTCAAGCGCCAATTGGTCGATGACACAGCTTGTAAAATGGGCTTGAAGGCATTCTGATAGTGTGTCTTTGTAATCCTACTATAAAGTTTTATGCTATTAGTTCAAAGAGAAATCTACTACGTATCTAACTTTTGGTTCAAATGAGGTTCACTGACTGGGAAACTATCAGGTAACAGTGGGTACTTGTTCTCTGGAACATGGAAGGGATACGGACCCATAACCACTGTTGTCTACTATGTATTTTCTGCAGAAAAACCCGATCCTGTGGAAGGTTGGCTTAAACGCCTTAATGAGTTCTCAGGCAGAGTGAATGCCTGGTGTGCTTTACAGGAAGCATGGTAGAGCAGCACTACAAGGAGTGAAACTCCATGCTACAGTAGGGTGACTCCACCACGAGGTTCCCAGGTCTGGGGTAATGCTTCGGCTTTGCAAGCCAAGTCATAGCGGCGTAGCACCGCAAATAGACAGGTAGCCTAATGCTGTATGACGTAATTAAAGAGTTGTAGACATCACTACAAAGGGAGGATGGCCCCATGTTATAGTGGCACGACACCACGATGAGGTACCCAGGTAGGGGTAAAGCCTCGGCCTTGCAAGCCATGTCGTTGCGGCGTAACACCGCAAGGAAGCCTTAGGCTTCATGCTGAGTAGATTGGCACTACAAAGAGGCTGAGACCTCATGCTACAGTAGTATGACACTACGATGAGGTTTCCAGGTAGGGGTAATGCCTCGGCTTCAGGCCATGTCATAGCGGCGTAGCACCGCAAGGAAGCGCAAGGCTTCATGCCATGTCTCTTTAATAAAGAACTCACCTATAGTGTATAGAAAGAGATATCAGGCCGTCTCTTGAGGGTAAACTTGTAGACGCCTAAAATTATACACTGAAACCAGGCTGGCACAGGGCCTTTAATGTGCAGCCAGAAGCACACGTAACTACACTTTGTGAGTGGGAAGAATTACAATTGTGGTACAGAATTCAAGGCGTAGTCCATTCTTGTATTACATTGTTATTTAACCCATACAGGAAGATTCAAGTCGTCAGCGGCATCTATCCTAATACAAAATGGACAGTTACTGTGGGGAATGCTCAACCCTGAACACCTATATATGTTGTGATATGTGGAGGATTGTTGGTGCTTTCTTTACATGGAGAGAGCTTGCTCTCAACATGCCTTGTAAAGTTTAGTCCCACATCGAAAATGCACCATGAGTTATCTCAACATATATACTTGGTTGTGTTATTGAGAGATGCACATGGGGTGGTGACCCTAAGGAACCATGTCGGTGATTTTACTAGGAGGTAAGAATAAGGCTCCAAGGATTAAGCATTAATGCTTTTGTCATTCTCTTGGATTAATTCCATTTGGAGCTAAGCCCCAAAGGGGATCATGGACTCGCACCAGGCTCGGGCTCGGACTCGGACTCGGGCTCGGGCTCATGGGATCATGGACTCGCACCAGGCTGACTGTGCAGACTACAAGTCAGTTATGGAAAGACTGATTCAATGCGATTAATTCAGATCCACTTTTTGTGGGATTTAATTCAATCTTTCCATAAGATTTGAATTAATTTGTTGCTATCTTGTGAGATTTGAATTAATTTCGTTGCCATCTTTGTGGGATTTGATTCAATCTTTCCATAAGATTTGAATTAATTTCGTTGTCATCTTTGTGGGACTTAATTCAATCTTTCCATAAGATTTGAATTAATTTTATTGCTATCTTTGTGTGATTTAATTCAATCTTTCCATAACTGAAAAGGCGGTTAGGGTTTCCACCCTTTCTTTATATATACTCTCTTCTGGCCTCCTTTGTGAGGTACTACGAATTTTACAAGTCAGAAAAGAGAGAGAGAGAGGGAGCTGCTGCCGCTATTGCAAGTCCATCCGAGGAGTCAGAACAGAGGTGACTTCGAGCGTTCCACAAGTTCTTCAACTTGCTGGTTCCTGGAAGCAATTCATGTGGGACGAATCTTGCTTTGAGCAACGGTGTTTTGACACCCCAGCAACTTTTCTTCATCTCTTCTTTCTCTAGATTATTGTATCATCGTAGATCTTGAGTTTGATCACTGCAAAGTTTTTTGTGTGACATCTCAGATCTCGATTGCATCAGTTTTCCATCTTTGGTCAAGCCCCGGGTCTAACAATATATGGCTAAGAATCTTCTCTCCCCTATACTCTTCCTACCATCTCTCCTCAATTCTCCCTTTGCATCATCTGCGAGTACATGTCATCCCTACATGGGAGTTGGTGGACAAATTATATTTTGGAGGGACCAGATTATATATTTGGAGATGATAATATCTAAAATTTAAGTATTTTATAAAAAAAAATGGGCGGATCATGTCCTTGGCCGGTCCAGAGGGTTGCGTTGTCATATCCTGTAACTAATTTTGGTTGTCCTTTGACCTTTATTGTCAGCTGGTCCTGATAGTCATCCGTGACCCAGACCTTTGGTGGGATCATGCTGAGCCTGGAAGGTTACCCTAGCAGAGAAGGGCTGCCCAAGCCTCAAGTCTTGTCCGACTTACCCTAGGGGCCGGCCCTTAGTCCTCACTAAGCTCCGCCACTAGATGCGATAAAATGGAGAGTAGGGACTAGAATGTGATAAATGTAAGAAATCATGTACACTTATATTCTTCCTACAAAAAAGTAAGGATCCGTACATTCTTCCAACGTATGTGTATATATCCAAACTTCTATATACAAAATCCCATACAAGAGAAAGTTGACTAGTATATACAATTTTTTTTTGTATATGTAAGTATACATACACATACGTACATGGCTAAAAATCTTCTCTCCTCTGTATTGTCACTCTTCCTACCATCTCTTCTCAATTCTTCCTACATAAGTGTTAGACTCGACTAAATATTTTGAGTGAGACCAGATATATTCCTAGGAATCGAACACGTCTTACAAGCACTCCCATACAATGACTGAAACGTGACGGTAGCGAAAACTTAGGCAAACCCACCCGAAATAACCAAGTCCCGTCTAACGAATATCAAGCACAGATAAAGACAAGTATATGGTCGGTGACTACGTTACCTGGACAAATCTCAATCTATATAACTCAGCTGAAATTACAAGATTGGCAAAAAATCAATATTGAACCCTTTACCCTAATAGATTCAACCCCCTCACCACAATCAAGAAGAAACGACTGGAATTACAATAAAATCACTGACAAACTCGTACAATCTTTCTAACCGAATTTGACAACTCCTCGATAAGATCTTCTCCTTTCTCATGTCTTGTATGACAGAGCAGCAAATGCGACTTTCTCTTAGACTTTCTATGGACGAGCATTCCGAATCTCAACTTTGTTGTTTGCTTGTGTCTCCTCCCTCACCCCATATATATATATATATATATATATATATATATATATATATATATATATATATATATATATATATATTCTAGGTCATAATATGATTCTCTAAATAAGAAATCCTAAAATAAGAATCCTACTACATCTAAAATAGTCCAACACCAATTATTGACGTCCAAATTTAACCAAATCAGACAATTAATTGGCTCCACCAATATGCTGTACGAAATCCAGACTGGACTACAACAAAAAATAATTTTTTGTGTGTGGACCATTGCTCCCCTTAGTCCTCACTAAATTCAGCCACTAAATGCGATAAAATGGAGGAGACAGGGACCTGAATGTAACAAATGTAGTATATGTATGCATTAGTGTTTTTATCGACACTTATATTCTTCCTACACAAATGTATGGATCCCAATATTCTTCCTACGTATCTGCATGTATCCAAACTTCTATTCACAAAATCCCATACAATAGGAAGTTGATTAGTACACAATTTTTTTGGCATATGTACGTATACACAGACGTACATGGCTATAAATCTTCTCTCTCTCTTCTATATATTGCGACTCTTCCCACCATCTCTTCTCGATTCTTCCTTTGCGTTCTCACAAAACTCCAAACAAATATACAACAAGTTGGAGGTAGGCCGGTCCAGAACATTTTAATATTCAGAACAAAATCCAAAATGATGCCCCTTGTTCAAAATATATATTAAAAATAAAATATCAATTTTTTTGAGAAGTTTTAATATTTCATTATCTTGAACATGTCTTACATTTAAGGTCTCGTTAAAACCTTGCTTCCCTCGAGGAAAGGGTACCCTAGCAATTAAGTACAAGCACATTGACCACGTTTAACACAATATCATCAAAATGTTCTACAAAATCAATAAAAACTCCTAGACACAAGAAACCTAATAACATCACCAATGTCTTCGCACTCCAAAATGACACCAGTGCCTTCACACTCCAAAATGAGAAACCATATCTGAAGTCTTCAACAAGAGAGAAAACTCAGGAATCATAAAAGAAAAGGCTTTGTTTCATGGTTCAAGAATTTATGTTATCGAATCAGATTGTAAGTTGTTAATTCAATTATTTTGCTGAGGTTGTAATAAAGCCAATTTGATTTTCTTTGCCATATTTTGGTTTTGTTGCAACCAAGTTTTGGAAATATGCAGCTCTGCTTGAGAGTGAGGATTGAAGCTTCGATTATGGTCTTATTAAAGTTTTCCTGGATTAGGCCAGACTCTGTTTTCTCGAATTTTATCGTATCTTGTATTTTTTGTTTCTAAGAATATGTTTAAAATTTATCCTATATAATACATATGATCGAGGTATTTTGTTCAGCTCAAGCAAATTTTGGAATAAATAGTAGAATAATGAGAATACAATGAAACAAAGAGGAGAATATGAGAGTAGATATTCTAGCAAATTTTGGAATAAAGAGGATAATACAATTAGAAGCCAACTTCAGGACTCCAGGGAGAACAAAACATTTATGTTCTTCACTCCACAAAGAAAGTCAAATATCAGGTTCATATTGATACAATCTCACTTTCTTGTCCTTTTCCGGTCAAGGCTTAAGCAGAGTTGCAGAGGCCAGAGAGAGTTCTTCCATGGCATTCTTCGCTAGTCTCACATCACAATTCCCTATGAAGGAGTTAGGAAAATATATCGGGAAAAATTAGGGATTTGTGCTTCAATTATAAGCCAATCTGTCAAAAAAGGAAAGGAAAGAGAGAATTAAAATTTACAATTTCAGAAAAAAACTTACAGTTGTCCATAGAGAATCGGAAGCGGCACGAAGAAGAGGAATAGGAAACAACGACCAACTGGAAAACATTTTATTTTCTCTGAAACGGCCGTCTAAATTCCCAAATCTCATGCGGAAGAGGAATAGGAAGCGCTGCTGTCTAAATTCCAAATTCCATGTGGTGCGGCGCCCTATTTTATTTGTTGAAGAGTCTCAGTCGGACTAGCTTGGGCCATTCCATTGTGCTTTACTAATGTGTAGAATAAAATATGTTATTTAGGACATATTTATTAAGCTACCTTTTGAAAATTTTTGGGCTCCCTTGGACTTTGGGGCCCGGGCCCAAACCTGTTTGCCCTTCTCTTGGGCCGCCCGTGGTTGGAGGGACATGTAGCAAGTCTTCCTCCTTCTTTGTCTTCTTCTCTAAGCTGTAACAAGGAGCAAGTACTTTCCTTTTTATTGCACTTCCCACTCTGTGTATAGCTTATAAAAATGTCAGCATGTTTTCTAAAAGGGAATCCCTATTTCCATCTCCCCCCACTCAACTGTCGACACCACAGCATAGGCCTCCAAAGCCCACCCTTTCCTGTTTTGGAAACCCTAATCTTTACAGCTAGCCCATGCTCATATATGTTTGTATGTGGCCAACTTCGATTCCTATGCCTTCCCTATATATACTACTACTTCACTTCCAACAAACAAAAGCAAAGAGAGATATTAGACACATTGATCTCCACTTCCTTAGTTCCATATTGATTGCACTTAGCTTAGTTACTTTCATCATTTTTTTCCCATTAGCCAGCCAGCCAGCCTGCAATGAGTATGAGTAGAATGATAGAGCCACTGATTGTTGGGAGAGTGATAGGCGACGTGCTCGACGTGTTCAGCCCAAGTGTGAAGATGGATGTCATCTACGGTCCGAACAGCAAGCAAGTCTACAACGGACACGAGCTCATGCCGGCCTGCGTCGGCACGAAGCCGAGGGTCGAGATCGGTGGTGATGATATGAGAACTGCTTATACTTTGGTAAGCATTCATGCAAAGCAACGGTAAAACTTGATCCTAATTCTAAGTTATTCATATACTGAGGGTATACATGACTATGTTTTCGGGTACATATTGGCCTTCTTTTTTACGGATTTTGCATTAGCACCTAATCTTTTGTCTTTTATCAGTTAAAGTCACTTATTTAAGAAGATAGCATTGAAACTTGTCACGAGCATAAATATTTTGTATATGTAGATAATGACAGACCCAGATGCTCCCAGCCCGAGCGACCCACGCTTAAGGGAACATCTTCACTGGTTAGTATATATATATATATATTTTTGGTTAGTATATATATATATATATATATATATATATATATATATATATATATATATATATATATATATATATATATATACTTATATATTTTTTGGTTAGTATATATATATATATATATATATATATATATATATATATATATATAATGGCTAATGGTTTAATTTTTAACTACTCTCTTGGTATGTTTATTATATGGAAATGAAATTTTGTCCGCAATCTGTGACTGCAGGCCACATGGCCGAATCCCATTGGCCACTTCTATTTGTTTTGACCCACCACCAAATTCTCGATACGTGGCCTGCAGTCAGAGTCTGCGGTAGACAAAATAGCAACGTCCTTATGAGCCATAGAACTTGCGCCTTCCCATTAATTTGTTGTCTTATTAATTTGAACTTGTTATTTGTTTTCAGGATTGTCACTGATATTCCAGGCACCACTAATGCCTCATTTGGTGAGTTTACACAGCGTACTCGAGCATACTGGCCATCAGCTGATGCTAGCTGACGACATCATTTTATGTTTCTTACTATCAACTGCCTACCAAAATCTTGAGCTTATCAAAAAACAAAGAAAAATTCCCACAAGAAAATTAAAAATAAAATCACACGAATAAGAATGCTAAGTTTATATATCTTACTTTTGATTTACACCATGTTACTTGTGTTTTTATTGCCACATATAGCTAGACTCTACTACATGAAATTGTTTGTTTATATAATTTTTGATTTCTTCGATTTAGTTGTTGAAATTGGCAGCTAATATAAAATTCTTTCAATACACTATGATTAGAGCAACATCGAAATAGCCTATATCTTGACCCTCTCAAATCGTGTACTAGAGGGAGGCTCGTGGCAATAGAAAACTGATCTCTAGATAAAATTTGGAGAAACAATGTTTTAAAAAACCGGACCGATGGTCGAACCGAAATTTTTTGGTATAGGTCGGACCGGGGTTCAACCGGAGTTCAATTAGAGTTCAATAGACTTGGTTTAGTTTGGTTCAAATATGTAAAATATCCATATTTACTTCTTGGTTTAGTTTGGTTTGGTCATAAATATGTTAGTTCGGTTTAATTTTACAACTATAAGGTCGATTAAAACCAAATAAAGAATCAAATGGTCCAAATTTTACATAATAATTTATTTTAAATTTTTTTACAATAAAAAAATAACCAAAATTGGCCGGTTCAATTGTGAACCGGTTCGGTCGGTTCACCGGTTGAACCCGATTTTGACAAAAAACCGACGGTTCTTTAAAAGATCCGGTTTTAGTCGAACCGGACCGATTTTTTGGTTTAAACCGGTTGGACCCGGTCCAACCGCCGGTCCGGTCCGGTTTTTACAACACCGGGAGAAATGATGAGCCCTTTATTATGATGTATAACTAAGTTATATAATATGCATCTAAAATTAAATGTTAGCATCTAAACATGCATGCATGCATGTTCCCTGTCAATTAATTCATGTTCTTTCACAAACTTACAATCATTAATTTTTTTAATATCTTATATATATATATACAATAGGAAAAGAAATGGTCAGTTACGAGTCCCCGAAGCCTGTCATTGGCATTCACAGGTACGTGTTCACCCTCTTCAAGCAGAAAGCTCGGCAGACCGTGCGTGCCCCTCCGACGAGACAGTACTTCAACACCAGAAGCTTCGCCGAGGAGAATGGCCTCGGCCTCCCTATGGCTGCTGTCTACTTCAACGCTCAAAGAGAAACAGCTGCAAGAAGAAGATGAATAATTACTAGTATTGTTACTTACTATTGGTTCATACACGCGCAATACATATATATATTGTTACTATGAATAATGACACTTTCTAAAATGGAATTTATCCCAAGTGTCGCAAAGATTGGTATTGCTGTGTGTTATAAGCTGCTTTTCTGATGAGAATAATATTATCCACAAATTTCAAAAGCAAGTGTTGCAGTGATACCATTATACATATAGTAGGGATTGCCCCTTAAATTTCAGTTGCACATAATTTCCTTTTGTTTATTTCGATGATAATTTTATTAGAGATCAAAACAACATTCCTCCTGATAAGTAAACAAACACCAACCAAGTAACAATCTCTGACAAGAATGATCCTTCTAGATCGAGGTAATTTTAGCATTTTGATTTGTTTGTTACAACCAATGGTTGAGTAGTTTCCTTGTTTTGTGCAAGGTTTGTTCCAATAGAAAGACAATTATGTAGCCACTGTCGGCCCATAAAATGAACTAGAAGGCGCACACACACAGAGCAAGAGAAAGGGAAGGAAATATAGCTTCTGGAATTTGCAACTGCTACTTGCTATAATTATTGATGTTTACTAAAGAGCCTTTAAATAGCTTACAAACAAAGAAACGGTAGCAACTAAACAAGTGGAGCAAATGGCTCCTCACCATACATGTGCTAAAGACTAGGAAATAGAAAAGTGGCTCCTCACCACACAACTAGCTAAGGACTAGGTAGCTATGCTAAAGAATAGGTACTTTATTCTATGCAACAGGATTACTTCCTACAATTCACCTCCTAAGCCTGTTGCATATAACCTTTCGCCATGTGGCGTGTCTTGTGCTTGACGCCGCCGCTATGCTCGTCCTCATTGAGCTTGTAGACCCACTTTAAATTGATCAGACGGTGGTCGGGTGGGAGGTCGACGAATTCACCTATTCTTGTGCCCTACGGATCTGCGCCTTGTCCACGCTCCTCGAGCTTGGCTGCCAGATCCACTGCTACTCCTTCATCCACAAGAACATCAAAGCCAGGAGATGATTCCCACCATTCATCAGGTTTGGCACACTCCTTGGCAATCTCCTCTGACACCTGAGGAACCTCGACGCTCGGAACGCCGCGATTATCGCCTCTGCGCAGCACAGGCACACGGACGTTGATCAGGAGAGGTTCTGCCAGATGGAGCACTCGTCGGGGCAGCAGCCGAACTTCATAACCTTCTCCATCCTGGTCGGATGCACCTTCGACTGGCTGGGAAGCCATCTCACCATCATCATCGTGGCGGTCTTCATCTTCTTCGGGTCCCTCCTGATGGGCTTCGCTCCCAAGTATGGTCTGCTGATGTTCGGACGCTTCGTCCTTATGGGCTTTGGGGTCGTCTACCCCCTCGTGATCGCCCCCGTCTACAGCGCCGAAGTGGTCCCCGCCTCCTCCCGCGGGTACCTCACCTCCTTTCCCGAGGTCTTCATCAACTACGACATCCTCCTCGGCTACATCTCCAACATTACCTTCACCAACCTTGCGCTGCGGCTCGGCTGGCACGTCATGCTCGGCTTCGGCGCAGTCCCATACATCTTCCATGACGTCGGGGCCCTCTTCATGCTTGAGTCCCCCTGGTGGCTCTGTCTCCAAAGTTGCCGACATCAAGTCCTGCACTGGGATCCCCGAGGACTGCTACGCCAACATCGTGGCCGTCGCTAAGAAGAGCCACGGGGAGGGCATGTGGAAAGAGCTTCTTCTTCGCCTGCTCGAGCACGTTGGGTTGGTACATGTCACGCCCCGATCCCGCAGAGTCCTTTCGTCCTCGCTTCGGGCTCTTTGGGATCGTTCGTCCTCGCTAAGGCATGATGCCGTACAAGCCTAAGTTACGCTTGCACAAGGCCAAGACCTGTAACAAGACAAGATAGACAAGGTTGACAATACGCAGCGGAACGTATCGCAGATAATTGAAGCGGCAGCGGACATATTTCAGTGTACATGCATTGAACACAATGGTAACAAGAAACAATTCTCTTTATTTATTTCATTTGAATAGATTATAAGCTTTCCATTCTCTCTGATACAATGTTACATTCTCTCAGAAGTTTACAGATTACAATGATCCCGTTTCCATACATTACATCCCTTTATATACAAAACCAACTCTTGCAACATATATCATCTCTTGGCATCTCTTTTGATTTCTGGTTCTTGAGGATGAGGCTCGGGCTATCGCTTCGAACTATCCTTCTCGATGTATAGTGCACCTGCATGCAGACTGATGGTGGGTCACTATATCAGCATACTGGTGATTGTGAACAAAGAGCAACATTTGTCTGAAACGATCACTGTTCATTTAGTAAGAAAATATTTCTTGTGATGTGATCTTGCTACTTTTTACCTATATTTATTTCATGCATACAGAGTCAGTTTACATTCTTTGAAAACATCTTTGAAAAACCAACATATCATTTCCATCTTAGCCGCTCACTACTAAAATCGACCGCGAATAGAAAAGAAACCCTCGTGTCCATGTCCTTATATGAAACACTTAGCAACGTCCGCACGGGACGTCGCTAAACGTCGCTGACTATTAATATACTACGACGTCAAATAACAGTCGTCACTACGCGTCGCTATATTAAAATAATTAGCGACGTGTAGCGACGAAATTGCGACACAGGTTTCCATTTAATATACTAATATCGCTATTCATCGCTAGTAGTCGCCACCAGCGACGTCACATTTACACGTCGCTAAATTCCCAAAAATTAGCGACGTCCTCACATGGAGTCGCTAAATTCGTCGCAATTTTGCCATATTTTAGTAGTGGCTGTGCCTCCCTTGGGTTCAGCTCGTCGCTAACCGCTGTGACTCGCATGGGTTCAGCTCGTCGCTAGCCGCTGTGACTAGCAAGGGTTCTGCTCGTCGCTAAGTGGATACCCCAATGCAAATGCAATGTCAAATAAAACCATCATGCATCAATCGAGCAACTCATAAACAATTCCATCTTCTTCTCAAGCAGGACACAGTTCTCTTTCTTAGCAGACAATGTGTGGATTCTCTTATAAGCATACTCAAAGTCTAGCATCTTGTTATTAGCAACAACATTCATTCAAAAGCTCTAATTCTTATTATGCGCAAACGAATCATAAAATGAGACTTTGTCCACTCACCCAGATCAATCGTCTTCTGTTGCAAAGCCAGCAATCTGATATTTCTGTCTATCTAGTGCCTTCGCGTAGCGGGGCACTACAGTATATCCTGGCATGCTCCTCTAGCGACCGCTCCTTTTTTTACCTCTGAAACCTTGAAGGCATCCGGATTCTCGACAATAATCTCCGTTGTCGTCGCTTCCGACGTAGCAACAACTCTCTCGACCACGGGAGTAATAACCTTCTCGACCACCGTAGGCGCCGATGCTTTGGGCAAGAAGACGGAGGATGCCCGCATCGGATTCTCTGTCGCAGCGGCCATGAGCTCCCTTTGCACCCTCCGGCTTCTCGACTCTGGCGACTCCTCCGGGACGTTCAGGGGTTTGCTACCTTTCGATTTTGCGATCGACTTGCTCGACTCGTTAACCGGGTTCAAATCTGTTACGGGCAAGGGATCTGCCTCCTTTGCGATGGTGTCGGAGCTTCCGTTATAGGAACTCACTCCACCAGGCCGGTCCTAGACGGCAGCTTCGCCTTCGGCTTCGTCCCGGTCAACGACGCGTTCATCACCGGCGTCTCCCACAACTTACAGGATGCGCAGTAGGCCGACCCCGTCTGGGCCATGGGTGGAGGCGTCAAAATCTCCGAGAACTCTACCCCCCATCTCTCCACTGAGGATAGTCTCGCCCTCTTTGATGTCTACTGCGAGGGATGTTGAAACCTGTGGAATTGGATCTAGGAAGCACACACAGAGCAAGAGGAAAAGAGCTTCTGGTTCGTTCATATTATTCACCAAGTATTGGACTTGATATAAGCACATACAATGATGCTCATAGGTGTGAGCATATGACTCCTTATTAATAGCTCAAAGCAAAGGAATAGTGAAAAAAATCAAGGAATAGGGAATTGAAAGGACCAAGTCCATCTGACACAACAGGATTAATTCCTAAAATTAACCCCCTAAGCCTGTTGCATATAACCTTTCGCCATGTGGCGTGTCTTATGCTTGACGTCGCCGCCGTGCTCGTCCTCCTGGAGCTTGTAGACCCAGTTTAAACCGATCAGACGGTGGTCGGATGGAAGGTCGACGAATTCACCTATTCTTGTGCCCTGCGGGTCTGCGTCTTGTCCACGCTCCTCGAGCTTGGCTGCCAGATCCACTACTACTCCTTCATCTACAAGAACATCAAAGCCAGGAGATGATTCCCATACCATTCATCAGGTTCGACATATTAGTTGGAAAACTCCTCTGATACCTGAGGAACCTCGATGCTCGAAACGTCACGGTTATCGCCTCGGTGCCGCACAGGCACACAGACGTTGATCAGGAGAGGTTCCGCCAAATGGAGCACTCGTTTGGGCAGCGGCCCAACTTCATAACCTTCTCTGCCCTGGTCGGAAGCACCTTCGACTAGCTAGGAAGCCACCTCACCATTATCATTGTGGCTGTCTTCTTCTTCTTCGGGTCCCTCCTGATGGACTTCGCTCCCAAGTTCGGCCTGCTGATGTTCGGGTGCTTCGTCCTGATGGGCTTCGGGGTCGGCTACCCCCCTCGTGATCGCCCCCATCTACAGCACCAAGGTGGCCCCTGCCTCCTTCCACACGTACCTCACCTCCTTCCCCGAGGTCTTCATCAACTGTGTCATCCTCCTCGGCTACATCTCCAATATTGCCTTCACCAACCTCGTGCTGTGGCTCGACTGGCACGTCATGCTAGGCATCGACACAGTCCCATACGTCTTCCACGACGTCGGGGCCCTCTTCATGCCAGAGTCCCTCCGGTGGCTTTGTCTCCAAAGTTGTCGACATCATGTCCTGCGCCGGGATCCCCGAGGACTGCTACGTCGACGTCGTGGCTGTCGCTAAGAAGAGTCACGCGGAGGGCGTGCGGAAAGAGCTTCTTCTTCGCCTGCTTGAGCACGTCGTGTTGGTGCATCCTGGCGTGCTCCTCCAGCGGCCGCTCCTTTTTTACCTCTAAAACCTTGAAGGCATTCGAATTCTCGACAATAATCTCCGCTGCCGTCGTTTCCGGCGTAGCAACAACTCTCTCGACCATGGGAGTAATAACCTTCTCGACCGCTGCAGGTGTCGATGCTGTGGAAAAGAAGACGCAGGACGCCCGCATCCGATTCTCTGCCGCAGCGGCTATGAGCTCCCTCTATACCCTCCGGCTTCTCGACTTTGGCGACTCCTCCAGGACATTCAGGGGTTTGCTACCTGTCGATTACACAACCGACTCGCCCAACTCTTTAACCGGGTTTGGATTTGTTGCGGGCAAGGGATCCGCCTCCTTTGCGATGGTGTCGGAGCTTCCATTAAAGGAAATCACTCCGCTAGGTCGGCCCCGGACGATAGCTTCGTCCTGGTCGGCGACGCATTCGTCACCGGCGTCTCATACAACTTCCAGGATGCGCAGCAGGCCGACCCCATCTGGGCCACGGGCAGAGGCGTAAGGATCTCTGAAAACTCTACCCTCCGCCTCTTTACTGAGGACAGCCTCGCCCTCTTTGGTGCCTCCCACGATGGATGTTGAAACCTGTGGAATTAGATCTAGGAAGCACACACACAACAAGAGGAAAAGAGCTTCTAGTTCATTCATATTATTTACCAAGTGTTGGCCTTTATAAAAGCACATACAATGATGCTCATAGATGTGAGCATATGACTCATTAATAATAGCTCAAAGCAAAGGAATAGTAAAAAACCAAGGAATAGGGAATGAGTAAGGACCAAGTCCATCTGACACAACAGGATTAATTCCTAAAATTTACCCCCTAAGCCTGTTGCATATAACCTTTCACCATGTGGCGTGTCTTATGCTTGACGCCGCCGTCGTGCTCATCCTTCTGGAGCTTGTAGATCCACTTTAAACTGATCAGACGGTAGTCGGGTGGAAGGTCGATGAATTCACCTATTCTTGTGCCCTATGGGTCTGCGTCTTGTCCACGCTTCTCGTGCTTGGCTGCCAGATCCATTGCTATTGCTTCATCCACAAGAACATCAAAGCCAGGAGATGATTCCCACCATTCATTAGGTTCGACACATTCCTTGGCAATCTTCTCTGACACCTGATGAATCTTGACGCTTGGAACATCGTGATTATCGCTGCCGCGCATCACAGGCACACGGACGTTGATCAGGAGAGGTTTTGCCAGATGGAGCACTCGTCCGGGCAGCGGTCCAACTTCATAACCTTCTTCACCCTGGCCGGATGCACCTTCGACTGGCTGGGACATCGTCTCACCATCATCATCGTGGCGGTCTTCTTCTTCTTCTTCTTCAGGTCCCTCCTGATGGGCTTCGCTCCCAAGTACGGCCTGCTGATGTCCGGGCACTTCGTCCTGATGGACTTCGGGATTGGCTACCCCCTCGTGATCGCCCCGTCTATAGTGCTGAGGTTGCCCTCGCTTTCTTCCGCGGGTACCTCACCTCCTTCCACAAGGTCTTCATCAACTGCAACATCCTCCTCGGCTACATCTCCAACATTGTATTCACCAACCTCGTACTGCGGCTCGGCTGGTACGTCATGCTCGATATCGGTGCAGTCCCTTGAGTCTTCCATGATGTCGGAGCCTTCTACATGCCTGAGTCCCCCCGGTGGCTCGTCATGCAGGGCCGCCTTGACGATGCTAGAAGGATCCTCGAGCGGACCTCTGTCTCCAAAGTTGCCGACATCAAGTCCTGCGTCGGGATCCCCGAGGAATGCTACATCGATGCCGTGGCCGTCGCCAAGAAGAGTCACAGGGAGGGCATGCGGAAGGAGCTTCTTCTTTGTCTGCTCGAGCACATCGGACTGGTACATCCTGGCGTGCTCCTTCGGCGGCCTCTTCTTTTTAACCTTCGAAACCTTGGAGGCATCCGGATTCTCAACAATAATCTCTGCAATCGCCGCTTCCGACGTGCAACAACCGTCTCGGCCAAGGGAGTAACAACCTTATCGACTGTTGCAGGTGTCGATGCTGTAGGCATGCAGACGTAGCAACAAACCTCTTCTATACTCAATTTCCTATACCTATTCACAAGGTAATCCAATTACCTTAACACTACCAAATCCTAATACCCTATCACAACTCACATAGGTAATCCCATTATCTATGCCACAATACTTACATATGTACCCTCACTCCTGTATGCCTTTATAGTCATAGGTCATGCCAATGAATATCTAGACTCATCTACTCTTTGCCCTACCCAAACATTACCTACATAATTCTCATTCCTATACTACTATACCTCTCCTACCTTAACACTTTACTATCTACCTTTTATACTCATATACCCTCACACAAACACACATATAAAAATATAAAATAATGTATACATATACGCACATAACTGATGCCAATGCTGCTGCTAATACCTACCTCTCCTATTTCATGTAGGACACCCCCACACAACCATTACTGCACTATCTAATTCCTGCACAACACACAACACATACACACACCCTATAATGTGTATACCCACATATACCTATACACACATACACACACACACACACACACACACACACACACATACACACACACACACACATTTAAAGCAAACGACCACATCATATATTCATATAATAAGACACAAAATGCAATATGCATGTACATGAAAGCTCAGGAACAAAAAAGAAAAGGGCAGGGGAGCAAAAAAGAACACCTGCACCGAGGCCTAACACCTCAAACAAACAAAACCAAAAGGACCACAGAACCAAACATCATAAAGAGGTCCATAATTCCATCTTGACGTGCTTGCACAGTCTACTAGCCTTGTGAATCATTAACCTCGATAATCAAACGAGCACTATTGTACCGATACCCTTCATATCTATGTTTATTTTGATTTTTCCAGATAACCCAATTGATGGCCGCTGCAACGATCTGGTGGCCGTGAGAAGCTTTACCCCAAATGGATAAAAGGTCCATGTAGCCTCCGTTGACCGAGTTCGGGAGGCAAGTAGTCTTGAACCAAAGCCACACCTCTGTCGCAAGGTTCCTCGATGAGAGAATGTGTTCTGCTATTTCAGTCTAGCGCTCAGTGCAACAATGGCAAGCCGACGCTAAACTAAAGCCGATGGTGGCGAGGACGTCGTCCATGGAAAGTTTCAGGTAGAATGCTCTCTATAACAAAATAGACTACTTCATGGGGATACAAGACTGACAGAATAGAGCGATGATGGGTGAAGCCGGACTGGGGTCATTAACCGCGTGCTGAGCTGATGCGAGGGAAAATGAACCGTTAGCAATCAGAGTCCACTGAAGGGAGTCAGGGTCCGTCCCAACCAACACTCCGAAAGTGTCAAAAGCTTCAGCAGCCTCCTCGTCGAGCCATGCCCGTGCCCGCCTCCAGTTCCAAGCCCCGTCGGTATCCCATAGGTCCTTGATGAAGCTAAATGTGGGGCACCCGGAGATGGAAGAAGAGGGCCGTCCCCCAACCACCACTCGAAGAGAAGAGAGGACTCGCCCGATCCCAGCCGAAGATGAATCAGGGGTTCAGCTAGCCGTCGACCGTTATGGATGCGACGCCAAGAAACATAGGATATGGTTTTTTGGTGGCTACTGAAGGATAAGAACGCTTGAAATACCTGGTCTTCATGAAGCGAGCCCAAATGGTGCGATTCTCTCAAAGTTTCTACCATATCTTCATTAAACAGGCATCAATAATGTGCACCAACTTGGCCCCTAGGCCCTCCTCGAATGTGGGACGAGCCATAGAATTCCAACTGGCCCAATAACGCTTATCCTTACCGTCACAATGACCCTAGAAGAATTTGGCGAAGAGTTTTTCTAACTTGGAGAGGACCTTCTTAGGGGGGAAGCAGGCGGCCAGGGTGTAAATCGGAATGGAGAAAAACACGTGCTTGATGAAAATTGCCTTCCCACTAGGGGAGAGGATTGCGTTGTGCCAACCCTCAACCATCTTCCAGATTTTACCTGAAAGATCATTGAAAAGCCCCGAATTGGATATGTCGTACACCAACAGACACCCTAAGTAGGAGAGGGTGACACAAAATAGAAAAGGATGTGATGTTGGTTAACAGAGCAGTATGGTCCATTTCAGCGAAGTGGTGAGCATAGATGGCGCTTTTGTTGGGGTTGATATGCTGACCGGAGCATCGGGTGTAACTCTGCAATGTGTTGTTAACCACCTCAACAGACCTGGCATCACCTGAAGAGAAAATAAGGATTTTATTGGCGTAGACAAGGTGGGTTATGATCGGGCAGCCGCTCGCAGTATGGTAGTGTTAGAAATGGGAGGTACTGGCCATTTGTTTGAGATTCCTGCTCAGCGCTTCGACAGCAATGATGACGATAATGGACGATAGAGGATGTCCTTGTCCAACACCACATGTCGGTTTGAAGAAGCCATCAGCTTGACCGTTGACGATGGTGGAGAACCACGTGTTACTAATCGATCTCCAGACGATGTCAATCCAAGTCTCTGAGAAGCCGAAAGCCCTAAACACCCAGTTCATGAATTGCTAATCAAACCTGTCATAAGCCTTCTATCCAACTTGATGGCAATGTTGCCTCCTAGCCAAAAATTTTATGCAGCTGATCATCTCTTGTGCCAGCAAGATGTTGTCTAAGATATTGTGGCCGCAGACGAAACTGCTTTTCCCTTCGGATATAATTTTGGGGAGTAAATCAGTCATGCGGTTAGCAATAATCTTCGAGATGATTTTATTAGTGAAAGAGCACATACTCAGAGGGCAAAAATCTTTAAAAGTCTCCGGATTGTTCTTTTTGGGGATCAGAATCAGGTTGGCACTAGATATCAATTTGGGGTACCAAGATCCTTGAAAGAAAGCGAGCACCGCCTCAGGGATGTTCGTCTTGATGATGTCTTAGCAGGATCTGAAGAAGACACCAGTGAAGCCGTCCGGGCCTAGGACGCTATGCTCGTTCAGCGACTAGACGACATCTTTAACCTCGGATTTGAAAGGCTGGAGCTACAGCAGGATGTTGTCGTCGTCCTCGATTAAGCGAGGGATGGCCGCCAATAGCGACTCATCCTTGTATATGATATCTTTAGTAAAAAAATTAGAGTAAAAGGAAGAAGCAGCCGCCTGAATCTTCAGTTGGTCTTTGAGAGTGTTGCCGCACTCGTTAGTAATCTGGTGAAGAATCACTACCAGAATAAGTCACATTAGCAATGCCCAAAAACGTCGCTAAACAGGATGAAAACGTCGCTAAGTTGTTCATTTTTTTACGTATTTAGCGACGTTTTATTGTTGTCCTGGAATATTTATCGACGTTTACCGGCGCACCGTCGGTAATATAGTGACGTTTATTATGTCGGTACACGTCGGTAAATCCTGGAACTTTTAGCATCGTATTTAGAATACTTACCGACGTTTACTGATTCCGTTAACGAGGGAAAATCTTGGAACATTTAGCGTCGTTTAGCGACGTTTACCGACGCTTACCGATGCATAATTACGTCGGTAGGCGTCAGTATACCTTCTGACTTACCGACGTTTACCGACGTTTTTTTGCATCGCTAAACGTCGATAAACGTCGCTAAATTGCAAAAAAAATAAATCACAGAATGTCCACAGAATCACATTTTCTCCCTGCAGTTTAATAAATCTCTAGAGCGAGATAGAGGACCTGCGCCGATGAGGATGAGGACTTTGGAGGAGGCGACGCCGCAGGGGAGAGGGGGCCGTTGGGGAGAGGGAGACGTCGGGGAGAGGGGGTCGACGGGGCGAGGGGGCCGCCGGAGAGAGGGGGCCGCTGAAAAGAGGGGGTCGCCGGGGAGAGGGGGCCGCCGGGGAGAGGGGGTCGCCAAAAATGAGAGGGGAAGGGGGGTGGGGGAATTTGGGGAGCGCACGAGAGATGAAATTTTTGGGTAAAAAAAGAAAAACTCGATCGGTTTCCCCCTATATGAAACTTCTTAGCGACGTCCAATAAAGACGTCGCTAGATCAAAAAAATATAGCGACGTATAGCTAAATCGTCGGTCAACATCGCTGATTAGCGACGTTTACCGACTTATTAGCAATATTATTTTTTTACCTAAAAGACGTCGCAGGACGTCGCTGATCGTCGTTAACAGTGACGTCCTGCGACATTTTTTTATGCGTCGCTAAATTCCTTTATTTTAGCGACGTTTTCCTTAAGCGTCGCTAATTTTGTCGGTAATATTACTTATTTTGGTAGTGAATGAGCTGTTGCCTGCAGCCCTTGACAAAACAATGGAAGTATTCGTGTTCTTATCGCCCTTGATGTCCCAAGACAGCCTAGCTTTTTGTTTCCAGAATTCCTTCTCAACTTTGAGGCGGTACTTCGGAAGCGCTCTGGTAAGGTTGAGGGAAGCCCGAGCTGTAATGCCTGTGGTTCGTATTGTGTATCTTGGTATACGTATACGTAATTTGACCCGTATTGCATGTCTCCCTGCTTGATTTATTCTAACATTTCATTGATTGGTTTATTCTTGGGTTGGTTCGGCTTGGTTTGGTTTGCTTTGGTTCATCATGAACCAAAGGTGAACCCTCCTACCTACCACCACCCTCCTTATTTATAACCCCTTCCTTTTCTCTCTCATCATTATTTTCCTTCCTTCTTCATTTTCTCTCCACCATTACTTCTTCAACCACCAGGAGAAAGAGAGTGAGAGCTTAGGCAAGTGCAAACTTGCTTCATGGTGGATCTCTAGTTTTATTGATCCATTCTCTTCCTTACTTGATTCTAAGCCTCTTTAGAACTTGACATTTTTGGATTTGATGGATGGATTCTTGTAGATTTAAGTT
Source organism: Iris pallida (assembly GCA_029216955.1). NCBI lineage: Eukaryota > Viridiplantae > Streptophyta > Magnoliopsida > Asparagales > Iridaceae > Iris > Iris pallida. The sequence continues at coordinate 26,063,181 of JANAVB010009200.1, forward strand.
TATAGTATTTTTGGTTTTCTTGGTTTTGATCTCTAAAACTTGGTTATTTTTGAAAACTAATGGTTCTATGTTGTAGAGAATTCAATTTCATACAGTTTTGGCTTTTGTTTCACTTGATTTCGACTTCGGATGAGTAAGTTATGGCCATTACAAGTTTTCGGAACTTTGATGGCTGAACTTGCGGTTTGGGGACGATGACCCCCATGCGCCCGGAAGGCCATGTGCCGGGAGGCCATGCGCTGTGAAGTCCCGACAACTCATCCCACGTGCAGATTCGTGCAGGAATCCCACGCGCCGATTGGTGCAGGAATCCCACGCGCCGATTCGTACAGGAATCCCACGCGTCGATTCGTGCAGGAATCCCACGCGCCGATTCGTGCAGGAATCCCACGCGCCGATTCGTGCAGGAATCCCATGCGCCGATTCGTACAGGAATCCCATGCGCCGATTGTGCAGGAATCCCACGCGTCGGAATTGCTCTATTTTACTGTTTTTGTCTGTTTAAGTTGTTTTGTAGCTAGAATCTTGAAAAACTCAAAACATGAAAGTTGTAGATCTTTTTCTTAGCTTCAAGAATATGTTACTAGTTATTTTATGCAAGTTTTTCTCATTCATGATAATGTAAGAATAGAACACGATAGTGGCCCGCCGTGGCACACTCTTAACAAGTAAACTGATATGATATATCATGACATGCTGTTATGACAGCTAGTCTGACATGACCAGTATGAAAGACCTGGACACCGTGGGCGATTGTGTTTGTACAAATAAACTGGTACTGTCTTACATCATGTCTAGGATGGGGATCCCTGAGTACCACGGTCAGGGGTACCTACTGAAATTGACTAAGGCTAATTAACTAGAATGATTCAGTAGTCATGAAGAGATTTCCAGCTACAGGCAATTCCGTTATCTGGGCGCATTCAGTGGACTTGTAGCCTACCGACGAGTAGGGAACATTTCCAGCACACATTTACGTATTGCATTCTTCATAAACGGACATTCGACCTGGATAACCGGATGGTCTGCAGGGATTGTGGCTGTTGGGATAATCTCATTGCATCTTGCTAGTAACTAGGCCTGTGATAACCCTAGTTAGTTAAAAGTATCAAGCCGTACTCTTGATTGGTCGTGATTGATTGAATGGAGTTTATTCCAGCTTAGTCTTATACTGATCCTGTGCAAGATTGTGACATGACATGATTATTGATGCTTGCCTTAACAATAACGATCGGGGGTCCAATTCTGTTCAGGCGAAGGGTTACAACTCCGGTCCTTGTTTGGTTTAAGGGTTGTAACCTGGCTCCCAGAGCAGTTTTGTGTCATCTCTTCGTTTATTGTCTTATTGCACCCCATGACATGCTCGTCATATTTTATCTTACTTCAACAAGCATGATTAATTATTTATACCGGCCTTAACAATAAAGATCGGGGGTCCAGTTCTGTTCAGTCGAAGGGTTACAACCTCGGTCCTTGTTTGGTTTAAGGGTTGTAACCTGGCTCCCGGAGCAGTTCTGTGTCCTCTTCGTTTATTGTCTTGTTACCTTATCAATGATTATTTATGCTGGCCTTAGCAATAAAGATCAGAGGTCTAGTTCTGTTCAGGCGAAGGGTTACAACCTCGGTCCTTGTTTAGTTTAAAGGTTGTAACCTGGCTTCCGGAGCAATTCTGTGTCCTCTCTTCGTTTATTGTCTTCACTGTACCAATAGTATTTGAGACGGGTTTCTATTCAGGTGAAGGGTTACAACCCCGATCCTTATTTGGTTTAAGGGTTGTGACCTGGCTACTTGAATGGTTTCTTCGTACTCAGTTTACTGTTGTTATCTCTATTATTATCAGTTCTTTATTTATTATCTTTAATATTCGATTTTGATATGCTGGTTTTAGTTCCTAAGTGAAGCCTCCTTTGTGGCACTTGCTCTTCCTGGGGTTTGACCCAGCTGGTTTTGTGTGGCCAGATATCGGAGCAGCACCAGAGGATCCACCTGTCTTCCAGCCGGATGGTGACCACCAGGCGTAACCCTGGCAACGAGTGGGTTTCTTTTTGTCCTCCCACTTTATTATAAAATTATTCTTTTGAGGCGTTTAGCCGACGAGCACGTGTTAGCTCGTATTGTACCTTATTTACTGTCTGTCTACGGGCTGTAACATGATTGGCGGATCCTAGGGTTGATCATGTATGACTAAACTCTTGCTAGTCCTGACATTTTGTAACGACTAGCTTCATGATCATCTGAATATGTAATGTTTGGGACGCCTTACCATTGTATATTTGGTGATCTTACATCTTGTTACACTTACTTACTTGCTTGTGATTGAGACAATAGGCTTGTTCATGACCATAGGAGACTGTTGACTTGTAGTTAAACTCTCATATATCTAGACAGCCGTGACCGTATAGCGAGGTGGGTTGCACTTCAATATACGTAGCTGGCTATGTACGCCCCCGTTCTCCAGTATTTCGGTTCTGGGGCGTTACATGGTTTTAGTGGTGGCCCGTGCAGGTCTTGTAAATTAAGATATGTGAGGGTTTACCGAATATATGTCTCAATCAGTACTCGCCCTTGATCTCTGCTCGTATCTTCTGGATCCCTGTAATCTTGACCTGATCACATGCTTGTATCGTTGATCTGTCCTGGTCCTTCCTTATTGTTCCCTATGTTATTTTCTTCAGCGGCATTGTTCCTGGACCTACCGATCAGCAAGGCGGAGTACCTCCTGCGGACCAGCAGCAACCCGGAGATCAAGTCCAATATTCAGGAGTAGCCTCCAGAGTCATGCCTACCGAAGGAGAGCCACCAATTCAGCCCGTCCAGCCTGCAGAGCCTGATGATGGCACTTTGGTGGGTCTCATCAGGTCCCTATTGGCCTTCCAGGATCGTCGAAGAGATGCCTTGCACCAGGCGGTGGCAGATGCTTTGACCAGAGGAGGTCATCGGGGTAATAGTGCAGCCAACAGCTTCAAGCGCTTGAACCCTCCCTTCTTCGACGACAGTAAAGATGCGATTGCTGCAGATGCATGGCTTCAGGACACCGAGGTAATTCTAGAAGCAGCCAGGACTCCAGAGAACGAGAAGGTGGCCGTAGTATGCCTGCAGTTACTAGATCTTGCCCGCAGCTGGTGGACGGCACAGGCTATTGGATTAGTGGCACCCGTTGCTTGGGCAGTATTCAGAGAGAGATTCCAGACCAAGTATTTTGATGCTGTAGCTCGGTATGACCTACAGACGAGGTTCACCAATCTGAAGTAGATGGGCAGAACGGTCGATGGATATGCGGCCGAGTTCTCCAGGCTTAGTCGGTTTGCTCCCACCTTGGTGGCGACCGAGTTCGATAGAGCCCAGCGGTTCCAGCAGGGGCTCCACCTAGAGATTTTATTTACAGTAGAGCAGTTTGAGCATCAGACTTTTGATGCAGTATTGAGAGCAGCTAGGAGGCATGAGTATACCTCCCAGAGGATCGTGGATAGGACCGGAGGTCGGAAGCGATCCCACGGTCAGATGAATCAGCCTTCGACACCAGCCCCGACAGCCAGGGCTTTGACTATTGGATCTCCGAGGCGGGCGGCCTCAGTGACGTCGGTTCAGCATTCCACCCCGACACACCCTCAGCAGCAGAAGCAGAAGCAGTCTTTCGCAGTGGGATGTTCACACTGCGGGAAGCCAGGACATGTGGTATCAGAGTGTCACAGAGCACAGGGTTTGTGCTTGGTTTGTGGTGCCCCGGACCACAGGGTTGGGAACTGCCCGAATATGGGGAGTTCATCGGCCTTCTCTAGTCCTTCAGTTAGAGGACCAGTACTGGTCCAGCCGCAGCAGCAGCTGCAGTACCCGTTCCCGAGGCCGTTGCCGACGTAGGCCCAGGCATTCCAGCAGCAGAGACCGAAGCATTATGCCGAAGCCCAAGCCCTGATCCAGAGCAGGCAGAGGAATTTTCAGCAGAGGGGACCCGCATCCAGAGGACATGGTCAAGTGCTGGCTTTGACCATGGGAGAGGAAGGAATAGCACTAGGTGAGGTAGTGGCAGGTACTATTCTCGTTAACACCTTTCCAGCTTCAGTATTATTTGACTCTGGTACATCATATTCATTTATGTCTGTACGATTCGCGACACGGATAGGATTGGAGCCCGAGTCATTATCAGTAAGGCTCAATATACTTACTGGTAACGGACTTGTGGGAGTAGATAGGGTGTTTTCCTCGTGTCGGATCGTAGTTAGCGGTAGAGTGTTCCCCGCTAGATTGATAGAGTTTCCGATGGCCGATTATGATGTGGTCTTAGGGATGGATTGGTTGAGGGACCAGTATGCTAGGATAGACTGCCATATCGTCAGGGTTATTTTTAGCATTCCAGGCGAGCCAGAATTTTCCTTCTTCCGAGACAAAGTTGAACCTTCTCCTCTAGTGTTGCAGATGGCAGTAGCAGCAATACAGTTACCCCAGATAGTTGAAGAGTTTCCAGATGTTTTTCTCGAAGAGCTTCCAGGGATGCCGCCAGAGCGGGAGATCGAGTTCACCATCAACTTGATTCCCAGAACAGTCCCAGTGTCAGAGAGAGTCTACAGGATGGCACCATCAGAATTAGAGATATTGTACAAGATGATTGAAGAACTTAGAACCAAGGGATTCATTCGTGGCAGTGGATGGCCTTGGGGAGCCTCGATGCTTCTTGTGAAAAAGAAGGATGGTACGTTCAGACTATGTGTTGACTATCGTACCTTGAACTCGGTGACAATCAAAAACAGATACCCTCTTCCGAAAATAGATGACTTGTTTGATCAACTCAAGGGGGCAGCAGTATTCTCGAAGATCGACTTGCGGTCAGGATACCATCAGATCAGAGTCAGAGAGCAGGACATCCCGAAGATAGCTTTCAGATCTAGGTATGGGCATTGGGAGTTCCTTGTTATTCCCTTTAGAGCAACCAATGTATCGGCTGTATTCGTGGACCTCATGAATCGCATCTTCATGCCTTATTTGGATCAGTTCGTGATTGTGTTCCTAGACGACATCCTGGTCTACAATAAGAGTGAAGCGGAGCATGAGCAGCATCTCCGAGTTGTCCTCCAGATTCTCAGAGAGCACCAGTTGTATGCCAAGTTTAGTAAATGTGAGTTCTGGCTCGATCGCATTTCGGACCTGGGCCATATCATCACCAGAGGAGGAGTAGAAGTGGATCCCCAGAAGATTGTGGCCATTGAGACATGGCCAATGCCCAGCACGGTTACAGAAGTTCGCAGTTTTCTTGGATTGGCCGGCTACTACCGTCGATTTGTTTCGGACTTTACTCGAATCTTAGCGCCATTGACCCAGTTGACCCGCAAGGATATGCAGTTTGCTTGGACAGCAGAGTGCCAGGATTCTTTTGAGAGGTTGAAGCAAGGCTTGATGACGGCACCCATTCTCACGCTCCCAGATGGAACCAGAGGATTCTCAGTGTATTGTGATGCTTCAGGCATAGGCTTAGGATGTGTTCTAATGCAGCATGGAAAGGTAATAGCTTATGCGTCACGACAACTTCATGATCATGAGAGGAATTACCCAACCCATGACTTGGAGTTGGCAGCAGTAGTGTTTGCACTTAAGCTTTGGAGACACTACTTTTATGGAGATAGGGTAGAGATTTTCACTGATCACAAGAGCCTGAACTATGTTTTCACCCAGAAGGACCTTAATATGCATCAGAGAAGGTGGCTAGAGCTACTTGTGGATTATGATGTCAACCTGCAGTATCATCCTGGGAAGGCTAACGTTGTTGCAGATGCATTGAGCAGGAGAGCCGGAGTTTATTTCCTAACAGCACAACCAGAGCTGTTAGCCGATCTTCAGAAGATGGGTATAGAAGTTGTCCTTCCTACTAGTGTGGCATTGATGGCCAGCATACAAGTTCAGTCCACTATCGTCGAGAGGATCCAGATGGCGCAGTCAACAGATTCCAAGCTTCAGCGACTCAAAGCAGAGTGTGAGGCAGGACGAAGACCAGAGTTATGTATCCATGAAGACGGTACCCTTCGACATGGGAAGCGTCTTTGTGTACCCAGTAAAGATATCAGAAAGGAGATCATGGCAGAGGCCCACAGTTCGCAGTATTCTATTCATCCCGGCGGTACTAAGATGTACCGTGATATTCGCCAGCACTTTTGGTAGAATGGCATGAAGAGGAAGATAGCCCGGTTTGTCTCTCGTTGTTTAGTCTGCCAACAAGTTAAGGCTGAACATCAGAGACCAGTTGGACTACTTCGACCATTGCCAATTCCAGAGTAGAAATGGGAGCATATAACCATGGATTTTGTGACTGGATTACCTAGATCTCCGGCTGGCAGAGATGCTATTTGGGTTGTCATAGACAGGCTCACGAAGGTGGCTCACTTTCTTCCGTTCAGAGTCGGTAAGTCGACGGCTCAGCTAGCAGAGATGTATCTCCGGCAGATTGTCAGATTGTACGGTGTACCAGTCAGTATCACCTCGGACAGAGATTCCAGATTTATGTCACACTTTTGGCGCAGCTTGCAAGAGAGTTTGGGGACTCGCCTCCAGTTCAGCTCAGCGTATCACCCACAGACAGATGGCCAGTTGGAACGCACGATCCAGACTCTTGAAGATATGTTACGGTCATGTAGACTCGACTTCGGTAGTTCGTAGGAAGATCACCTGCACCCGGTGGAGTTCTCGTACAACAACAGTTTTCAGGACAGTATCCAGATGGCACCGTTCGAGGCACTGTATGGTAGGAAGTGCCGATCCCCGCTAGCATGGGACGATGTCGAAGAGAGACAGATGCTCGGTCTAGAAATTATTGCTCAGACAGTTGAGGTGGTCAGAAGATTTCGAGATCATCTTCGAGTTGCAAAAGATCGCCAGCGTCATTGGGCCGATTCTCATCGGCGACCCCTTGAATTTTTTGTCGGTAACCATGTATTCCTTAGGATCTCGCCTACCCGTGGCGTCATTCGTTTTGGCGTACGGGAAAAGCTTAGTCCTAGGTATATAGGACCGTTAGACATTCTCGAGCGAGTAGGCGATGTGTCCTATCGTCTCGCTCTTCCGCCGTCGCTAAGAGAGGTGCATGACGTATTCCATGTATCCTAATTACGACGGTATACACCGGACCCGAGCCACATCCTGGATCATTCGGAATTGGTTCTTGGTACCAACCTTTCGTATGAGGAGAGGCCCGTGTCTATATTGGACCGGAGAGAGAAGATACTCAAGAACAAGACTATTAAGCTAGTCCGCGTTGCTTGGGGTCATCACTCTTTGGGTGAGTCAACGTGGGAGCGTGAGGATGATATCGATCGCGATATCCCGACCTGTTTGACTCGTAAGGTATAATATCTTTCTTATACCTCATGCCTTCGATTCCTTGCTTGCATAAATAATTACTTGATTGCTTGATTTGTATAGCTTGCCTGTGAATAGTATAACTTGTTCTAGCCCCTCTAGCCTCATAATTAAATTCTAAGGACGAAATTCTTTTAAGGTGGGTAGAGTTGTAATGCCTGTGGTTCGTATTGCGTATCTTGGTATACGTATACGTAATTTGACCCGTATTGCATGTCTTCCTGCTTGATTTATTCAAACATTTCATTGATTGGTTTATTCTTGGGTTGCTTCAGCTTGGTTTGGTTTGCTTTGGTTCATCATGAACCAAAGGTGAACCCTCCTACCCACCACCACCCTCCTTATTTATAACCCCTTCCTTTTCTATCTCATTATTATTTTCCTTCCTTCTTCATTTACTTTCCACCATTACTTCTTCAACCACCAGGAGGAAGAGAGTGAGAGCTTAGGCAAGTGCAAACTTGCTTCATGGTGGATCTCTAGTTTTATTGATCCATTCTCTTCCTTACTTGATTCTAAGCCTCTTTAGAACTTGATATTTTTGGATTTGATGGATGGATTCTTGTAGATCTAAGTTTATAGTATTTTTGGTTTTCTTTGTTTTGATCTCTAAAACTTAGTTATTTTCGAAAATTAATGGTTCTATGTTGTAGAGAATTCAATTTCATGCAGTTTTGGCTTTTGTTTCGCTTGATTTCGACTTCGGATGAGTAAGTTATGGTCATTACAAGTTTTCGGAACTTTCATGGCTGAACTTGCTGTTTGGGGACGATGACCCCCATGCGCCCGGGAGGCCATGCGATGTGAAGTCCCGGCAACGCATCCCACGCGCCGATTGGTGCAGGAATCCCACGCGCCGATTCGTTCAGGAATCCTACGCGCCGATTCGTGCAAGAATCCCACGCGCCGATTCGTGTAGGAATCCCACGCGCCGATTCGTGCAGGAATCCCACGCGCCGATTCGTGCAGGAATCCCACGCGCCGATTCGTGCAGGAACCCCACGCGCCGATTGTGCAGGAATCCCACGCGCCGATTCGTGCAGGAATCCCACGCGCCGATTGTGCAGGAATCCCACGTGCCGGAATTGCTCTATTTCACTATTTTTGCCTGTTTAAGTTGTTTTGTAGCTAGAATCTTGAAAAACTCAAACCATAAAAGTTGTAGATCTTTTTCTTAGCTTCAAGATTATGTCACTATTTATTTTATGTAAGTTTTTTCATTTACGATAATGTAAGAATAGAACACGATAGTGGCCCGTCGTGGCGCACTCTTAACAAGTAAACTGACATAATATATTATGACATGCTGTTATGACAGCTAGCCTGACATGACCAGTATGAAAGACCTGGACACCGTGGGCGATTGTGTTTGTACAAATAAACTGGTACTGTCTTGCATCATGTCTAGGATGGGGATCCCTGAGTACCACGGTCAGGGGTACCTACTGAAATTGACTAAGGCTAATTAACTTGAATAATTCAGTAGTCATGAAGAGATTTCCAGCTACAGGCAATTCTGTTATCTGGGCGCATTCAGTGGACTTGTAGCCTACCGACGAGTAGGGAACATTTCCAGCACACAGTTACGTGTTGCATTCTTCATAAACGGACATTCGACCTGGATAATCGGATGGTCTACAGGGCTTGTGGCTGTTGGGATAATCTTATTGCATCTTGCTAGTAACTAGGCCTGTGATAACCCTAGTTAGTTAAAAGTATCAAGCCATACTCTTGATTGGCCGTGATTGATTGAATAGAGTTTATTCCAGCTTAGTCTTATCCTGATCCTGTGCAAGATTATGACATGACATGATTATTGATGCTTGCCTTAACAATAACGGTCGGGGGTCCAGTTCTGTTCAGGCGAAGGGTTACAACCCCGGTCCTTGTTTGGTTTAAGGGTTGTAACCTGGCTCCCGGAGCAGTTCTGTGTCCTCTCTTCGTTTATTGTCTTATTGCACCCCATGCCATGCTCGTCATGTTTTACCTTACTTCAACAAGCATGATTAATTATTTATACCGACCTTAACAATAAAGATCGGGGGTCCAGTTCTGTTCAGGCGATGGGTTACAACCTCGGTCCTTGTTTGGTTTAAGGGTTGTAACCTGGCTCCCGGAGCAGTTCTGTGTCCTCTCTTCGTTTATTGTCTTGTTACCTTATCAATAATTATTTATGCTGGCCTTAGCAATAAAGATCAGGGGTTCAGTTCTGTTCAGGCGAAGGGTTACAACCCCGGTCCTTGTTTGGTTTAAGGGTTGTAACCTGGCTCCCAGAGCAATTCTGTGTCATCTTTTCGTTTATTGTCTTCACTGTACCAATAGTATTTGAGACGGGTTTCTATTCAGATGAAGGATTACAACCCCGGTCCTTGTTTGATTTAAGGATTGTGACCTGGCTACTTGAATGGTTTCCTCCTGCTCAGTTTACTGTTGTTATCTCTATTATTATCAGTTTTTTATTTATTATCTTTAATATTCTATTGTGATATGCTAGTTTTAGTTCCTAAGTGAAGCCTCCTTTGTGGTACTTGCTCTTTCTGGGGTTTGACCCAGCTGGTTTTGTGTGGCCAGATATCGGAGCAGCACCAAAGGATCCACCTGTCTTCCAGCCAGATGGTGACCACCAGGCGTAACCCTAGCAACGAGTGGGTTTTTTTTTGTCCTCCCACTTTATTGTAAAATTATTCTTTTGAGGCGTTTAGCCGACGAGCACGTGTTAGCTCGTATTGTACCTTATTTACTGTCTGCCTAAGAGCTGTAACATGATTGACGGATCCTAGGGTTGATCATGTATGACTAAACTCTTGCTAGTCCTGACATTTTGTAACGACTAACTTCATAATCATCTGAATATGTAATGTTTGGGATGCCTTACCATTGTATATTTGGTGATCTTACATCTTGTAACACTTACTTACTTGCTTGTGATTGAGACAATAGGCTTGTTCATGACCATAGGAGACTGCTGGCTTGTAGTTAAACCCTCATGTATCTAGACAGCCGTGACCGTATAGCGAGGTGGGTTGCACTTCAATATACGTAGCTGGCTATGTACGCCCCCGCTCTCCAGTTTTCTGGTTCTGGGGCGTTACACGAGCTGCAACAGAGCCGTCACAGGCATACAGAATCTCTGCGCGAGAAATGTTACATTCAGTAGATCGGACATCCTGAAAGGTATTACAGAAAGCTTTCTTGCTCCATCGAGCAAGCGCTTTCCGAGTGTCTTTCAATTTGGCGGCCATACGGTGTAAAGGGTCAGGGGCGTCGGGGCCGCTCCAAGCCATCGAAATAGTATCCCTATACTGCAGGTGGTGGGTAAATAAAGCTTAGAAATAGAAGCTTTTTTTGGGATGGCTGGTATTTTTGCTGAACTCGATGAGGAGTGGGAGTGGTCTGACTCGGCAGAATTGAGGTGCATGAGTCTGGTGTTGAGCTCGAGGTCCGCTCAATGCGAGTTAATGAGGGCACGTTCAAGACACGAGTATTGGCGATGGGCACCTTCTTACATATTGCACTAAGTAAAAGCGCTACCGGAGAACTGAAGAGGGGACAAGTGAGCATCAAAATGAAGTTGGCAAAGTTGTTCACTGCTGACGAAGGAGGTGGCCGGTCTCCCGACCTCTCCTTCCTGCAAGGGATAGCGTTGAAATCTCTGACGCAGAGCCAAACGAGGTTGATATGTTTGTGGTGGAGGCAAATCAAGCATTCACAAAGCTGTTTACCTTCGATAATATCATAGCTACCATGAACAGCAGACAAGAGAGATCGAATTTGAAGTAAGGGGTGTTCCACCCAATACGTCAGTGCCTACCTCGATTCTACGATAATGCCATACCTCACATCCACAACAAAGAGGATCCAGATGTCATGGCAGCCAGTGATGGCAAAAGTAAATCCCGACTGCAACTGAAAGAACTTGAGTTTCTTTTGAAGAAGTTTGGGTTTGATGATAACCACTATGTCAATTCTGTGGAGTTTATTGAGACTTATTATTTTTCTTATAGTAGGTTTGTTGGCAAGACCCCAGACGTTCCACGATAATATGTTAAGCATTGGAGTGTTGGGAGAGGGGGTTGTTGGTAAGTTTAGCGATAGATCGAGTGATCATGGGCATAACCTCTTTGGGGCGTATATTATAGCATTTCTTTTTGTTGGAGCCTATAGGGTCGCTTACCTCTAGACCTTTTTCTATGTTGTGGTCTTCTGTGGACGAGGAGTAAGTAGTAGGGTGTAGGTAAACCTCTCATTCTATCTCCGCCAGAGCGCCGAAGTAATTACTTGAACAAGCAAAACCGACGTCTAACACTTGCTGCAGCCTGGCTACTGATTCTTGACCGATGTTGGATAGCATTTCGACGTAGATTTTGACCTCAATAGAAGGGTCTGGATGGACTTCTGGATCGGGAGGTGTCACGACCCGTACCCTAAAGTAAGGGCACGAGAAGTGGGTACGTCCAGCCTACGCTACAGTCTCGGCGGTAGAACGCTGTCCTAGGTCAATCATCTAACAATATAAGGTACCTGTACAGTATATACACTCCGAATGGAGGTGACATAGCAGAATACAGTCTCAATCACATCTAAGGTAGAATACGATAAGATAGATATAAACGAATCCACACAAGAGATACAATAGATAGAAGTCTAAGTGTCTATGATAACATCTCCACAAACATCCAAATAAAACAAACTCCCAATATATACAATAATGTATCAATGAGAAGATAAGGTAAGAGTCTAAGCTAGCAGTCTAAACCACTGGTGGCAGATCCTCTACTGCAAATGGGTCCAAGTCACAAGTATTGTCTATAGCTGCACTATAATAGGTAGACACCAGAGCCTCATCCTCGTCCTCTGTAATATTTTAAATAGGTCCAGTCAGGACAGGAGCGAGCACAATACATCTCATGCAAATCATAACAGGTTAGAAAATATAAATATGCTAGAGAGTAAGATACATGAACTGTAAGAAGATGTACACGAAAATAAGAGAGATATTTGTAAACCGAAAATATATACATGATAAGTAAGAACTGTAAGTGACTAGTGATTCAGAGCACAAGACGGTAATATAAACGGCACGATGTTGCACACGAGTAATCTACAGAGGTTCACACGATTTAGATTGATCACATAACCACTTCTACTCCCCCGTCCCCCAATCAATACACAAGGATCCAGTCAAGTTATGTTATTGCACACGAAGTATAGTTGTACACGATGATCATGTGAGCATATGAGAGTACACGATTTCACACGATTTGTACACGAATAATACGAATACAAGGAGTATACGATGTCCATGATAAAGTACACGAACACGAAATACCCGATGTATCCGCTAAGGGGATAACATCGCATAAAAAGATCCATATAGTACCAATCCGTGATAACAACGTGTCAGCATCAAGTAAAGTAATCTAAAGCAGGAAATATAATCCTAAACAAGATATAAAATAATCAGAGAATGTACTCGCCTGGTATCCTAAATATCTGAAGTGAATATACTGTCCGAGGAGTGGTGTCTGGCTCCTATAGAACAGTACAAGTCACGACATGTCCAAAATAGTATAATAGACTGCTACAATGCATCTACATGATGTTTGTGGTCAATCTACGCTAAAGTCAACCTTTGGTCAACTCTAGTCAACTACACTAGTCAAACTAGGTCAACTAGGTTAAGCATAACCCAAACAAGTCTCACTCAGCCTAGCCAACCTATTCTAGCAAGCACACACCATTAAAAGGCTATACAAGCCAACAAACACACATTTCATATATAAAATATATGTATATACACTCATATATACATAGCATGTATACATATTCAACAATAGGCATATACCTACATTAGGAACCATAGGCTATATGCCATAGGAAATGCATAGGCTATGTGCCATAGACTATATTGGAGTCACACACATTTCACACATTATGTATCTAAATCAATATAAGCTACATATAGGTATATCACATTATTATTATTAAGCATATAGAAAATATATATATTTACATATAGTGATAGGGGGGTAAATGGCATGTGTGTATGTGTAATGCCCACTTTTCTAAATGATGGTAATTTTGAACTTTTATAACTTTGATTAATTGATAATAAAATTTAACTCATGTTGTGATTTTTGGTAATTTTTTAATCAATTTAAAACTATTTAAAATGTTGAATTGTGATTTTGATGGTTAACTAGTTAATCCCTAGTTTTGCTAAGCTTAGAAACTAACCATGGGGACCTAACCATGTGATTAGAATGACTATTTATAAATTTTTAGGCTAAGGGTATTTTGGTCATTTTGTGACTTTTGAATTATTTAGGATTTTGATTAATTGGTGAATTTTAGATTATTTTAATAATATTTAAATTGATGTATTACGATTTTGGTTATTTTTCATATTTTAATATTTTGGGAAAATTTTATATTTTTAATATTATTTTTATTGGATTTGTTTCGTCGGGTTTGAGTTTCGTCTCGTTCCGACTTGTATTGTGATCCGGGTAGCTTGAACTCTAGATGGGACCCAATATTAAGTTAAGCATGGCTCACAAGACCCAACATTAAGTTAGTTAATTAAACTAATTTTTATCATGTTAGAATGGTTAAGTTAGAGACTCAAAACTAGATCATTTTGACCCCAAACTTGAACCTAGTCTAGACTTAACCATATGAGACTAGAGAAGGGCAATTAGGACATTTTTCATTAGCCCTAATGGATTCTTTATGGCAGCCACCTTTAGGAGAGAATGATTCATTTCATTCATTACAATCTTGCCTCTTTTATTTTTCTTTTGTTCTTCCCCAATTTTAGAGAGCCTTCCCATTGATTTGATCTCCAAATCAAATCATTCCTTCACCAAACCTTCCCCCAATCATTCCCATTCTCCAAGGGAAGGGTGCTACCAAGGATTGGAAGAGGAGTGCAAGGAGGAGTGTCCACTTTGAGGGATCTTCGTATCGGTGCCGTGTCCTAAAGGATTTCATTGGGATTCCACTCCCAATAGGTAAAACCCATCCTCTAAATCGATTTCCTTTGCATATAAATTAGTTTTGAATCCGTAGGATCTATCTTCATGCATGTGTCCCATTTAGATTCAAATTTGAGGCCATTTGGAGCCCTCTTGAGGATTTTAGATATGTGTCTTGTGTCCTACTTGATAGATCCCAAATTAGGACACCCCATTTGTATGTATGTATGATAATAGTTTAAATAGATATTTAAATTCAGTTTTATAATGGTTAGAGAGTGGATTGATCTTTGTTAGGATGGTTAGAATGAGTTTCATTTGGATACCTATGTTTGTATGCAAGTATCTTGGCCTATATATGTTCTTTTGTCAAATCCGTTATAATTTTCATCCACATTTTTATTAACCAAAGCAACTTAGAAATGTCATAACTTTTAGCTTAAAACTCCGATTTATCTCCCTTTTTTTTAAAAGAACCGTAACGAAGTTAGCTTTCCAAATATATATTTAATAAGCCAAATTATTTCTTTAAATTTCTGTAGAATTATTTGAGTGTCAGCTGTATGAAAGACGAACGTGTTTCGGTATTTTCGCGATTCCGGGAGCTTCCGGACACGAAAATGCGATTCGTTTAAAGTTTTCGAAAGCTAACACAAAGGGCTACGAAATATGTTAATCCTAGAATTTAGTGAATGTCCAATTGGTACAGTATTGGTATTAAGTAGAAGAGTGACTATACGATATATGCATTTTGTGTAACCTATGAGCCTATGTAGTATGGATATTAAATGAATATAGAGTATGTAATGCATGATATGTTAGATGAATGAAATGATATATATATATATATATATATATATATATATATATATATATATATATATATATATATATATATATATATATATATATATATGATATATATTCTCTTTACATTATTGTATATATATGGTTGAATGCAAGCATGTAGGAATGCAATTAATATAATGCATATAAGCAATGCATGAATGAAAGAATGATATACATTGTATGCACAAAAGTATATAATGAATACTAGATATGAATGCAAGATATATGTAATGATAGATATGAATGCATAATGTATAAATATTGTATTACAATATATAATGATAACATGTATGGTAATGTAGAGTATATGATGCAAGCATGAATGAATGGAGGAAATACATGTATATAGGTAATATAGAATGTAATATATGAATGCAAGCATGCAAGATAATATAATATATGAAAGGAATGAATGATAATATATAACATGATACGTAAGGTAATGCAAGGTATGAAATATATGATGTGTACATGTTTGTATGTTTCTATGTTAATGTATGAAATGATATGAATATACAATGTATGCATATGTATAAAACATGTAGGTAATGCATAGATGCATGAATGAAATAAATGTTTGCAATATGTTAATATAAATACAAGTATCTAATATGTATGAATGTAAGTATAATATAATACAAGTATACATGTATGTATCATGTAAATGTAATATACATGATATGTATGTATGCATGTATACAAGGTAAGTATGTATGTATGTATTTCTATAAACTGAGTTAACCTATAACCTTTTACACACATGCATTCATATACCCTTTGACATCATGTATCCCATGTCACATACACCTACCTATCACTAAATTTTAGAACATTAACACATATCCTTTCACACACATGCCAAACACACACATACTCACTTACTCTTTTACCTCTCTTGCTCTCTCTCTATATATATGTATGTGCCTATATATATAGCTTTCCTATATATATCTATATATATAGCTTTCCTATATATATATATATATATATATATATATATATATATATATATATATATATATATATATATAAATATATATATATATTTATATATATATATAAATATATATATAAATATATATATATATAATATATATATATATATATATATATATATATATATATATATATATATATATATATATATATATATATTTTAAATATATATATATATATATATATATATATATATATATATATATATATATATATATATATATATATATATATATATATATATATATATATGTGGGATGTACATATAGGTAGCCTATATGTTATGAGTGTACTACAATATATTAGATATATATATTGTTATGTGTATATGTGTTTGTGGTTTGGCTTAGGCATGATATAGCCTATAGCCTTGGGTTCTTAGCCTATGGTGTGTCTGTTTGCCTAGTGAGAGTTTAGTTAGACTTGTTTAGTCTTGATTAGGCCTAGAATAGACTAGTTAGACTAGTATAGACTTGTTTGGTTTAGGTTTGACCTAGTTGACTAGTCTATATATATATATATATATATATATATATATATATATATATATATATATATATATATATATATATATATATATATATATATATATATATGTGTGGGATGTACATATAGGTAGCCTATATGTTATGAGTGTACTACAATATATTAGATATATATATTGTTATGTGTATATGTGTTTGTGGTTTGGCTTAGGCATGATATAGCCTATAGCCTAGGGTTCTTAGCCTATGGTGTGTCTGTTTGCCTAGTGAGAGTTTAGTTAGACTTGTTTAGTCTTGATTAGGCCTAGAATAGACTAGTTAGACTAGTATAGACTTGTTTGGTTTAGGTTTGACCTAGTTGACTAGTCTAGTTGACTAGAGTTGACCAAAGGTTGACTTTAGCCTAGATTGACCCCAAACTTCATGTAGATGTATTGTAGCAGTCTATTTCCTTATTTTAGACTTGTTGTGACTTGTACTATTCTATAGGAGACAGACACCACTCCTCGGACAATATATTCTCTTCGGACATTCAGGATACCAGACGAGTACATTCTCTGATCATTTCATATCCTGCTTAGAATTATTTCCTGTATTAAATTACTTTGCTTGATATTGTCACGTTGGTCACACGGATTAGTACTATATGGATCCCTTCTTGAGCTATTATCCCTTCAGGGAGCATCGGGGTACTCTATGTTCTGTGCGTTTTACTTACATGGCGTATCACTATGCTTCTTTGGTTCTTTGACCACTTGTGACATATACTCATATGATCACAGAGTCTTCTTTGAATCCTTATCCCATTTATTGGGTTTCCCAGAATCGCTATTTATGGGACTACTATGTACCATCCTTCGGGGGCTTATCACCCTTTGGGGGCTTATCACCCTTTGGGGGCTTACCACCCTTCGGGGGCTGTTATATAGAATCATAACATAACCTGGTTGGATCTTTGTGTATTAATTGGGGGTACGGGAGAGTATAAATAGCCATATGAACAATTCCAAAGTAGAATAGCCATGTACGCCTCTTTAGTATAGCCATGTATAAATCAAGCCGTTCACATGTCGACTTTGTACTCTAAATCACTAGTCACTGGTAGCTCTTTACTTATAGTAGATACTTCTATTACAGTTCTCTCTCTCTCTCTGTTTACATACTGTATTTCTTCAGTATCTATATCTTACTTTACTGCATGATTATATTTTCTAACCTACTATGAACTGTTGAGATTTATTGTGCTCGCTCCTGTTCTGACTGGATCTGTTGATAAATTTTACAGATAGCCTGGTGGTTGCCTGCTAGACTAGAGACGACACAGTAGAGGTTGTGTAGATAGCTAGGGTTTTGCTTATAGCTTATTTTCAGTTGTCTTGAGTTGTATTTATGGATTACTGTATTTGAGCTTTGAGATGTATTTCTGGGTTTGTGTATCTTAGACACTTAGACTTCTATCTGCGGTATCTCTTCTGGATTTCATATTTTATCTATCTTCCATTATGCTCTACCTTAGATGTGATTGACTTTATATTCTGCTATGTCACCCCCATTCGGGGAGTATAAACTGCTTAGCTTTATAATGTTAGATATTGTGACCTAGGACAGCGTTCTACCGCCGACACTGCGGCGTAGGCTGGGCGTTGTTACGTACTCGTACCCTCACAGTGGGTGCGGGTCGTGACACGTTTTTAGTGGTGGCCCATGCAGGTCGAGTTTATGTAATGGTATTCGAACTAGAGTATCACTACAGCCTGCAGTAGGATTAGGATATATTTTTGAAGGTACTCAATCACAGTTAGGCCTCCTTGAGAGATTCCTGGGACGACCCTTGAGAATCTTATTTTAACTTCGATTTGAAATCTATTTTTTCCCTGATTTGATTTACCTTTACTTCCTGTTATTGAACTTGATTTTGATGGATTATTGTTGAATTTTTAATCTTGATGTTAGTGGTTGAATTTGAGTCTGTATTTATATGATTTTGATGGATTATTGTTGAATTTTGAATTTTGATGTTAGTGGTTGAATTTGAGTCTGTATTTTTATGATTTTTGATGGATTATTGTTGAATTTTGAATCTTAATGTTAGTTGTTGAATTTGAGTTTGTATTTATATGTATATGTATATTTTTTTAGAATTAAGGTATAACCTGATAACATACTTGATAAGGACAGTGAGAAAGGTAAAAGTCTACTTTATTATGGAATTTAGAATTTATTGCAGTCATATTTGCTAGCATGACAAGGACGTAGAGCCTGATATAGCTATACTTATCTTAGTTATGAAATCTAGATTTTCTTGCAGCCATACCGGGTGGCGTGGTAAGAATTCTAGATAACATGATTATAGGGTGTATGCCTTATTATGGACTCTATCGTTTATTGCGGCTATGCTTATTGGCGTGGCAGAATTCTGACAACATAATTTCAGGAAGACGCATATGATTATCAGATTGTACCTTAAATATTTTTAAACATGTTTTCTCTACTTTTGTTTCAGTCCTTCAAAAAAAGAGAATTGTTATTTGTTTGTTTTGTTTTGTTTCTCATTATTTAACTTAGGAGTAGGTTTAGCTGTTTTATAAACTTTGTGTAATTTCTTACTATGAATTTCTTCTTAATACAATGAATCGATGATTTTATTAGACCTTATCTTGGATTTGATAGTTTAGCTCTGGGTTTCAAAATGGTTTCTTCTTTTAAACGGATAAGCAGAACAGATTTTATCGTTATTTCCTTCTTGCTACTATCCTTGTATTAAATAATAATAATAATAATAATAAAACTGTCTTGATTTCACCAATCACCTACTTGTAATCTTGGTAGGAATCTAAATGTTTTATATTGGGACATGAGAATATATGAATATATATATAGCAGACACTTGCCTAATACGTATGCATGCTGCACTTTGAATTCCAACCTATCTAAATATATATTAATATGTTGTTGATGTTTAAATTATCAAAACCCCAATATTTTTGGTTCTCTACTTTTTCCAGTTTAAATTCGTAATTCAAATATAAATTTCATGTTAGTAGTTTTGTTTATCTCACTGCACATGTATGTTATATACAGGGTTTCAACTTTTAAGGGAATTGGTTGAGTTTTGTGTTTGAATTTGACAAATATAAGACTGTGTGCATATTAACCCTTAATACTGGATTCCAAATATTTAGTTAAACTTGTTATTTTTTTTAAAAATATAATATTTAGAGCTGTGTACATTGTTGTATGTAGGGATATGATGTTAGGTTTATACTCTTACATGTTAGGTTGTGATAAACATTGGGTTAGTTGATGTTGAATTTCTCTAAATCCTAAAACTGAATACATGTTAACATTTCATATTGATTTTCAATGTTTAGTTCAATTTTAGATTTAATATGTAATATTGAACTGTATGCATAGCTAAATGTATGGATAGTATGTTAGGGTTTCTTCTCTATCATGTTAGGATGTATTGGAAGCATTGAGTTAGTTGTGATGTTTTAAATCCCTAAAAATCTGAAACTGCATTATGTTAATATTATATTACTTTAAATGTTAGCTTATTTTCAGATTTTGTATGTAAATGCTGAACTAAAACTGGGTTTAACCTTTCAATACTAAAGCTATAACCCTGTACAAGGACACACACACCCTAACTTAGTATACATTGCCATGTAAACCTAACCCTTCCTCTCTATGTTATGTTCATATATATATATATATATATATATATATATATATATATATATATATATATATATATATAGTTTATGCATACATGTTATAATGTATATAGATAACTAAATTTCTACCTCTTTATACATATAGATATATGTATATATATGGTTAGCCACGCATGTTATGAGTAAATGGGTTATGCATTGTAGATTGTTTAACCAATATGCCATGAGTAGTGTAACTTGATAGCTATTATTTGAAACCCAAATCCTCCTATATACTTTCATGTATATTTCACACACACACACACACATGCCTACTATCTAACCATATGAACATGTCCACATACACCCATACACACACTAACCACATAACCTTTACATAATGCTAGATTTTCCCCTTCTAACACTCTATATATATATATATATATATATATATATATATATATATATATATATATATATATATATATATATATATATATATATATATATATATATATTGTGATTGGATTTTAATGCTCGACATTTGTGCTTTAAATTTTGATTTTGATTATGCCCTAAAGCCTTGATGATTTGTTATTTCTGTATCTTTTTCAGTTTAACACCCCTGATTGCTTGTAAGTTTTGATACCCTATGATTGTTTTGGTCTAGTGTAACTAGTATACCTAGATGAGACTTTCACTACCACCGTATGCCATGATCCTGTATGTCGTCCTTTTAAATTATATAATTTGTTTAAGTTCTGAGACTTTGATTGTGGAGGTTTGACCTAGAAGGAGCATGAACATTTTAATTTCAAGGACGAAATTTTTCTAAGGGGGTTAGGATTGTAACACCCACTTTTCTAAATAAGGGTAATTTTGAACTTTTATAATTTTGATTAATCGATAATAAGATTTAACTCATGTTGTGATTTTTGGTATTTTTTTAATCAATTTAAAACTATTTGAAATGTTGAATTGTGGTTTTGATGGTTAACTAGTTAATCCCTAGTTTTGCTAAGCTTAGAGACTAACCATGGGGACCTAACCATGTGATTAGAATGACAATTTACAACTTTTTAGGCTAAGGGTATTTTGGTCATTTTGTGACTTTTGAATTATTTAGGATTTTGATTAATTGGTGAATTTTAGATTATTTTAATAATATTTAAATTGATGTATTATGATTTTGGTCATTTTTCATATTTTAATATTTTGGGAAAATTTTATATTTTAATATTGTTTTTATTGGATTTGTTTCGTCGGGTTTGAGTTTCGTCTTGTTCCGACTTGTATTGTGACCCGAGTAGCTTGAACTCTAGATGGGACCCAATATTAAGTTAAGCATGGCTCACAAGACCCAACATTAAGTTAGTTAATTAAACTAATTTTTATCATGTTAGAATGGTTAAGTTAGAGACTCAAAACTAGATCATTTTGACCCCAAACTTGAACCTAGTCTAGACTTAACCATATGAGACTAGAGAAGGGCAATTAGGACATTTCCCATTAGCCCTAATGGACTCTTTATGGCATCCACCTTTACGAGAGAATGATTCATTTCATTGATTACAATCTTGCCTCTTTTATTTTCCTTTTGTTCTTCCCCAATTTTAGAGAGCCTTCCCATTGATTTGATCTCCAAATCAAATCATTCCTTCACCAACCTTCCCCCAATCATTCCCATTCTCCAAGGGAAGGGTGCTACCAAGGATTGGAAGAGGAGTGCAAGGAGGAGTATCCACTTTGAGGGATCTTCGTATCGGAGCCGTGTCCTAAAGGATTTCATTAGAATTCCACTCCCAATAGGTAAAACCCATCCTCTAAATCGATTTCCTTTGCATATAAATTAGTTTTGAATCCGTAGGATCCATCCTCATGCATGTGTCCCATTTAGATTCAAATTTGAGGCCATTTGGAGCTCTCTTGAGGATTTTAGATATGTGTCTTGTGTCCTACTTGATAGATTCCAAATTAGGACACCCCATGTGTATGTATGTATAATAATAGTTTAAATAGATATTTAAATTCAGTTTTATAATGGTTAGAGAGTGGATTGATCTTTGTTAGGATGGTTAGAATGAGTTTTATTTGGATACCTATGTTTGTATGCAAGTATCTTGGCCTATATGTGTTCTTTTGTCAAATCCGTCATAATTTTCATCCACGTTTTTATTAACCAAAGCAACTTAGAAATGTCATAACTTTTAGCTTAGAACTCCTATTTATCTTCCATTTTTTTAAAAGAACCGTATCGAAGTTAGCTTTCCAAATATATATTTTAATAAGCCAAATTCTTTCTTTAACTTTCTGTAGAATTATTTGAGTGTCAGCTGTACGAAAGACGAACGTGTTTCGGTATTTTCGCGATTCCGGGAGCTTCCGGACACGAAAATGCGATCCGTTTAAAGTTTCGGAAAGCTAACACAAAGGGCTACGACATACGTTAATCCTAGAATTTAGTGAATGCCCAATTGGTACAGTATTGGTTTTAAGTAGAAGAGTGACTATACGATATATGCATTTTGTGTAACCTATGAGCCTATTTAGTATGGATATTAAATGAATATAGAGTATGTAATGCATGATATGTTAGATGAATGAAATGATATATATATATATATATATATATATATATATATATATATATATATATATATATATATTCTCTTTACATTAATGTATATATATGGTTGAATACAAGCATGTAGGAATGCAATTAATATAATGCATATAAGCAATGCATGAATAAAAGAATGATATACAATGTATGCATGAAAGTATATAATGAATGCTAGATATGAATGCAAGATATATATGTAATGATAGATATAAATGCATAATATATAAATATTGTAATACAATATATAATGATAACATGTATGGTAATGTAGAGTATATGATACAAGCATGAATGAATGGAGGAAATACATGTATATAGGTAATATAGAATGTAATATATGAATGCAAGCATGCAAGATAATGTAATATATGAAAGAAATAAATGATAATATATAACATGATATGTAAGGTAATGCAAGGTATGAAATATATGATGCGTGCATGTTTGTATGTCTCTATGTTAATGTATGAAATGATATGAATATACAATGAATGCATATGTATAAAACATGTAGGTAATGCATAGATGCATGAATGAAATGAATGTTTGCAATATGTTAATATAAATACAAGTATCTAATATGCATGAATGTAAGTATAATATAATACAAGTATACATGTATGTATCATGTAAATGTAATATATATGATATGTATGTATGCATGTATACAAGGTAAGTATGTATGTATGTATTTCTATAAACTGAGTTAACCTATAATCTTTTACACACATGCATTCATACACTTTTTGACATCATGTATCCCATGTCACATACACCTACATATCACTAAAATTTGGAACATTAACACATATCCTTTTACACACATGCCAAACACACACATAATCACTTACTCTTTTACCTCTCTTTCTCTATATATATATATATATGTATGTGCCTATATATATAGCTTTCCTATATATATCTATGTATATGAATATGTGAATAGTGATGTATATATATATATATATATATATATATATATATATATATATATATATATATATATATATATATATATATATATATATATATATATATGTGTGTGTGTGTGTGTGTGTGTGTGTGTGTGGGATGTACATATAGGTAGCCTATATGTTATGAGTGTACTACAATATATTAGATATATATATTGTTATGTGTATATGTGTTTGTGGTTTGGCTTAGGCATGATATAGCCTATAGCCTAGGGTTCTTAGCCTATGGTGTGTCTGTTTGCCTAGTGAGAGTTTAGTTAGATTTGTTTAGTCTTGATTAGGCCTAGAATAGACTAGTTAGACTAGTATAGACTTGTTTGGTTTAGGTTTGACCTAGTTGACCTAGTTTGACTAGTCTAGTTGACTAGAGTTGACCAAAGGTTGACTTTAGCCTAGATTGACCCCAAACTTCATGTAGATGTATTGTAGCAGTCTATTTCCTTATTTTAGACTTGTTGTAACTTGTACTGTTCTATAGGAGACAGACACCACTCCTCGGACAGTATATTCTCTTCGGACATTCAGGATACCAGGCGAGTACATTCTCTGATCATTTCATATCCTGCTTAGAATTATTTCCTGCATTAAATTACTTTACTTGATATTGTCACGTTGGTCACACGGATTAGTACTATATGGATCCCTTCTTGAGATGTTATCCCTTCAGGGAGCATCGGGGTACTCTATGTTCTGTGCGTTTCACTTACATGACGTATCACTATGCTTCTTTGGTTCTTTGATCACTTGTGACATATACTCATATGATCACAGAGTCTTCTTTGAATCCTTATTCCATTTATTGGGTTTCCCAGAATCCCTATTTATGGGACTACTATGTACCACCCTTCGGGGGCTTATCACCCTTTGGGGGCTTATCACCTTTTGGGGGCTTATCACCCTTTGGGGGCTTACCACCCTTCGGGGGCTGTACATAGAATCATAACATAACCTGGTTGGATTCTTGTGTATTAATTGGGGGTACGGGGAGTATAAATAGCCATGTGAACAATTCCAAAGTAAAATAGCCATGTACGCCTCTTTAGTATAGCCATGTGCAAATCAAGCCGTTCACATGTCGACTTTGTACTCTAAATCACTAGTTACTGGTAGCTCTTTACTTATAGTAGATACTTCTATTACAGTTCTTTTTCTCTGTTTACATACTGCATTTCTTCAGTATCTATATCTTACTTTACTGCATGATTATATTTTCTAACCTGCTATGAACTGTTGAGATGTATTGTGCTCGCTCCTGTCCTGACTGGACCTGTTGATAAATTTTACAGATAGCCTAGAGGTTGCCTGCTAGCCTAGAGGAGACACAGTAGAGGTTGTATAGATAGCTAAGGTTTTGCTTATAGCTTGTTTTTAGTTGCCTTGAGTTGTATTTATGGATTACTGTATTTGAGCTTTGAGATGTATTTCTGGGTTTGTGTATCTTAGACACTTAGACTTCTATCTGCGGTATCTTTTCTGGATTTCATGTTTTATCTATCTTCCATTATGCTCTACCTTAGATGTGATTGAGTTTACATTCTGCTATGTCACCCCTATTCGGGGAGTATAAACTGCTTAGCTTTATAGTGTTAGATATTGTGACCTAGGACAGCGTTCTACCGCCGACACTGCGGCGTAGGCTGGGCGTTGTTACGTACTCGTACCCTCACAGTGGGTGCGGGTCATGACAGTATGTGTGATACAATATTATGTGAGTATGGGTGTACCATATATGTGTGTGTGTAGTGAATATAGGAAACAGTGTTCAAGTGTCAAGTGTTCTCAAAATTTAGGCATAGGGAGTGTGTCAATATGTCAGTAGATAAGTTTGTGTGTGTGTGTGTGTCAATGTGTCTGTTTAGTTTAGATAGGGAAATGTGTGATATAGGGAGTGTCAATATGGATCCTTAGTTAACATGACAGTGGATAGTTCTCATAGTAGTCCATTCCCATGTGTAAATCTCAGTTTAGTCCAATGTGTCTCAGGAATGTAATGTGTGTGTGGATGTGTGTAATGGAGAAACAATAAATAGGTTAGTTCTCAGGTTGTAGCCATATGTGTGTATGTGTACATGAACATAGTATTGTAGATAGGGTGAGTGAGTGATACAATTTCAGATTTGTGACAGTAGGGTGTGTAATGTGACAGCTATATGTGTGAGTCAAAGTGACATGAATTCAATAGGGTAATGTGTGAAAGCTAACAGTGGAGAGTGTAGGGTGCTGTGTAACATGAAAATCAGTGCAATGTGTCAAAGTGTATATGTGTATACAGGAAACTGAAATCAGTATAATATGAGAGTGTAATATGGATAACAGTAGATACAGTGATGTGGGTCAATAGCTATGAGAGTGTAATGATTCTCAGATTTTTGAATGAGTGAAGGCAGTGGGTAGCAGTGGATAGTGTTAATACATTTTAGAATTTAATATGTGAATCTCAGGAAAAACAACATTCATAGGAATCAAAACAAAATGATAGTTTGGTATTGACAGTTAGCTAACAGTGAAGGGTGCACAAAATCTCAGGTTTTATAAATTGGTGTGTGACAGTGCTCATCAATGTGATTCAGGATTTCAAGGTTCAAAAGACAGTTTAGATAATCTGTTTACACATCAGTCCAAACCCATTCGAAATCCAATCTAATCCATGAATCTCCTAGCAAATCATGAACCCAACATTTAAGTAATCTAATACATATGTAAATGAATTAACATGGTAATTAAATCAGGGAAATTAGCTGAAATCACTTTTAATTTCAGAAATTTACATAACAGTAAAACATGTATCAGTAGAAATCGAACAAAACCCAATTTCGAAATCGAAACATAAGAAAATTTAAAAGTGAAGGTGGGTAAGGGGTCGCCCACGTGTACATGAGCAACACACGACATATCGTGTCCTGAGGTAGCGGGACACGACGTGTCCCAGCTCACGAACACACACAGACACGCGCACACAGCACAGTGTCGTGCGGTGAGTCCAAGGACTCGTGCACCCGACACAGGCCTCGTGGATACACGTGGCCGTGCACACGTGTAGTCCACATGTAGGGCTACATGGTCGATACCCTGCCTTGTGTCCAAAATGTGTATTATGTCGTGTCCAGCCACGTATCAGTGGCCAAAAATGCGTGTGTCTGCCTGTGCGTACGACCAGTGCGAGGAGGAGAACTCCTAGAATACTGAACCTCTGAGCCCAACTTTTGGGAGACTAATGTGAGACATTGCCCTGACATTCTCGCCAAAAATTGCGTGTCCCCGTGTCCTATGCACGGAGAACCAGCCATCGGGTATCAGGACAGTGTCCCGCAGCCTGTGCAGCAAGTTCGTATCCCCGTGTGGACACGACATGACTCCAAAACCACAAACCAAGGACACGAATTTAAAGACAAACCCTCGATCTAGAAATCCATTCAAAAACATTTTCAAAAATAGCACAAAAGATTGGGTGTGGCATTTCATTAAACACCTAGACTAGGAAATGGATACGTGTCCGATAAGAAAATGAAATCAAATGCAATGGACACCAAACTTTCACTACAGCTAGGGGATACCTAGATCTAGGCTACCATCCAAGAAAAACAGGATTAAAATAGAATTTGAAAGGTTTACCTAAAGGTTGCAAGGATGAATTTTTTTTTCAAATCAAACGGTTTCCGTTACTAGCCAAATCCTTCAAATTGCTCAAAAACTAAAATCACTCTCCATGAACATCAAATAGAGGGTGATTAGAAACTATTGCAAAATATTTGGATGAAAAAGAAATTAAAATGGATTTAATAGGAATTTGGAAAGTTGGAAATTTACCTTTCCTTTCAAGAAGTTGGTTGAGCACAAAAGAGGCAAGAACAAGGAAAGGGAATTATATAGAGGGGATAACCTAGGTGTGGCTGGCCATGTATGGACTTGGTTAGGGTCAACTTCCAGGCCAGTCTATAAAGTCTCAACTAGTCAAAGTCAAAAATAGAAATCACAAATTCAATAAATTAAAATAAATTCAAAAATTCACCAAATGACCAAAATATCCTCAAGCAAAAATGTGGTAGTGACATGAGGGTGGATATTAATGATGTCTAGGGATTCTCTCTCAGTTGGGGATTGTATGCCAAGCGGTTTGGTCTGGTAGTCCGTCACTGTGACTTCGAGGCTATGTATGTTTTGACGGACATGCTTGCCGTCTGAAGACTCCTGTGGGGTAACGGCCCACTTTTTGATGACCCCGGAGCAGCTCGGTTCCTCAACCCCTTTGGAAGATAGTACCGTCGTTATCTCAGTAAGAGCATTAGCCTCCATTTTTGGAGTACTGCTGATCTAAGAGGCTCATTAGAGGTATTTGCCCCTAGACTGGCCCCATCAAGGCCCAAAGACAGGGTGTCAAATTTATTGGAAAGGTTAATTCCGGGAGTTTTGATGGGTATAGGAGCGCTTTTATGGGATTGTGCTTGATCGTGGGAGTTTCCCGCACTAGCATCAAAATGAAGATGAGAGTTAGGTAATAGATAGGGCGGTGGATTTTGACTTTTTCTCGAGTAGGAAGGGCCTACCTTGTGATTCACTTTCTTCTTCATCTCCGGGTGGGCTCTAAATCAGAGATCGATGGTGTGCCCTCTCATATGACAGTGCTTGCAAAAAATAATATTATTATCATATAAAATTTATTGAGTGTGCATCTTGCTGCCAAGAGAGATCTGAATCGAGTTGGGGAGGTCCTTCGATGGATCTAGCTCCATGCATATTCTGGCATAATTAACTTTAGACAGGTTGCGATTTTCATCAGTCATTGCCACGAAAGTCCCAAAGGAGTTGGTTATCTTCTTCATCGCTGTTGAAGCGAAGCATAAGAGCGGTGGGATAGGTAGGGTGACCCAGATAGAAATGATCGCATAGTCTTCCTTTGTGTTGAAATCCGGGGTCCACTTAACAATTTTTATGAGGTGAGAGTTGATCCTACCGGTGCCTCTGTTCCAGACATTTTGGTGATCGGCCTCAGAAGATAGGTGCAGAAGGATGTGCTTGGGGTTCATCGCCCTGTCTTCAGAGGAGAGGCCCCAACTGGCAACAACTTCTTGGACATGCGAGAGCTTGGGCATCCGGTTGAAAATTTAAGGATGAAGGTATTAGAGAATAGTTCTAAAAAAAGGATATTTTTGTGGAAGGGAAAGGCACGATGATGTCATGAACGTCTGTCGTAGTAGGGTACTCGAAAGCTTAAAGCTCAACATCAAGAATGATCGGAGAGTTCGTAGCAGAGCGGCCGGGTCTAACAATATCGGTAAAAAGACTGATTGAGCCAACTAAGGGGCGTAGAAGCCGGGTCCGCTTGAAGCATTTTTGCAGAAGAGATTGGCGTGGGGGGTTTTGCACATCAAATAAGTGCACAGAAGAAGTCGAGATGCTCGCATCATCGATGTGTGCAGAAGTGGTAAGCGCCAGCGAGGAAAGCATTGGGGCAGGCGCGGAGGGGGATGACACAGCAAAGAGGGGCGCAGACGAGGATTGCAGCTGGGTGTAAAGCGCTGGTACAGATAGCGCACCACAGATTAGCACCGGGGAAAATGACGTCGGAGAAGTAGCGTCCAAGGACAAGACAACTAAGGACGATTGACGCACGAGATAGCAACATGCTGGAACGATGATGTTTGGCACAACAGAGAAACGCACCAGGGAGGATGCCTCTCCGGGGGTTGGCGCAACAGATGTGGCACCCAAAAGAGCAGTTGGGGGCCCACCCCTGCGCTAACCAAGGGAGGCGAACATCAAAGAGAGTTGGGGATGAGTTGGAAGGGCGGGAAATCAGTTCAAAAGTAGGCATAGGAACCGAAGATGGGACAGCCACAGTCTAACCATGCACTGACCACAGGGTTGTACGGTACTCAAGGATGCGTCGTACCCAATGCAAGCCTGCGCCAAAGAGACGCGCACGAACAGAGAGGTCAGAAACCGCCGGCCGGCCAACCGACTGAGCAGAAAGCCACGTAAGGGCAACCGAGAGCGAGGTCGGCAGGGGGGTGACCAAAAGTGGACAATGGAGGTGCACCTAGCGACGCATCATAGAGAGGGTAATGAAGGGAGGAGGACGAGGATCCAAGATGGAGCAGAAAGAGCTGTGGAAAGTTCCAGGGCGCCACCTCCGCGGCTAAAGAGGGAGGATGAAGCAAGGAGAGCAGAGTCCCCAAGCTCGCAGCTCCGATCGAGGGAACCTCGACCATGCCAGAAGCCAACGAAAGCCAGAGACAGAAGAAAAAGACAACGGCGGAGGAGAAGAGCCAAATCAGGTAGGCCCATCAGAGGAGACGACCGCGACCGGCGAGCATCAACCAGAACTCACCAGAACCCTGGAGGGGAAGCGCCGCAGCGGCGACAAACTTAGTCCAGCTGGAGAGGCAAGAGACAAGCCTGCTGGAGAGGCAGCCTAGAGTCACCCAATAATTGCCAGCGCCATCCGCTCTCGAAACTCCTTCAATATATATATATATATATATATATATATATATATATATATATATATATATATATATATATATATATATATATATATATATATATATATATATATATACACACTACCATATACACCAACACATGACTGCTACTGCTACTAATCATAACAGCAAGTTGCTAATGCTACTGCCACTGCCTCACTGTTGTTAGCAGTAGAAAACACCCTTGTTATTTACCTAGTCTACCTACACATGCTTATACACTAGTACCCATATAATACCTATACTTAACCCTAAACTGTCGCATATAGACTCTAATTTCTGTGTACAGGTCAGTACACTGCCCTGTCCCTCTTCTCACTTCACTTGCTCAAGCTTAAAGATCCCGTCTCCTTATTGGCATACCCTCAAGCATCTAGGGATTCTCCAATACCTGATACATTCTAGACCATCTGATACCTATCTATTGTCCTATGCACGTACACTGATCACTCAAACACTCACAGGAATATGCACTCTCTGCACTAGATACATGCACAGATTACACATACCCAATCTATAAAAACTGCAATTATCTGTACTAAAATTTGTGGTTACTGCTGCTATCTATATTCCTAGTTAGATACCTGTACAGACAGAAAAGGGAAAGGCTTCCAGCTGTTACACCACAGGGCAGGTGACCCAAGCAATTCACCAACCTATGTGTGCACAACATGGAGACGCGCATGCGCGCGTGCACACACACACACACACACACACACACACACACACACACACACACACACACACACACTCAATCTCCTTGTCTATGTCCGGCATTTCCTAATATTGTTGTTGTCCTACCCCGTGCATACATGTGCACAGGGGCCTAACTCCCTCTTTACTACTGTTGCTATTTCCTCTTTGATCTACTGTCAAACTCCTAAAACTGTGCACACAAGTGCCACTTCCCAATCATTTGCACACCTGCACTCTACCAGGAAATAACCCGTCTTCCCCCTTTACACAACCCTCTGTGCAGTAAGCCTACTACAGGCTATTGCTTGTGCAGGCCTCTATCTTCTGTATAGGTGTTGCACATCCATGTGTGCTGCACATTTTAGATCAGTTCCCACACAGGTAACAACCCTATCCTAATTGCTATAAAGCAGGGGATCCGCATCCCTGCAGTGGCCTGGGTAGTGCCCTGCCTATTCTCAACCTGTACATGCTAAACCTCTTTTTTTAAATGACAGAACATCCTCTAATCCTGTGCACACAAGTGCACAGGTCCTGTATACTGCTCCCTATAAGCAGTGCTTTAGGCCTGCTTTGGACAACACAATATCCCCTGCGCTCCTACTCTGTTGTTGTAAGGAAACCCCATTGCCTTCACCAATCCTGCTGTTACCAACAGAAATGGCCTTTTATGCTGCCCACAAATGCTAACCAAAACTCACACTCCTATATCCACACTCAACATACTCTAGGCACACTATATCTATATATACACACACTCTCTATCACATTGGTCACAATACATATGTACACACATTTATATATATATATATATATATATATATATATATATATATATAAATATATATATATATATATATATATATATACACACTATACACTATGCACTATACATGTCAAGCCCTTGACGAACAATCGATGGAAAAACACGAATTCAGAAACAATTGTAAAGACAATGTTTCCGGCAACAACACCCTAAAGAAGGTGATGTTGTATTACGAGAATCTAAAAAGATTATTTCGTAATATTTCTCGAAGGCAACAGAACCGTATAACTTCTAAAGAGAAGCGACGGTATTCTCGAAGGCAACCGAACCGTATTACTTCTAAAGAGAAGCGACGGTATTCTCGAAGGCAACAAGAGATGATCAACAATATTTGAGTCTCAGATTCTCGAAGGCAACAGAAAGAGGGAGGAAGAAGAAGAACGGATCTCGCTGGGGTGTAGAACACCGGCGCTCAAAGCTATACCCACAGTACGGATAAGCTCCCAGGAACCAGCAAGTTCAGGAGAACTTCTGGAACGCTCATAAGTCAATATTTGAGACTTGAACGGGCTTCCTGGACTTAACAGACTCCCTCAACTCTCTTCTTGGTGCATCTTTCAAAGGAGGCCAAGGGGCTCTATTTATAGAGTGGAGTTGAGACTTCACCTCTTCTCCTATCCGATGTGGGACTAAAATACCAATACTCAAAAATAGAGTTTGATATTTTAGATCATCCCACAATCAGCATAGAAGTGTGCCAGTCCACGCCTACCCCCCCGAACACTCCCG
This sequence comes from Iris pallida, assembly GCA_029216955.1. Taxonomy (NCBI): domain Eukaryota; kingdom Viridiplantae; phylum Streptophyta; class Magnoliopsida; order Asparagales; family Iridaceae; genus Iris; species Iris pallida. The sequence goes on from JANAVB010009200.1 coordinate 26,095,815, forward strand.
TGCATGCACGAGACATCCTGGAGTCCGTGTCCGAGTCCGAGTCCGCACAACAAAAATTAACTTTCATCCTTGTTGGATTTAATCCTTTTTCCTTCTAGAAAAATACTTCCACATGGCACAAACTTGTGCCCCACTACACCTCATGTGCACACCTCAACACAAGCAATGCATTATATTGAGATACTCACCATTTGGTGTAGCCGATGTGGGACTATCTTTTCTAGTCCAAAGGCAAAAAATACCAACAATCCCCCACATATCTCAATATATGGGTTGAGCGTTCCCCACAGTGATTGTCCATCATGCATTAGGAGAGATGTCGCTACGACTTGAATCTTCCCGCATAGGTTAAATAACAGCCTGATACAAGAATGGACTAAGCCTTGAATTCTGCACCATAACTGCAATTCTTCCTACTCACATAATGACATCAACTGTGCTTCTGGCTGCACATTGAAGGCCTTGTGCCAGCCTGGTTTCAGTGTATAATTTTGGGCGTCTACAAGCTTACCCTCAAGAGACGGCCTGATATCTCTTTCCATACACTATAGGTGAGTTCTTTATAAAGAGTCATGGCATGAAGCATTGCGCTTCTTTGCGGTGCTACGCCGCTATGACATGGCTTAAAGCCGAGGCTTTACCCCACCTGGGTACCTCATCGTAGTGTCATACTACTGTAGCATGAGGTCACAAGCCCCTTTGTAGTGCCAAACTACCCAGCATGAAGCCTTGCGCTTCCGTGCGGTGTTACGCCGCTATGACATGGCTTGCGAAGCCGAGGCTTTACCCTACCCGGTACCACTTCGTGGTGTCATGCCACTGTAACATGAGGACATCGTCCTCTTTGTAGTGCTGTCTACCCCTCTTTATTACGATTATCATACAGCATTAGGCTACCTGCCTATTTGCGGTGCTACTCCGCTGTGACTTAGCTTGCAAAGCCGAGGCATTATCCCTACCTGGGAACCTCATGGTGGAGTCACCCCACTGTAGCATGGAGTTTCACTCCTTGTAGTGCTGCTCTACCGTGCTTCCTGTAAAGCACACCAGGCATTCACTCTGCCTGAGAACTCATTAAGGCGTTTAAGCCAACCTTCCCACAGGATCCGTTTTCCGCAGAAAACAATAGTAGATAACAGTGGTTGTAGGTCCGTAACCTCTCCATGTCACATAGGACAAGTACCCACCGTTCCTGATATTCTTCTGGTTAATAGTCCTCCCTTGAACCAAAAGCTAGATGCCTAGTAGATTTCTCTTTGAACTAATAGCATAAAACTTTATGGTAGGAATGTAATAACACAATATCAGAATGCCTTCAAGCCCATTTTACAAGCTGTGTCATCGACCAGCTGGCGCTTGAGGCCCTTGGTGAACGGATCCGCCAGGTTCTCCTGACTCCGAACATCAATCACTGCAATAACACCTATCTTGATAAGATCATGTACTGCTCTGTGCTTCAACCACACCATTCTCTTCTTCCCGTTGAAGAGTTTATTTGATGCCACTGCTGCTGCCGCCTGGTTGTCACAGTATATCGGTATTACCGGTATCTGAGCCCCAACCACCGGAAGATCATACATGAGCTCCCGAAGCCACTCTGCTTCATCTGCAGCAGCATCCAATGCAAAGAATTCAGATTCCATGGAGGAGCGAGATAACATAGTCTGCTTCTTCGACTTCCACGATATAGCAGCTCCGCCTATGGCGAATACGAATCCACCTGTGGAATACTCGCTCTCCATATCTGAACACCAGCTAGCATCACTGAAGCCTTCCACTACTAACGGATCTCCGCTGTAGAAAAGTGCATATGTCTGAGTTTTCTTGAGATATCTCATAACACGCTTCACAGCTTTCCAGTGCTCAACGCCTGGATTGCTAGTGAACCGACTCAGCATTCCCACTGCAAAAGCTATGTCAGGCCTTGTGGCAGTAGTAGCGTACATCAAACTTCCGATGACGCTAGCGTACTCCAACTGCCTGACGCTCTCCTTCGAATTTGGCTCCAGTTTTAGATCACTCCTGTACGGTGTATCAATAATAGGAAGATCTTGATACCCGTAGCGAGTGAGCATCTTCTCAATGTAATGAGACTGTGACAGCGCTATTCCAGTGCCTGTTCGGATGATCTTGAGCCCCAAGATTACGTCGGCATCCCCCAAGTCCTTCATACTGAACTTGGTCGAGAGAAATTTCTTTGTCTCTGTGACGCAGCTTAAATCCGTACCTAGGATTAGCATGTCGTCCACGTATAGACAAACGATTACTCCTCTTCCGTCAGCAAACTTCGTATAGACACACTTGTCTGTTTCACTGACCCTGTAGCCATTTGACCTTATCACCTTGTCAAACTTCTCATGCCACATTTTGGGAGCTTGCTTCAAACCATACAGAGACTTCATCAACTTGCAGACTTTGTCTTCCAGACCTCTGACGACAAAACCTTCTGGTTGTTGCATGTAGATCTCTTCGGTCAGCTCGCCATTAAGGAATGCCATTTTCACATCCATCTGATGTATCACCAGCTTGTGTATTACTGCTAAAGCAATTAACAATCTGATAGTTGTCATCCGAGCTACTGGAGCATAAGTGTCAAAGTAGTCGATCCCCTGCTTCTGAGCAAACTCCTTGGCCACTAGCCTGGCCTTGAACTTGTCAATGGTTCCATCTGCTTTCATCTTCTTCTTGAAGATCCATTTGCATTCGATGGGTCTTGCTCCTTCTGGTAGGTCGACCAATACCCATGTATTATTGGAGGTGATTGAGTCAATCTCGTTGTCTATCGCCTCCTTCCAGAATACAGCATCTCTGGTCTTCATCGCCTCATCATAGGTAAGCGGATCTGCTTCCACATGATAGGTGACGAAGTCATCTCCGAAGTCTTTCGGCCTCCTTGCTCGCTTAGTTGACGGCTCAGCGAGTTCTGGTTCAGCTGGTGTCTCCTCGACAACAGCTCCATCTTGGACTACTGGTTTGATAAAGACCTCTGTCTGCTTCGCACCCTCATTATTCTCCGGAATGTCCGCGAGAACAATGTTCTTGTGGCTTGCAAACTTTTCTTCAAAATATTCAGCATCGCGAGATTCGATGATATGATTTGACTCGATATCAAGGAATCTCCGAGCATCACTCTTCTCGGCATACCCCAGGAAGATCGCCTTAGTAGTCCTTGTCCCCAGCTTCTGAATCTTCAGATCCGGGAGCTTCACATAAGCCAGACACCCCCACACTCGAATGACATTCAAGTTAGGTCTGACTTTGAACCAGAGTTCATGAGGAGTTATGTCGGAAGTTGCATATGGCACTCTGTTCAGAATGAAAGTGGCCGTTAGTGCAGCTTCTCCCCAGTAACACTTTGGAAGACCCGCAGTCAACAGCATAGAGTTCATCATCTCTGTCAACGTTCTGTTCTTCCTTTCTGCTACTCCGTTGGATTGTGGAGAATACAGAGCCGTCGTCTCGTTGATGATTCCATGTTCTTTGCAGAATGATGAGAATTCGTGAGACCTATATTCCCCACCTCGATCACTCCTCAGCCTCTTGAGTTGTTGTCCAGTTTGCCGTTCAGCCTCGGCCCTGAACTCCTTGAACTTCTCGAATGCTTCATCTTTAGATTTAAGTAAATAGACGAAGGCATACTTGGAGAAGTCGTCTATGAAAGTAATAAAATACTTCATCCCGGCCTTTGTAGAGAATTGTTTGAAGTCACAGATATCTAAGTGAACCAACTCCAGAAGATCTGTGCTTCGATTGACCCTGTGAAAGGGTTTCCTAGTGATCTTCGTCTGAGCACATATCTCACATTTCTCTACCTTACCCCCACACTTGGAGATAAGTCCTAGACTAGACATTTTGTTTATTCGCTTACAATAAACATGTCCTAGTCTATTATGCCACAATTCAAGAGAGTAATTCAAACTAGTGATAGCATTAACATTATTATGCTGGGTTACAACAAGCTGAATTTTGTACATTCCTTCAGTCTGAAAAGCTTTCCCGAAGAAAGTACCCTTCTTGGACATCACCATTTGGCCAGCATTGATGTCCATCCTCAAGCCTGCGTTGCAGAGCAGGCTCCCAGAGATCAGGTTCTTAGCGATTGCAGGAACATGCTTCACACCTTGAAGCGTCAGAATGTTCCCCGATGTAAGCTTCAGCTCCACCGTCCCGATCCCCAGTACTTCAGCTTGTGCCTGGTTCGCCATCATGACTTTCTCGGAAGTAGGCTCATAAGAGACGAACCAGTCCTAGTCTGAACAGACATGACATGTCGCGCCAGTGTCTATCCACCAGTCCAAGTCTGCCCCCACAGTTGCAACCTGTGCTATCATGGCAACCTGATTAGTAACCAAAGAAACCTTATTAGGCTCACCTTGCTCTTTGGGCTTGGACTTGCATTCACTTTTATAGTGATCCTTCTTGCCACAGTTGAAGCAAGTCACATGGGACTTGGACTTCTGTTGCTTGAATCCTGGACCCTTCACTTTCAGATTCGAGAAGTCCTTCTTCTTGTGGTGAGAAGCCGCCTGCTTCCCTTTGTTCTCTCTGGTGGCTTGAACCAGATTCGCCGTTGCTAGTTGCTTGGATAGGGCGTCCAACTTCTGTTGAGAGCGCATCTCGTCCTCAACATGAATCTCGCTGAGGAGATTATCCAGGCTAATCTCCATCTTCTTCCTATGCATCCTTGCATAGATGTTGCTCCATCCTGGAGGAAGTTTTGCCACGATCCCTCCAACGATGAACTTGTCGACGAGGGGCATGCTATCGTCCTCCAGTTTCTGGCGCAGCTTCAGGAACTCTTTCACTTGGGGCAGCATGGTCTTCTCGTCTTCAAAGACCCATTTGTGGTATTTTTCAACCATGAACATCTTCGACCGGGCCTCGTCGTCGTCATACAGCTTCCCCACGGACTCCCAGATCTCTTTGGCAGATGTCTTCTTTGTGTAGGACTCGGCCAGAGAGTCTTCCATGGAATTCAGGATCAGCAGCCTGCATATGCTGTTATCCTTTTTCCACTTCGTCTGTTTGCTCGTAGCAGCGGCCAGAACAGCAGCAGATCCTGTTGCTGGAACGATTGGTTCTTTCTCATCCAACACGTGATCAACATCCACGAGTTGAAGGTTCAGAGTCACCTTTCGCTTCCAGATCTGGAAGTGTTCACCGTCGAATTTCTCCAACTTGTTAAAGCCGGTATCGACAAGCGAAGCACGAGTGTTTTCCATCGAATCGTATAGCTTTGAGATTGTCAAGCCCTTGACGAACAATCGATGGAAAAACACGAATTCAGAAATAATTGTAAAGACAATGTTTCCGGCAACAACACCCTAAAGAAGGTGATGTTGTATTACGAGAATCTAAAAAGATTATTTCGTAATATTTCTCGAAGGCAACAGAACCGTATAACTTCTAAAGAGAAGCGACGGTATTCTCGAAGGCAACCGAACCGTATTACTTCTAAAGAGAAGCGACGGTATTCTCGAAGGCAACAAGAGATGATCAACAATAGTTGAGTCTCAGATTCTCGAAGGCAACAGAAAGAGGGAGGAAGAAGAAGAACGGATCTCGCTGGGGTGTAGAACACCGGCGCTCAAAGCTATACCCACAGTACGGATAAGCTCCCAGGAACCAGCAAGTTCAGGAGAACTTCTGGAACGCTCGTAAGTCAATATTTGAGACTTGAACGGGCTTCCTGGACTTAACAGACTCCCTCAACTCTCTTCTTGGTGCATCTTTCAAAGGAGGCCAAGGGGCTCTATTTATAGAGTGGAGTTGAGACTTCACCTCTTCTCCTATCCGATGTGGGACTAAAATACCAATACTCAAAAATAGAGTTTGATATTTTAGATCATCCCACAATCAGCATAGAAGTGTGCCAGTCCACGCCTACCCCCCGAACACTCCCGTGCATGCACGAGACATCCTGGAGTCCGTGTCCGAGTCCGAGTCCGCACAACAAAAATTAACTTTCATCCTTGTTGGATTTAATCCTTTTTCCTTCTAGAAAAATACTTCCACATGGCACAAACTTGTGCCCCACTACACCTCATGTGCACACCTCAACACAAGCAATGCATTATATTGAGATACTCACCATTTGGTGTAGCCGATGTGGGACTATCTTTTCTAGTCCAAAGGCAAAAAACACCAACAATACACACACACACACAAACACACACACACAATATATATATATATATATATATATATATATATATATATATATATATATATATACACTATAAACACACACACAAACACACACACACACACACACACACACACACACACACATACACACACACACACATATATATACATACATTACATATCACATACCCAAATCTATCCGTGCATATCATGCGATATCATGACACAACACCACGTATCCTATTTAGGACACATACCCCAAATCTTGACTCAAATAGGACACAAAAATCCTAATGAGGACACGTATCGAACACTTAGTGCACATGCTTGCGATATGCTTAAGATACTCTACCAAACTGTGTCCAAATCCTACCAAACTTCATATACAAGTCTAAAATATACCTATAAACATAACTAAAGCAATCGTAAACTAGTATCAAGTGTCCTGTGCAATAGGACATGTGCACCACAAGCGTAGGAGGCCCAAAAACTCCCAAATTGATCCCATGTCCTAGCGTATCCAATTGTAGACACATAGCTAGCCTCACAATACTCTAATAAGTCTAGTTAGACCTACCTAACCTAATGGCAAACACTTGGTGTACCATTCTCAGATTTTCCTAAAACTGGCACAAAAAGCCTATGTAAAAGTCTTCGAATGGGTCCAATAAAGTCCAAGCTTCTCCCCATGCATAGCCCTAATGCATGGGTGCTTTCTAAATAATTAAGTACACTAATTAGAATTAAATACAAGGGTTAATCTCGGATTTTACCTATTGGAAGATGGATTCCCAATGTAATGGCCAAAATGGACACAACCTTCAAGCTAGTGGCCTCCTCTTCTAGTCCTCACTGGTCTCCAAGCTCCTTAGCTCCTTGGATGAAGAATATGATAGGTTTGATGGTGATTTTGAGTGATTTGATGGAGGAAAGAAAAGGGTTTTGGGAAGATCACCAAAACTAGGGTTTGTGCTCCAAAATGAGAAAGTAGGGTGAATGAATACTCTCTCTCTCTATGTGGCTATTCATAAAGCCCTAATTTACCTATTTGAAATGTCTAAACTGCCTCCTTTGAGTTGCCATGAAGGTTTGGTTAACCTATGGAAGTTTTTAGCCTAACCGGTTAATTAGTTCTAACCCTATTCATAACATATTATGACTTAAATGAGTCTAATTGTGTCTAACTTAAAATGTAGGTCCAAGTTTCAAGACAAGTCCAATTAGGTTCACTAACCAAGGGTCCAATGAATAGGCTAGTTAACTAATAAATGCAAAAATCATATTTAATTAACAAAAAAAAATACACATTATATAAATAATATAAATGACAAAAATACCCTTAACTAGAAATGTGGTAGTGACACTTAGACTTGCACTTGATCCAATTTTGACTAGATATGTTGACAATTTTAGGTGACTTGCTCTCTTATGATATAAACCCTTTGATGGAGATTGGATGCTTTGAAGGATGAACCATAGATAGTTTAGAAGTTTTTGAAACTTAGAATTTGATTTAAATGTAATATTGGATTTAGAATTATATATTTGTTTTTGAATCTTGATTTAAATGTAATATTGGATTTAGAATCATATATTTGTTGTGAATGATCATAAGTGTTACTTTATGATCAAATATTGAGTATTTGGATTAACTATTGCTATTGAGGTCTAGACAACGTACTACTATTGATGCTGCGGTATATGCTAGACTTGGCCACGTACTCGTATCCTAAAAAGTGAGAGCGGGACATGACATGCACTTACTAAGGGGTTTCCACAACACATACCTTAAATCATCAATAATAGCTTCAGGATTGCTTCCTGTTTTTCCATTATTTTTGTATGATTTCATTGGTACTTCCTTTAGCTATGTTGGAAAATAATTGATGCTTCCCAATTGAAGAGGCCATGGATGACAAAGCATACATAAAGTTAGCCTTGTCGAAATCGAATACGGACTAAGACATGGACACTTCCTTAGATGGCGGCAACAGTCTGGCTTGAGATAATATCGATGCCCTTGATCATGTTCCTTGATAAGGACCTTATGATTGAATTAATTACCCTCAATCGATATTTAGGTCATATTTTATAACATCCAGTCCCAAAATACGTAGGACTAGGAACGTAGACATGTCAGCCGTGTAATAAATATACGTAAGTTATAAAATACAGTAAAACCATGACAACTAATCTCATCCACAAAATAAAGATAAAACTTTTATAGAATTAAGTAAGAATTTGTCTTTTGCACATGATGTTGGGCGGAGACAAATCCACTACCAACTAATGGAAGAAGTAATACATAAAATGACTTGGCAAGTGTAGCATGAACGATCCAAGAGCAATCTTTTTAGAAGGAATAGAGAAGATCACGGCCTTTGCTAGAACACCTAAAAAAATCAAGAACACACACCTGAAGAAATCACTAGGTCCTCAGAGGAACGTAACAAGATACAGCAAGAATATGACATAATACTGAATATAAACTGCTCAATAATAAGTCAATCGGATCATAACATGATCCAATACTCCACCCTTGAATTAGCGTCTCATCCCTCCAACCAAACAAGGACAGAAGATGGTACCCTAATCCACGATGAAGTATCTTTCCATATGTAATCCGATATAGTATTCGGACCACAACAAGGTCCAGTACCTTCTCATCGAAGTAGTGAACCACACCTTCAACCAAACAAGAACAAGATATAGCAAACTAGCCCACGATAAGTTACTGTTCCAAGCCACAATCAGGTATAAGTACACAAACCAAAAGTACTTATACCTAACAGATAAGGTAGCCTAACCATTCTAATTATATGCAGTTTTAAGAACAAACCTCCAATGCATGGGCCCTCTGGCTAAAATGGGTTCAGCATGGTCCCCCCCTTGGGGCACCAGGGGCCTAAGAGCATAACATTCAACGAAGCGATTGTGGCCGTGAGTAATAAGGTAAGAGCATAACGTCCGACGGAGCTCATGGGTTACAAAAGGTAAAATGTATAGTAGCCTATACGCTAAACAATTGTCCTCCCCGCCCCATGCCTACTATGCTGTATCCATAACACATATAACCTCTATTAACTGCTAAGTCAAACTAATCATGCAAAATACTAAGTTAATCCTATCGTACTACGTACCGGTGGCCATCCAGCTATGCATGTCCGAATTCTATATGTGATTCATGACTTCGTGGCACAAATGTGTCAAGGCCTATGAATGCAACCCAACGAGAGGTGGTATCTTAAATCTAGGTTTAATGTGTATAAAAATAATAATAACAGGGAATAAAACTAAATAGTATACTTCTATCTAATTATGACAATGCATCACAGTTTATTTTACAAAAAATAAATAATAAATAAATGCATGCAAAATATGAGCTAAAGTTAATAGACAGTAAATATGACAATGTATCTTGCCTGGAGGTAGTGTGCAAAATGGCCACGCCCAATAACTTGAATCGTCAGAATAGTGAAGCAATGAAAAGTCAAGTCCCGCAAACGTCCTCGGATGTTGAAATAAACATCATAAATATTTTTGGTATAAAAGATATATCAAAAACGCCTATCCAAAAGTCCAATTCTGGACACAGGGGCTAAATCATAATTTTGGCTCAAAACAATATCCCCTATTGGACCCGTTTTGCACCGAAAAGCGTGCTAGTATCTACGATCTCTAAAGTCATCAAACTATATGTTTACGGGTCCGGTTTGACGATACAAACCCAACCGTATGTCCAAAGTTGGATTCCGGTGGGCCGTGCACAAATTTGTCCGATAGATCGGGTCGCGGGCCGCCAAAATAGCTTTTCGATCGACCTTCTCAGAATTGGATCAAACTTGCCACACAGGACCAAAAAATGATACGGTCATGATGGAGCAAGTTTTGTCTCAAGATGACAAACGTGCACGAAGTTATGAACTAGTTTGTAAAGGAACCGATATAGGGTATCTCGATGGATACGTCTCAATTTTGTTGTGTAGCACAACGAAATTGAGTTACGTTGAATCCCATATGTCGATAACATCCATACGCATATTTTGATGCTGATGGGTTGTGACCACGTCGGCCGATTTATTGGGACACATGCCGTATCGAAAATTTTTCCTAAGTTTTAGGTTTTTCGAAAACTCATTTTCCTAAACTTTGGAATAAAAAATCTTTACATATAGAAAATAAAAATTTAAACTACTAGAAGGGTTTTGAAGTGATTCAAATGGTCTAAAACTTTATTCAGGAAAATTCCTAAAATTTCTACAAGGTTGGTCAGAATTCCTCTTCAAATAGAGGTACATGTAAACATAGTTCTGTCAATGTAACAGTAGGTTTTAAGTCGAATTTGTGTCAATTTTTCCAGACAAATAGTTTCACTACATCCAACCCTAATTACTATGGTTTCTAAGGGGTTATGTAGGCTCTACATAGGATTTTCTGGATCACGAATTAATCAAGTAGAATCAAAGAAAAGTAAAGAAGAAGTCGGGTACCTGGGACAGTGCCAAAACAGAGTGTTCTCTGTTCCTGTCGGGTTTATACGCCTGTCTGGCGGTGCGACGTCCATAGGCGGTGTGCAGGTGGCGCAGGGGCTTCGTCCAAGGCTTGGGGTTTTGGGGATGCGCGAGGTTTGGTCGCGAGGAAGCTTTTCTGGGTTCGAATGCAAGATTCATATCGATGGTTTATCTATGTATATATCGATATACCTAGCCAAGTTTAAATCGATTTTCTCATCCACTTGAATCAAAATTTCAATTGGATTCGGTAGATCCTACGGAGAATAGGATTGGGAAATAGTAGGAAAAGATTTGGATGAATTTGTGGCAAAGATTTGAATCAATTTAAATGATAAAAAATTTCAAACAAAAACAACACAAACAGTCGAGTTCCCTTTACTACTGCGCTCGGGTTTTGGGAGAGTACTGTTCCCCTCTATGGGGACCAGTAGTAGCTGCTCTATTTTTTTACCTTATATATATATATATATATATATATATATATATATATATATATATATATATATACACACACACACACATACTAAAGTAAATCAAATATCTAAATCCTTAAACAAAAAATTCTAAAAATATTTTTGAAAAATATCAAAAAAATTCCTAAACTTTATTGTGGCATATTTTCCCATTGTAAAATATATTTCACAAATGTACTCAAAATAAATTATTTAAGAAAATACAAATATATATATATATATATATATATATATATATATATATATATATATATATATATATATATATATATATATATATATATATAATTCTTGAAAATTTTGGGGGATTACATCCTACCCAACTTATAAAAAATTCGTCCTCAAAATTAAAATAAAACTTATTACAAAAATAAAATGAAATAACGAGACTGAATACGAAGGGAGTGTAAGTACATCAAATCATAACTCGGTTTTTAGAAAGAATGAGGATGTAGTTATAGAAGGAATCTAAACTAACACCTTATTCTATAAGATAATGTGTTCTTAGTCTTGCATGGATCATGGGCATTCAGTTCGTTTGAGGGAATGGGCCGATATTGTATGGTTAAAATAAAATGGGACAAAAATAGGCATTCGTGGTTTATTCTAAGGGAAAATGTGTTTATACATGTGGTGTAATTGAAATGGAGTATAGGATGGTGTGTTTGTGTGGGACATGTATGTCATGTGTGTAGGGCAGCTTGTCTAGTTCATAAGTATGAAATGTGTTGGAAGGAAATTGCTAGTGTTGTGCTCTAAATATTAAAGTCACGATTGAGGTATCCAAATGATACGGATAGAAATAAATGTTATAAACTACTGATTTATTAGTTTAAACAGAGAAAATGTGTCAAGTTCGAAGATCATACCTTAATTTTTGAACAATGGAGAAATGATTACGTTTGTCTTTTTTGCGCTTCCAAGTTTGGCAAGGGATGCTACGATGACATATGTATCGAAGATATCGAATGAATCACTCTTCTAAAGTGCACGGGGGTTATTGATGGGGGCAACAAATTCTAAGGTATGTTAGGCAAGAATTTCTAATGGCTAAGTCCTAAATTTCTATTCGTGTTAGGCCTGCTAGACTATGGTCATAAGGTTTCTAATGGTGTCGAAGGTAGTACTCATCATTGCTGTAGATAAATTGTAAATCATAGTAAGACGAGGTATTATGCTATGGATATTGGCTAAGCTAGTGAATATGTTTTTCTAATGCTAAGTCATGTCTTAATAAAAATGGTATAACTAGAACAATACATGCTGGTTCCCTAATCTCGGGATGGGTGTCTATTACAACTATGGTAAATGCTTGCCCTTGCATTTGTCTATTCATCTCTGGCTAAACTATGCTGCTTGTTCAGGTAAGCGTTTAGAAAATAATGATGTTTTAACGCAAGAAACACAAAGTAAGGGTTAAGAAATCACACTACAAGAAAAATGGCATTTGTTGACAATTTTTTTATTGACGGCCATTAGTCCCCGTCAACTATTCTATTTTACTTGACGGATAAGGCCTTGTGTCAACTAAACCCCTATTTGTGTTAACTATACAATATTGTACACTTTAGTTGACGGGTTTGGGAAAACCGTCACGTAATCCACCACTTTAGATGACGGCTAGTTTAAAGCCATCAACTAATGTAGGAAGGGGGAAATTACCATGACTATTTCAGATGCTATTATTGTAATTATTTAATTTTTTTGCTTAGTGACGATTTTCATGTTTAATCCCCGCTGCTCAAAGGCCCGATCTCTTTCTAAAACATTAGAAGTCCCTCTCCCAAAACTCTCGAAAACCCCTCTTCTCCCCCGTTCCTCTCAAGAAACCCTATTTTCTCTCAGAAATCCCTCCCCCTCCACTCCCTAAAACTCTCTCCTCGGCGTCTACGGCCTCCTCGGTGGCTTATATCCCCTTTCGAAAATCCTATTTTCAGCGCAACTTCACCATACGGAAAATTCGATCTTCACCATGTGGTAGGTTGCAATTATATTCCATATTTTCTCTCTACAATTCGATTTTATGGCAGTGCTAGTTGAAGTTAGGATTTTTTGTGGATTTTTTTGAGAGTAGAGTTTTTTGACAGAGTCTTTTGTGGATTTTATTGAGAGTAGAGTTTTTTTTGTGTCTGACTACTGTGTTGTGTCCTAGTTGTGAATCAGTAGAATTCTTTAGGTCAAATTTATTATGATGTAGATTTTGTGTCTAGCTACTATATCGTGTCCTAGTCACAGGACTATGTCGTGTCTTAGGATTTGTGAATCAGCAAGTTTTTTGGGGTTAATTTTTCCATATGATATGAGTTTTCATTTATTTACAGAAATGTGTCGTGTCCTAGGGTTTTTGTTTTTTCATAGAACTGTGTGGTGTCCTAGTATTCGTGAACCAGTAGGACTTTTTGTGGGTCGACTGTGTCGTGTCATAGGATTTTTATTTGTTAACAGAGAACTGAAACTGATCTGCTATAGTACACTAGACCAATATACTAATGATATGCTGCCTCATTCTTATTGCAGGGAAAGAAGGAGCACCCAGCATGAGGTTAGGATTACGATCATCTACAGCTGCTGCTCAGGTAGATTTTTTTAACCTGGTTATATAATCTGCTTTGAATAAGGTCGGGATTACAACCATGTCTATGTCATGGATGTCAAAGGATAGAATGTGCCGTGAATATAAGAAAGGAGTAGAAGAGTTTCTTAAGTTTGCAAAGGTCCATTTAGATAATCCTGTTTCAATTCGATGTCCATACAAAATGTAGAAATTTGATATTCCAAAAGTTAGGAGATGTTAGAAAACACTTGTTTAGTAGGGGTATTGATCGAAGTTATACAGTATGGGTTTGGCATGGTGAGGAACACCTTAGCAGAGGATTGACAAGCATTACAGCAAGTGATGAACAAACACCTAACTATAATAGATTTGGCTCCTTTGAAGATGGTGGCTCCTTTGAAGATGGTGAACATGCTGTAGAAATGGTTTATACGGTATATGAACATGTTTTTGGTGACCCAAATGCATTTAAATCTCTACTTGAAGATGTCGAAAAGCCTCTTTATCCTGGTTGTTCTAAGTATACAATGCTATCGGGCTTAATGAGATTGTATAACATAAAAGTAAGATATGGGTGGTCTGAAAGTAGCTTTTCTGAGTTGTTAAAAACACTTCATGATATGTTACCAGCATAAAATGAAATACCTTTATCAATGTACAAGGCTAAGAAGACAATGACTGCTCTGGGTTTGGAATACGAGAAGATTCATGCATGTCCAATGATTGTATACTTTATAGAAAAGAGTATAGTGATTTATCTGAATGTCCCACTTGTGGAACGTCAAGATGGAAGAAGGAAAATGATGGTTCTCATCAAATTTGTTTAAAAAATACCTTCCAAAGTTCTATGGTATTTTTTTCCATTCCTCGGTTTAAAAGGATGTTTCAATCCTCACGTATAGCAATGGACTTAACTTGGCATGCTTCTGAAAGAGTAGTTGACGGCAAACTTCGTCACCCTACAAATGCCTCATTATGGCAACTAGTTGACCATAAGTGGCCAGATTTTGGGAAAGAACTTAGAAACCTTCGACTGGCGCTTTCAGCTGATGGCATAAATCCACATACGTCCCTTAGTAGTAGGTACAGTTGTTGGCCAGTTATATTGGTGGCCTATAATCTACCGCCGTGGTTGTGCATGAAAAGGAAATTCATGATATTGTCGCTATTGATATCAGGTCCGCACCAACCAGGCAACGATATTGATGTTTATTTAGCACCATTAGTTGAAGACTTGAAACTTTTATGGAAAGAGGGAGTTAAAGCTTATGATGCACAAAAGAAAGAGTTATTTACTTTAAAGGCAATATTGTTGTGGACCATCAACGATTTTTCTGTATATAGAAATCTATTTGGTTGTACTACTAAGGGCTATTATGCTTGCCCCATATACGGGGAAGATACTTATGCGCCTAGACTCAAACATAGTGGTAAAAATGTGTATACTGGTACATGGAGGTTTCTCCACGCTACTGTCCGTATCGTAGTCAAAATTTTTTTTAAAGGCCAGCAGGAGTTTCGTGGTCCTCCAACACTTTGAGAGAAAAAAAGATATTAGAAAAGGCTTGCCAAATTCGAACTCCTGGGGTAAGAAACATGAGAAGTGCAAAGCATCAAAATCTACTGAAAGAAGATGGTTAAAGAAGAAGTCAATCTTCTTCATACTTGACTATTGGGAACACTTGCATGTTCGCCACATACTCTATGTTATGCACATCGAAAAAAATAGTTTGTGAGAGCATATATGGTACATTGCTTAACATTCCCAGAAAGACAAATGATGGAGTCAATGCTCGTCTTGATCTTGTGGAGGAGGGGCTAAGGATCAAACTACAACCTGATTTTGGAAAAAAATGTACTTATTTGTCGCGAGCTTATTATACATTAACAAGGATGAGAAGAAGATATTTTGTCAAACATTATTCGACTTAAAGGTTCCTGAAGGTTACTCTTCTAATATTAGAAATCTTGTCTCAATACAAGATTTAAAGCTTTATGATCTCAAATCTCATGATTGTCATGCACTAATGCAACAACAACTACCTGTGGCAATCCGTTCAGTTCTGCCTAAGCTGGTTTGAGTTGCTATTACTCGGTTTTTGCTTCTTCTTTAATACAATATGTAAGAAGATGTGAATATGCTAAACAATATTGAAAATGATCTTGTGGTCGCATTATGCATGCTGGAGAAGTACTTTCTACCGTATTTCTTTGACATTATGGTCCATTTACCTCTATATCTTGTTGAACAAGCAGGATTTGTGGACCCATTTTCTTGACGTGGATGTATCCTTTTAAAAGGTGCACGAAACCTTTGAAGGGTTATGTGCGTAATCATAACCATCCCGAAGGATACATTGCAGAATATTATATTGTAGCAGAAGTAATAAAATTTTATAGCGACTATCTATCATATTTTGAGACAGTAGGAAATCCTCTTGCAATGAAGGGCAACATTGAAGATGAAAAACATTTTTCTGGAGGTTGTCTCGTAGCAATTGATCGCAAAGAATGGCAACAAGCCTGTTTATATGTTTTGGAGAACACGGATGAAACTGAACCTTATATTAAGTAAGCTTCTTTATCATAATTTTTTTGATTTTCTAATTCATTGTATTAAAATTGTTACATTGTATAATAAGTTCTCATAATGACTTGAGAGCGAGCATATGGATTGGTTACACTTACAATATCCCTAAAAGTCTAAAAATAGAAAGTGATTGCAGGACAAACACAATCAAACATTTATCTATTGGTTGCAACAGAAGGTAGTTGTTAAAACAAAATCAATATACTTTTACTATTTCTTATTTAGAAGTTAAAGAATATTAATAATGTTGAATTTGTACAGGTTGATGGTGCATTAGATGTAAAAAAGACATCTCACAAACTGTCAAGTGGCTAGCACAAGGGCCTACCTACCATGTATTTAAAAGTTCTGGATATGTTATTAATGGTTGTCGCTGCCACACAAAGGATCGTGATAATGCTCAAGCTAGCCAAAATAGTGGAGTTAGTCTTGTAGCTACATTAATGCAAATTATAAGTTCAAAAGATAAGAATCCTATGGTAGAGGACATGTGTTTCTATGGAGTTATCAAAGAAATATGGGAGCTCATTTATCATACCTTTAATATTCCAGTATTTAAGTACGATTGGGTCGAGAGTAAGGGTGTTAAGGTTGATGAATTTGGTTTCATATTGGTGAACCTTAATCGAGTTGGGTACAAATTATATTTTTTATTCTATCTTTGCAGGCCAAGCAAGTATTTTATATAAAAGACCAACTAGATCCTCAATGATCTATTGTTTTGTTTACTAGTCCAAAATATTATCTACACAAAAAAGATTCCAAAGCCGTAGATAATTTGATGGAACATCATTCCTTTACTAATGCATCGTTGAATGATGGATTGTTAGTGATAATATGTTTTATAAAAGAGTGGGTTGTGAAGGAGATTGAGTTGATTAGTAAATTTATATCCATGATTCTGTAACAAATTTATGTTTTCTAATGAAGCTATTGTTCAGATTGGGTTGATTAGTAACTTCTTCTTTTCTATTCATTTGTTTTATTAATGAAGCTACTGTTCAGATTAGTGTTTATTTGTTTTCTAACTTCTTCTCTTATACAATATGTTTAGATTACTGTTCATTTGTTTTCTAACTTCTTATCTTTACTTATGCAATATGTTTAGATTAGTGTTTATTTGTTTTCTAACTTCTTCTTTTTACTTGGGCAATAAGTTTTTACTTGTGTGTAGACATCCCCAATGCCTAAAATTAGCAATTCTGTTAATGAAAGGAAGAAAAAATCGAAAGAGGTATACATTTTTGTCAAACATTTTTCTTGTAGTGTGTCACTAATATACATATACACAATATATATATGTATGACACACCCCCTATGTCACGCCCCGAAACCAGAATACTGGAGAGCGGGAGACAGACATAGCCAGCTGCGTACATTGAAGTGCAACCCACCTTGCAATACGGTCATGGCTGTCTAGATGCATGAGGGTTAAACTACAATCCATCGGTCTCTATGGTCAAGAACAAGCCTAGTGTCTCAATCTCAAGCAAGCAAATAAATTGTACAAGATGTTAGATCATCAGACATACAAAATAAGGCATCCCAAATATTACATATTCAGATGATCATGAAGCTAGTCATACGAAATACGAGACTAGCAAGAGTTAAGTCATACATGATAAACCCTAGGATTTGTCAATCATGTTACAGCCCTTAGAAAAACAGAAATTAAGTTTCAACACGAGCTAACACTTGATCGACAGCTAAACGCCTCAAAAAAATTTATAATAGATGGGAGAGCAAAATAAGAAACCCACTCGTTGCCAGGATTACGTCTGGTGTTCACCATCTGGCTGATAAGCAGAAAGAACCTCGGGTATCACTCCGAAATCTGGCCATACAAAACCAGCTGGATCAGACCCCAGAAAGAGCAAGTGCCACAAGGGAGGCTTCACTAAGGAACTAAAACCAACATATAATGAAAGAAGAACTGATAAAAGAGCATAGTTAAATAACATGAGGGACTGAGTTAACATAAAACATTAGTTGCCGTAGGAGGAACAAAAGGTCGAATATAATTCCCATGTTAATCATGAGATAATTCATTCAAGTACGGCCAATCAAGTCCTACGGCTTGCTATTGTTAGCTAACTAGGATTATCACAAGCTTAGTTACTAACAAGATGCAATTGAGATGTTCCCGCAGTCACAAGCCCTGCAGACTATCCAGGTTATCCAGGCGAGGAGATTTATTAGAGTTATAAGAGTTATCAAGCTTACTGGTGTACTTACAATACTTATGTTTTCAAGAAGTTCCCCACATGACAGTGGGCTGGAAATGTGCCCTACTCGTCGGCAGGCTACAAGTCCTTCTGGTGTGGCTAGGATAACGGGATCGCCTGTAACTGGGAAAATCTCTCTATATGAACTACTTGATCAATCTAGTCATTAACCTAGTCAGATTCATTATGAATCCCTGACCGTGGTAACCAGGAATTCTTGTCCTAGACATGATGCAAGACGGGACAGGTAGCTTATACAGGCACAATCAAGAAAATCAACCACGGTGTCAAGACAAGAGTTACTTAGCAAGTCAGGTTAGCTATCGCAACAACGTTTAAGATTATCATGTTATGTCAGGTTACTTGTTACTTGTCAAGATTGCTTGTCAGGAGTGCACCTCGACGGGCCACTATCAAGATTACATATGTCTTATCAAGTTACTTATCATGTCAAGAGTGCTTGTCAAGAGTGCGCCTCGACGGGCCACTATCCAGTTTTTTATGTCATGTTCATGTCAACATCAATACTGGCAAGTCATGCTAGGATCAACAAGTTATCGAGTCGGGTCATCATAAGATAGGTCAAGTATAAGTCACATGCAAGATCACAGGCATATACAACGAGAACTAGGATAATATGTATGGGACAAGGGGCAAGGGGTATCATGGCAACAAGTGGCGCTAGTCAAGTGGCACCAGGGAAATAACAGGTGGCGCCAAGGGGGACAAGGGGCACCTAAGTTAGGTTGCGCCATGCTGGGGTGCGCCAGGCACTGGGGTGCGCCAGGTCAGGTTTGTACCAAGTCAGGTTGTGCCTGACTGGGGTGTGCCAGGTCAGGTTGCGCCTGACTGGGGTGCGCTAGGTCAGGTTACGCCTAACTGGGGTGCACCAGGTCAGGTTGCGCCTGACTGGAGTACGCCAGGTCAGGTTGCACCAAGTCAGGTTGCGCTTGACTGGGGTATGCCAGGTCAGGTTGCGCCTGACTGGGGTGCACCAGGTCAGGTTGCTCCTTACTGGGGTGCGCCAGGTCAGGTTTCACCATGTCAGGTTATGCACGGTAGGTTGTGCCATAACCCGCACAACCTGATGTTACGGCAATAAAAAGTGTGCGCAAACCACTGTTCATCTTCTCCAACCAGCATAAAAATGCTTGGTTGAACCCATGAACTTCAAAAGTCCATAATTCCCTCAAAATAAATCGAAATCTAACTTTTCAAAGGTCAAAATTGGGTAGAATGAAAATTCCTACAAAATAAAGCAACTAGTTTCCAAAAATACCAAGTT
The DNA here is from genome assembly GCA_029216955.1 of Iris pallida. Taxonomy (NCBI): domain Eukaryota; kingdom Viridiplantae; phylum Streptophyta; class Magnoliopsida; order Asparagales; family Iridaceae; genus Iris; species Iris pallida. The sequence continues at coordinate 26,115,603 of JANAVB010009200.1, forward strand.
TTACTAGATCAAAACTAAGAAGAATGAGAAAAGATCAAAACATAGATCTACAAAAATCCATCCATCAAAACCAAAAATGACAAGTTCTAAAGTGGCTTAGAATCAAGTAAGGAAGAAAATAGAAAAGTAATCATAAAGCAAATTGCATTTGCCTAGGGCTTGGGTGTAGGTGGAAGGAGTAAATGAAGAAGATGAAGAAGTAAATACAAGTTATGGAGGAGAGAGAGAGAGAGAGAAGTTGACTTATATATCAACCCCTTCTCATCTCAAACTAAACCAAGCCAAGCTAAGTCATGTTGAACCAAACCAAATAAACCAATGCAAGATTAAACCAAGATTAGGCTAAACAAGACAAGTCTAACTACGATCCACCTGACAAATGTCAGAAATCTGTACACGTAAATAAAAATACGTATAACGGGAAACGGGAGTGACAACTCTACTCACCTTAAAAGAATTTCATCGTCGAAATTTAATCATTAGTCTAGAGATGTCGGGGCAAGCTACACTCACCACCGGTAATCTATGACTAGCAATTAATTAAGCAATCATTCATGCAAGGTAGGAGTTAAGAGCATAAGGCATAAGGAAGACATTATACCTCATGAGTCAAACAGGTGTGGATATCGCGATCGGATATCATCCTCACGTTCCCATGTTGACTTACCCAAAGAGTGATGACCCCAAGCAACACAGACTAACTTAATAGTCTTGTTCTTGAGTACCTTTTCTCTTCGGTCTAATATGGATACGGGCCTTTTCTCATATGAAATGTTGGTACCAACAACCAATTTCGAATGATCAAGGATATGACCCGGATCCGGGATATACCGTCACAATTGGGATACATGTAATACGTCATGTAACTTACATAACGATGATGGAAGAGCCAGATGATAAGACACATCGCCTACTCGCTCGAGAATATCAAACGATCCTATATACCTAGGACTAAGCTTTTTTTGTACGTCGAATCGAATGACGCCACGGGTAGACGAGATCCTAAGGAATACGTGGTCGTCGATAGAAAACTCAAGAGGACGCCGATGAGAATCGGCCCAATGACGCTGACGATCTTGTACAACTCGAAGATGATCTCTAACTTGTCTGACCACCTCGATAGTCCGAGTAACCATTTTTGGACCAAGCATCTGCCTCTCGCCTATATCGTCCCAGGCTAAAGGTGATCTGCACTTTCTGCCATACAGTTCCTCAAATGGTGCCATCTGGATACTGGCCTGGAAACTGTTATTGTAGGAGAACTCCACCACGTGCAGGTGATTATCCTACGAACTACCAAAGTCAAGTGTACATGATCACAACATATCTTCAAGAGTTTGAATCGTGCGCTCCAACTGACCATCTGTCTGTGAATGATAAGCTGAACTAAACTTGAGACGAGTTCCCAAACTCTCCTAAAGACTCTGCCAAAAGTACGATATAAACCTTGAATCTCTATCGAATATGATACTGACTGGCACTCCATGCAATCTGACTATCTGTCTAAGATATATCTCGACAAGCTGATCCGTTGACTGGTCAATTCTGAAAGGGATATAAAATGAGCTACCTTCGTGAGCCGGTCAATTATAACCCAGATAGCATCTCTCCCAGCTGGAGATTTAGGTAATCCAGTTACAAAATCCATGGTAATGTGTGTAGAAGCATGAAAAAGAATAGGAAAGTCCATACGGCTCATAACAGAGGGAGTCTCATGCGGCTCAAAAGTCCCTTAGAGCCTTATGCGGCTCAAAAGACCCTTAGAGCTTCATGCGGCTCGAAAAAAGCCACGTGGCCCTATGTGGTCCAAAATATGACTCTACAGCCGGCCATCATTTCTCTGTGCAGCTGGCTCATTAAATGATCTGACACAGTGCGGCAGCTCTGACACAAAGGATTGACAACTCTGACATAATGGTAAAATGATGACTCTGACATAATGACGTGCTCCAAGAGAGACGAGTAAAATCTTTACAGTTGGCATGATCCACCAAATTCCAAATCTCTTTATACGGATCATTTAAAGGAGCTCATGCGGCTCTGATTTGATGGAGCTTTATGTGGCTCAGTTTCAACGGAGTTCATGCAGCTGTGTTCTGATGGGTCCTCATGCGGCTCTGTCCCATGGGACTTCATGCGGCCCAGTTTAAAGGGGCTTATGCGGTTCTGTTCAATGGGACCTCATGCGGCCCAGTTTATAAGGAGGCTTATACGGTTCTGTTCGATAGGACTTCATGCGGCTCAGTTCATCGGGAGCTCATGCGGCTCTGTTCAGTGGGACTTCATACGGTCCAGTTTACAAGGGGCTTATGTGGTTCTGTTCAATAGGACTTCATACGTACCCGTTCACCAGGAGCTCATGCGGCTTAGTCATACGACTCGTCACAAAAATGGCAGTTGAGACACGTGGCAGGAGTTGATCAAATCTCAACAATTCAGATTTATTGTAATCATCATAATTGCCCAGATCGATTTTCAACAAATAATGCAGATTTGTTCCAATCAACATAAACTGCCCAGATCGATTTCCAACAAACAATACAAATTTGTTCCAATCAACATAAGCAGCCCAGATTGGTTTTCAACAAACAAGATCAAGGCTAATCTTAACCAATCTCCAACCGCCCGCTTTTCAAGGAGCAATTACTTCACACCCTACTTATCACAAAGCCCTATAAATAGCAGGGGATGATTCCTTCACAAGACACGCAGAGTTATACGCACAGAGCCCGAGCAGAGAGACTAGCAATCTTCGCACACACAAAGAGTATTTCTTCGCCAGAGCAGAAGCTACGTCCGATTGTCCAAGGAGTAAGGCAGAGTTGATATCACTTTCCCGAGCCTCTACCGTCACCCCCCAGAAAAACTAAACAATTGTACTTAGATTACTTTTCCTAGGTTTTGTTCCTAGGCTCTCTTTGTACGAGCGAGTTTGTATTGTGAAGTAAAAGTCCAGTCCTCCCATAAAACTGTTCTGTTCTTTTATAATCAATGGCAAACACGATGGCGACTCTGCTGGGGACTAACTTCTCCACTGCTGAGAAGTTGGTAACGCAATCGGACGCAACCAAACTTGGCTCTACACAACAGATGCTGGTCGTCCGCTTCGACCAGCAAGCGTTTGAAGAAATGCTCTCCGACGGGAGCGCTGGTCCGATCCAGAAGCGAGCCCGCACGAAGAAGGCCCGCAAGGAGTGGAGGCCCAAATCATTTGCTCCTCCCCAAGCTCTGGAAGAGGCATTCTATGCTGCCCAAGACGGCGGAGAAGACTCTCATGCGCCCCCACTTCAGGTCACAGAGGACCCTGCTATTCTCAAGTTCGGCAGAGGAAAGCACTACGATGCTGGACTTGAGGAAGCAAATGGGGACTCTATACTGTCCAGGAAGAAGCCGCATGAGGGTACCAGCCGCATGAATAAGGCTCATACGGCCAATAATTCCAGCTGTATGAAGGCTCATGCGGCCACTAAATCCAGCCGCATGAATGTTCCTGCGACAGCCAAATCCAGCCGCATAAATTCTTATGCGGCCCCAAATGCCAGCCGCATGAATGCTGAGGGCAGCCACAAATGCCAGCCGCATGAATGCCCATGCGACAGCCAAATCTAACCGCATGAATTCTTATGCGGCCACAAATGCTAGCCGCATGAATGCTGGTGCGACCACAGATACCGGCCGTATGAATGCTCATGTGGCCGCCAATCCCAACCGCAGATCATTTGCTCCATGCGGCTTGGGCTCAGTCTTCGACCGCCTCTCATGCTGTTCTAACCTCAGACACTCAACTGAGGGTATGCCAGACTCTCTGCGGCACAACTTGGACTCTTTCTTCTATACGCCCTTGGGTGCTAGAGAAAAAAAGTCTAGGGCAGCGCGGGCTCGTCAAGCTCAGTCAGCTGTCCCAACCTCTGACCATCAGAGAGCTCCGCTTACTGTTAAGCGGGTCTCTGATGGAAAGTTGTACAGAACCGACCGTATCCAGCCCCCGGCGGCAATCAAACAGAGTGGTTTTCAAAAGTCTTCCAATCAGGGAGCAAACATGGTGCCAACACACTCGTGTGCTCGGGACTCTCGGACCCACAAAATGAGTGACTTGCGTGATATGATTCTTCACAAATACAAGGAAAGAGAAGAGAGCTTGGTGTGCAGATGGTCCTTTTATGGACATCACTGCACTCAAGTCATCGTCAACTGCTGCTGCAGCAAGGCGACAGTACAAGAGGACCGGCAGTCCGTCTTCCAACGACTGCAGCGGCCAGCGCCGATCCTGCAACAAAGCTCAGGAGACAAAGTGCTTCATGTCACCTCCTGCAATTCTGCTCGGAAGATCCCTACCGGCAAGGCGGGAAAGAAGATAAATGTTTTCAGTCCGGCAATCTCTACTAGCGCGGCTAGAAAACTCACGTCCAAGCGGCTGTCCACAACCACCACTGGAGGAATTTATCAGGGCACCCGCTCTAAGACGAAATCTTCAACACTCAGAGATTCGTCATCTACATCTCTGGGGGTAGCCAAAGCTGGGGGTAACACCCCTTCGAACGTCCATAACAATCCGGTGTTACAAGAAGATGCACCAGGGGAAGCAATTCCCCCCACAGATACAGTGGATCCGAACGTCCTTGAGAACGTCCACGGGTCCCAAGACGGGGCAGCCTCCTATGCAGGAGGTAGCACTTCCTATGAGTCCGTACCAGAGGATAACATCCCTACATACCTCGACAATTTCTCGGTACAAGGGCATAATTCAGAGGGCACGTCCTCCACCGTTCCTTCCATCTCTCCTCATGTGAGGACGGTGTTCATGACAAATAACGATCAAGACGGTCCCAGTGATCGCCAACACATAGACACTCTAGAGGCCATACTTCATAACTTGGTCAAGTCCGTGGACGAGATCAAAGCGACCCTACCGGCTTTGCAAGGAAGGACGCCTGGCCAAACAAGTTTGGATCCCGCGGTCAATGCGAACTCAAACTCAACTGAGCCAAACCCGGGCAATGATCCTCCTACAATGTCGGCTCCCACCGCTGTAGACGAGGCCAGGGAGACGAGACGAGAGGTCCAGTAACTCTGGGCCATGTTTTACGCCTGAGAAACCTCCCAAGACCTCAGGATACGACAACCGTACCCTGCTGCATGGAGAGATGTCCCCTTCCTACCAAGATATAAGCCGTTTAACATCAATCCATATGATGGAAAGACATCTGCGAGCCGGTACATCATCTACTTTGAAGTCACAACCGACCATCTGCCTCATGACGACGCCATCCTCACATGGTTGTTCATCGGGGAATTGGAACGGGTAGCATTTGATTGGTACCGTAATCTGCCAGACAACTGCATCTATTCCTTTGCCGGCTTCAAAAACATGTTCCTTGAAAGGTTCTACGAGGTGGGACAAGATGTGATAATGTCCACCGTCATGGACGTTGTTCAAGGTGAGAAGGAGCTAACCAAGAACTACATTGAGCGGTTTCGCCAAACCGTGATGAAATTGCCCTATGGTAATCCACATTCTTCCTTGATTGAAATCTACCAAAAGAGGATGCTTCCCACATTCAGCCTCCGGATGGGCGAAAGTCAATTCAAGGACTGGAAGACTTTCATCATCAGTGCCACTAGCGCAGAAGACAAGTTGAAGAAAGCTCGACAACTGGGATTGCACATCTTGAAAGGAGAGGAATAGGGCAAATGCCCTAATGCCAACAACAACAATGGTGGTAATTTCTCCAACAACCGAGACAACAAGGGCAAGCAGGCTATGGTGGCCGACACAGCCCTGAAGCCCGAGCCAAAGCTGACAGAGAAGCAGTGGCCGCAGATGACTTACTCCTTCGAAGACAGCCATGTTAAGTCCATCCTTGACATGCTCATACAAGGAGATAGGATTTAGCTCCCTCCACCGAGACGTGAGCCTCGGCCTGCAGAGATGGAAAGTCCAAAATACTGCCACTACCACCGCTACGTCTGTCATGCTACTCAAGACTGCTTCCAATTGAAGCGGTACATCCAGAACCTGATCGACTCTAAGGCTCTGGCCATTGACTTCGATGAGGTAACTACGGCGGCCAATATGGTGTCTGTCCAATTTGGCAGCTTCCCTCCGACGAGGACCCAAGACGACGTAGTACCCGTTCCCCGGGCAAAAATAGAGGTCGCTAATCTTCCACCGCCCCGAGACCAGGCTGCTGGGCTGGTACCCCTCACCACATTATGAAGGAAGGTCATGTGGGTCCACCAGGACTTAGTATCTGAAGTAACCCAGCCAGCATCACCCTCTACTGGCAAGAAGAAGGATGGAAAAGTTAAGTCCTGCCGCATAATCTCGGCTAACATCAAAGAAGCGACAGCTGTCGTTTCCCGATCCGGTGCACAAAATCAACCCCCACCGGATAACTCGGCTGAAGATCATCAGCCGACAGCTGCTGATACTCCAGGACCTTCTCAGCCTCCGACGACCCGACCTAGACCGAAGGAGACTCACTTTGATAAGCCACTCCGAAAAGAGGCGCCTCATGGGCTGGAGAGGCCCTACAACTTTGACATCTTGGCATAATTAGTCAACACAACGGCCAAGTTGTCATTATACGAGCTCTTGAGGCTCTCCAAGGATGTTCACATCGTCCTGAGTGACGTACTTTAAAATGCTGATGCTTTTCTGGCTCAAGTCAAGCTCACAGGAGAGAGCTCGCCAGCAGATGCCCAGGACAGTGCTTGTACCGGTGCTATGCCCAACATTGTGTTCACTCTGCAGGACATGCTTATCAAGACCAACTTGCACGATCGCCCTCTGTATTACACTGGATATGTCGGCAACGTCAAGGTGGATCGGATGCACATTGATCCCGGCTCCTCGATAAGCATTATTCCGAAGAGCTTGCTTCACCATCTGCACATCCTTATGCATCGGCTTACTCCTACAAGCACCGCCATCAGCAGCTTCAATTCCGAAAGAAGCTATTCCATTGGGAAGATTTGCCTGAAGTGACAAATCGACGACCTTCAGTCAGAAGTAACCTGTTATGTCAGCAACGCAGATACCTCCTATAACATTCTTCTGGGGCGTCCGTGGATATACGATTACATGATCGTTCCCTCCACATTGCACAAGTGCTTCAAGTACGTCGATAAGCACGACTTCATGAGGTCAAAATTTGCTGACATCGATCCCTTCAAAGGGGTCGAATCCTATTACTCGGATTCTTGCTTGTGCGAGAAATCCAAGAGGCACATGGTCAACGAGGATGTCCAAGAACAGATGGAGGCCATGGTGGGGTCGTAGGAACCTTTGAGGATCCACCTCCAACCCCGCAAACCAGGCAGGACGGTACCTCTCACAGCCACTCTGCGTAGAGAAACAACGAGTCTTCCGGTGCTCACTGCACAAAAGGAGCAGATGATAATCCGACTGCCATGGTCTGGCCAAGCGCCGAGACCCACTACGGGGCCACTGATAATCAGGCTGCCGAGAGCTGGCCAGCAACAAACAGAGGAGCTCAATCCCTCTGTCAAGCCGATGATGATTCGTCTTCCCAGAATGAGTCGACAGCCGATTACTAAGCTGGGGACTGCTAGTGAGCCAATAATTCCCCGCCCAGTATCGAACGCCAAACTGGAGGTCGCTAGTGCACCAACAACTCCACGTTCTGCTCCACTAGTGGAGCCCCTGATGATTAAGTTGCCCAGGTCATCCTCCCAGTCTTCATTAACACAGGGGTGGCCGAAGAAGAGTTAGAGCTGGCCAAGTATGTGGCTGCTCACACTGATGTTCCGTCCGTAGATGATGTAATTCCACCGGAAAAGATACCTTACTTCATCAATAAAGGGCTATCTTTGAACTATCTCGAGCTTAATAAGCTTTGTACAATATTTGCTATGGAACACGGTATAGGCACCCACCTACACACACAGGTGACAAATGTCTACACCGCAAACCAGCTTACTCTCGTAGAAGATGCTTGCTTCATAGTCGAGGGAGACGATCATCCAATCATCTTCGGTCGAAAGAATGATCTACAGCCCTTCAGGATAGAAGATGTTGATCTCGAACCCGACACTGGAAGACTGTCCTTTTATCTGTATAGCTTCCGATCCAAGTACCTCATGCAAAAACAGAGGTATGATCTGGAGACTACGCCAGGCTTAAACTATGGTACTGGTCGGCGGTTACCTTTGCAGTTGCCAGTCCCGGCTGGAAAACTATGAGATTATTACAACAAGACCAGATGTGGGCTAGGTTATGTTACACCTGCAATAACTCCTGAAAGCTCAGATGAGGAATATGACTGGCATTCATATTCAACCGGATCACCAACTTCTGATTTAGATGTCAGCATTGGGGACGTATTCAGGCAAGTTCTGTCTGTCAATATGGCATTTGCTGATGCCTACGAAGAAGACGAAGACGTACCCAAACTTCTAGAGTTAGAACCTTGGGTCCAGCAACTAGATGCATAGTGGGAGAAATGCTTCGAACTTTGTGAACCTCCTACTGAAGATGAGGTGATGCAAGTTGACCTGGGCGATGAGTCCCCTCCAAAGCCAATCTTCATCAGCAAAAGCCCGACAGACGAAGAGTGGGAGGCACTTTTGCAACTCGTCAGAGAGTATATTGACGTGTTCGCCTGGAGCTATGAGGACATGCCAAGGCCAAACCCCGAGGTTGTACTTCATAAACTCAACGTTCATCCGGACGCAAAGTCGGTCAAGCTACAGCAACGACGGTTCCGTCCAGACATCTTGAACTCCATCGAAGCTGAGGTCAATAAACTGATAGCCAGCAGCTTCATCCGGGAGAAGCAACATCCAAACTGGATCGCCAACCTAGTGCCAATCCTCAAGAAGAATGTAAAAATTCGAATTTACATCGACTTCTAAAATCTAAATGAAGCGTGTCCTAAAGATGAGTTCCCTCTTCCCATCACGGACATCATGATCGACAACACATGTGGCTTTGAACGCATGTCATTCATGGACGGCTTCTCAGGATACAACCAAATCAAGATGTTTCTTGATGACGAGAAGCATACATCATTTCGAACACTGATTGGTGTGTACTGCTACACAGTCATGCCCTTTGGTTTAAAAAATATCGGTGCCACATATCAAAGAGCCATAAGTGTCATCTTCAGAGATCACCTGCGTAAGACCATGGAATGTTATGTTGATGACATCGCTGTCAAAAGCCGCTCTAAGGGAGACCATCTGCAGGATCTGAGAACGATATTCGACCTGATGCGAGTGCACAAGTTAAAGATGAATCCCACCAAATCCTTCTTGGACGTATCTAGTGGAAAATTCCTGGGTTTTATCATTACTGCCCAGGGAATTCATATAGATCCGGAGAAGACGAAGGCAATCATGGAGATGGGTCCCCCGAGAAATCTCCGTGAACTCCGAGGCCTTCAAGGGAGGCTAGCTTACATCGGGAGGTTCATCTCTAACCTCTCCGGGCGATGTCAACCATTCACCCACCTCACGAAGAAGGGCATTTCATTCGTATGGGACGAAGAGAGCCAACGCGCGTTCGACAACATCAAAGAATATCTGTCAAATCCTCCAGTTTTGGTAGCCCCGGTTGCTAGAAAGCCGTTCTTGCTTTATGTACGAGTGATGGAGCATTCCCTCGGTGCTCTACTAGCACAAAACAATGATGCGGGGCATGAACAAGCTATCTATTACCTCAGCCGAATGATGATTGGGCCTGAGCATAGATACACCGCCGTGGAGAAGGAATGTCTTGCTCTGGTGTTTGCTATCCAGAAGATGCGACACTATGTTACAGGACAAACTATCCATGTTATATCAAAAGTTAACCCCCTCAGGGTCCTCATGACCAAGCCGGGTGTACTCAGCTCTCGCCTCGCTACCCGGGCGATATTATTGTCTCCCTACGACATGATCTTCGTTCCGCAAAAGGCTGTTAAAGGTCAAGCTCTGGCAGACTTTTTAGCAGCCCATCCAAGTTCGGAGTCAACCAGAATATACAAAGAGATTCCAAATGAGGTCGCCAATTCAAACATGGCTTCCGATGATTCCGTCTGGCGAATGTTCTTCGACGGTGCTTCAAGAACCGGACCCAAGGGCGATATCGTCGTTGGGGTCGGAGTGGTACTGATTTCTCCCTCTGGCTTGGTGATCAACCGGGCATATTCCCTTATGGAATCCTGTTCGAACAATGTGGCCGAGTACAACGCCTTGGTTATCGGCCTCCGACTTGTAAAAGAACTAGGTGAAGAGTACCTAGAGGCATATGGCGATTCACAGTTAATCGTCAATCAGATCCAGGGTTCATACGAAGTTTGTCATGAAGACATGATCCTCTATCATCAGGTAGCGATGGCCATTATTTTGTCTTTGAAAGGGTTCTTCATAGAACATGTTCCGAGACTCCGAAACCTTGAAGCCGACGCCTTAGCAGGACTGGCCGCTTTCCTGGCGGTCCCAAAATATACTCATCATTTGGTGGACGTAATAGGCCATGAGTTGGTTTATCCTAAGAACACCGTCCAATTTGCTGAGAGCTATTCCGCCATGGCGGTCGACGAGACACCGGATTGGAGGATCCCATTTATCGACTTCGTAGTTTATGGCATCTTGTCGGAGAACCCGAAAGAAGCTACCTCTATCAGAAGACGTTCTCTCAAATTTTTCTATGATACAGAAACAAAGATGCTGTATCGGCGGTCATACGATGGATTACTGCTTCGGTGACTGTCCAATACAGAAGCCAAATAAGCTGTACGTGAAGCACATGACCGCATCTGCGGGGCCCATCAGCCTGGCCCAAAATTGCAAGATTGCCTTCGCCGAATGGGCTACTACTGGCCTACGATGGTGGCAGACGCAATAGAGTACGCAAGAAAATGCAAAGCCTGTCAGGTCCACGCAGATTTTATATACCAACCATCTGAATTCCTACACCCAACGGTAGCATCCTGGCCATTTGAGGCACGGGAAATGGATATCATTGGTCCAATTACCCCACTTTCATCCAGAGGGCACCGCTTCATACTGGCAATTGTATATTACTTCTTCAAATGGGTCAAAGCTGTCTTGCTTGCAGAGGTAAAGACGTCAAATATGATCAGCTTCCTCAAGCATCACGTCATCTATCGCTTCGGACTGCCTCGAAGGATCATCCACGATAATAGTCCGTAGTTCGCCAGCCACGCCTTCTATCGGTTTTGCGAAAAACACCGAATCCAGAATGTTGCTTCAATACCGTACAATCCGACGACAAATGGGTTGGCAGAAGCATTCAACAAAACCATAAACAAGCTGCTTAAGAAGTTCGTATCTTCCAACAAACGCGACTGGAATAAAAAGCTTGGTGAATACTTATGGGCATACCGTACTACAGTCCGAACGGCCACCGGGAACACACCATTCTCTATGGTGTATGGAAGTGAGGCAGTTCTCCCATTGAAGACTCAAATTCCCTCGCTCCGTGTCGCCCTCACCTATCGATTGACGACGGATGATAATTACCGTCGCCGACTACAAGAGTTGGAGGTCTTAGATGAGAAGTGCCTGTTAGCTCAACAACGAATCGAGCTGTATCAAGCCCGCATCTCCGGAGCCTTCAATAAGAAGGTTAAACTCAGAACATTCCAAGTGGGCGATCTCGTTCTGGCAGTACGGAGGCCGATGGTTATGACTCACAAAACCGCCGGCAAATTTTAGCTAAAGTGGGAAGGCCCATTTGTCATCGAGGCTATATTCTCCAATGGCGCTTACCGCCTCGCAAAACAAAATAGAGACTTTCTCATGTTGCCCGTCAACGACAAGTTCCCGAAGAAGTATTATGTCGAAACGACATCCTCTGAATCAACCAGACTGTTAAGTTATGTGCCCCCAGGTACCGCTGAACTTACACTTTGGTCATCCCAAATGAATCCATATCGCCTCTTATGGGTAGTAAGTCATGTATGATCTTACTTCTGAACTTCCTTCCTAAAAGAGCATCTTCCTGATGATTTATTACCCACACTCTCAGTACATAAACATGGTAACAGATCCACAAATTTCCTGAAACAACCACGTCGATGTCACCTCTGAGTTGTTACACTCCATAAAAAACAAACCACCCCTGACGTAGAACTTCCACGTCCATATTATCTTTGAGTTGTTCTATATACCCTTCATGGTGTCCACTCCTGCCACGTCCTCATTATCTCTGAGTAGGAAGACTCCATCGAAGAAACCCTCATATTTACCACGTCCTCATTACCTCTGAGTAAGTATGTTGGTTCTCTCTCGACTTATTATCCGTACCCAAAACCAGGGTACGCCAAGGATAACAGGCCCACAAACCACAGTTGACTACAAATGTCCACAGTTGACCACAAATGTCCGCAGTTGACCACAAATGCTGTACTAAGTTTTCTAGTACACGTGCCTCTTTTCTCATAATCTCACGCCTCTGGAACCTAGCTGTTCCACGGCATTCTTTCGCTCGATACCAAGAACTTCCATATCCACCTTACCATAGAGTTGTTCTAGATATTCCTATCAAACTTATTATCCGTACATAAAACCAAGGTATGCCAAGGGTAATAGGTCCACAGAAAAGCCTCCAGTGGGGCAAGCACATAAATACAGTACAAGTACGACAGATAAAGGATGATCCAAGCAAAGTCATTTATTCAAATCAAATAAAAAATAATACATTCTTGGGGACCATGTCCCTACCAAAAAAATGAAGAAACATAAAAAGAAAAGAAAAAAAAGCCGACTATGGTTCGGCGATACATAATTCTCTGAGACGGTCCCTCAGTACGGCCGTCGACCGCTCAAACCACCGCTTGGCTCGGCGCTCAGCCTCCTCAGTCAACCGCTTCGCATCCTCCAGATGTGCGTGAGCCTGCTACCCATCTTCAAGCTTCTTGAGAGCATGCTCCAAGACAGCAGAAGTACGGGTGACTTTGTCGGCCTCCTGAACAATTAGCTCCTTACCCGTACGGGAGGCCTCAAGCTCAAATTCTAGAAGGCCAATTTCCTCTGGAGCTCGAGGATCTGCTCCTTCGTGTCAATTATCCCGCGAGAGGCTGCCTCCTCCCGAGTAATGCAATCCTCTCCTCGGCGGCTCAGCTGATCATATTGTAGAGACAGATCATGGAGGTCCTTCATTATAGTCGGCTTGGACGTATCTCGTGTGGCCCTTACCTTCTCTATAACAGTTATGAGGAAGGCACGCTCCTGATCTACCGCCGAGGACAGGTCGACTTGCCGCAGTACTTGAAACTGGGCCACAAGATGATCCGCCTCTAGCAACTTGGGCTCTAGTAGCTCAACCATCCCTGCCCCACCGGAGAGGGTTCTAAGGATTTCAATTTGGCCCCGGGCGCATTGACGGGCCAAGGCAAAAGAGGTCCCCCTCTCCACCGCAGCCTCAACTCCTCGCCTCAGGTGACAATAAAAACTGTCAACTACATCCTTTGACGATTCATCCAGAACTTCTGAAGAAGACGGCATCAAAGGAAGGGTAGCTGACAGGGTCAAAGAAGAAGCACCGGAACTTGCTATCCCTGCCACAAGAGAAACAAGCTTCGAGCGAAAGGACACTTGAATAGCGGCCAATTCTTTCTCCGCAGCCCGGAGGATCTGGAGACTCGACAAGGCGGAAAGGTCAACCTCCGGAGCCACATGAACGGAGGAGGGTGCAGGGACCATTTCTTCCTACCTCGACCGTTCTGCCGTATCATGACCCGATCCCAAATTATTGGATCGAACCGGATCATGCCCAGCCTGTACCGTTGTGAGATGGCGGCAGTAAGCTGTTCTATATGCAGGTATTCGCAACAACATCTATACATTTGTCATAACTTGAATATACGAAAATTTTAAAACTTTTTATTAAACAATTGAAAGTACATCTGGAAATGAAAGTACTGAAATAAAATGCTAAAATCAAAATCTGCAAACTCCAAAACAACAAAACTAGCTAACCGGAAAACAACTAACAAAATGGTCGGCTCATCGGCCTCAGGATCTGCATCCTCCAATGGGGACTCTGGTAACACCGCAGGGTAAGGGACCGGGTCATAGTAGCTATTGTACAATAGCTCAGCATCCTCAATGTCACCTAAAAATGTTGGTCTCCAGTCAGAAGGGAGCAAGTACGAGTACATAACCCGAGATTCTAAATAATATTGGAAAGATACAATTTTAAACAGTTGAAATTCTTTAAACAATATTTTCTAGCAATTTTCAGCAATTCAATATTTGAAACAATGTGATTTGAATAGGTAACATCTATGACCGGCTTGGGTTGTACAATAGCATCCTAGCGATGCGATACGACTTATTCCCGTGTGTAAGAGGGGTAAGCTCGCACAATAACAATATGCAATATGAGGGGTATTGGTCATAAACGCTATACTATTCCCCCAATATCCCCACAATCAATATCAATCAATATTTGAACCCTAGGAGAGGGTTCAGTGTAGCAATGTGGTTTAAGCATGCAACATGACAATTACTAAATAAAATGTAATAAAATATAATCGTAACTTATCTTTGTTAATGACTGGAACATGATATCGTTACCTGGGGAGGAAGTCAAATACGTCCTCAAAATCCTACAGTTGAGAATCCTGACTTAGAAACATAGATAAGCTAAATCTAGGTGTGTTAGTCATAATTTCTAGAAACAGACCATAGTCAGGTTTTAAGTTATTTAATTAATCTAACGAAATCCGTCTAACGTCGTAAACTATATTGCTAATCAATTTACGGAATAACCAATTATTAATTTATTGGGGAAAATAGCAAATTACACTTTAATTGGCAAGACTTTGTATTTTAATAATATATATAAGACTAAGTGGTCTTTTAAGTGAGAAAACATGAAGTTGTTTAAATTATTAGGAATCTTTATTCATTAACTTAATATGAGAAAATCTTATTAATTTTATACCAAATAATTAATACCCAATTATAATTTATACGTCTAGCTACGCAAATAACCAACCCAGAAAAGAAATAGAAAATCTAAGCTACACAATACAGGGTCACAGAAAAATAAAATAAAACTGGGCTTATGCCCTTACAACAAATTAATTAATAGGAAAAATACTTTAAAATGAATTTCTCGAAATTAGTAATTTTCGTAAGAAAATAGTTTTTATTTAAATAATATTTTAAAATAGAATTTATTTAATCAGAATGATTTTCATAAAATATGTCTTTTAGACATTTCATAAATTATGTAGAAAATCACCTTTAAACATAGAAAATAATAAATGCACAAAAATACGTTTTCTTACCAAAATGTTGGTTTAAAGTTAATATAAAAGGTTTTCGGGTTTTAATATTAAATACCTTTACCAAAATAACCTTTTTAAATAAATATTAGTTTTTTTATTATATTAATTCTCCTTATAAAACTTTCTTGATCAGAAATCATCTTTAAAAGGAAAACATATATATATATATATATATATATATATATATATATATAAAATCATTTAACGAAATCTAATTTTTATTATACTATTTACTTAACCAAACTTTTATTTTAAAGAAAATAAATTTTAAACGAATATTTATTTAACTAATATTTTGTAAACAAAATATTAAATCATTATTTGGTTTTAAAAATCTTTACAACTTAACATTAAATTATTAAGGTTAATCCACAAATCAATTAATACCAATAAAGTATATTTGAAGTTTTCCAAAATGATTATTATTACAACATTTACTAATTACATCACAGAAGCTAAAATAAATCAACCACAGAATCCAATTAATTTTTAAAGAACATATTTCTAGGCCAGGATGGTACGTATGGGTTTCTGTGATCACAAACAGAAAGCGAAAGAAATGAAGGATTACCCAAAGTTGCACGAAGAAGTACCGAGGGGAGGCCTCGGACTCGGAACGACGCCGTGACGACGAGCACGGCACGTGCACGTGCACGCACACGACGAATATGCGGCGACGTATGGGGCACGCGCACGGGAGTCGACAGATGCCGGGTAGAGGGTGCACGGGAGGTGCCGGAGACGGTCTCGAAAGGTGGGGGAGTAGGGTCAGGATTCGGAGAGGACGACGAGACGAACGCGACGGTGGTCTCGGATTTTGATTTGGTGGAGGGAGGAGGAAGTTATGGATTTATTTGTGATGGTTTGAAGAAGGTAGAAGAAAGAAATGGGATGCTGTGATGGTGGAGAAGTTTCTGTTATGGGGTTACGTAGAGATGGTGGAGAAGGGAGTGGGCGCACAATTAGGATTGGGGAGTGAGAACCGATGAGTGGGAAAGGAATGGGTTTGGGTTGGGTTTAATATGGGCTAAACTCATGGGCTTGGGTTAAGGGACAACAAACAATATTAAATAAATAATGAACACAAGAAAACATGGGTCTTACACGCCGCCTGCTCTCCCGAACTCGATTCAGCAGGAGGCCCCTCGATGTAAGCTGGAGGGGGAGGAGGCACACTCTCTCCCACTAAATCCTCTCTGGCCAACTCTCTCCGGATAATATCCGTCGTTGGCAGTAAAGAAGCAGGACCTGTATGTCCAGAGCAACCATCAATCAGCTTAACCCGAAGGATGTGATGATAGAGCAAATAAACCTCCTCACTAGTCAAGACTTGGCTTATCTTACCAGGGGAGAGTTGCTGAGATTGAGGTTCGCTCACAGCCGCCGTAGTCTCTTCACCAGCAACGTCCGAGACGAATACAGATGGTTCCGCTGCCCCAGCCTCCCCGGAAGGAGATACGACTGGATCAGCGTCACCCAGCTGAAGTTCAGCAGTCTCAGGGATGGGTTCAGCAGAGCCCACATCACCCTGGGTTGGGACATCAACAACTGAAGGAACCTCAACCGTCGTTTAGAGAATCTCGACAACATTAATCCCGGCACTCATATCTCTAACTAGAGTAATTAGAGCCAGCTCAACTTCAGAGGCAGAAACTGACTCTGGAAAGTCCCCTTCTCCTGACGCCTACAGAGAAAGAAAAAATGATTAGTTCATAGTTCAGGAAAAAGAGAGCTAAAGAAGAAAATGGTTGTAAATCAATTCACCTCCGAAACGGCGTCATCCTCGCCTCTCTCCTTGATGAGCAGCCCGCGGGGCTTAACCGCAGCCCGTTTCACGGAGTAAGTTCTGCCGCGATCAGCGAACTCATGTCTGCTTCGCTTGCACGAAGGACCAGGCACGACAAGCGGCTGATCCGCCACCACATCTTCTGCGGGAGGAAGAGCGTTATCAGGGTCGTGCTCGTCATCCTCTTTATCCGTGTTGGTAGACTCTGAGTCCGATGCAACAACTGTGTTCTCCCTCTTCTTCCTCGCCTTAGACCCCTTGGGCTTCTCATCCAAGCAATACCAACAATAAAGCTGGTACTCGGGTCAAAACCAATAGGAGGCTTGTTCGCTATGACATGGTATAGAGCTGCCAAATACAAGATCTCCCCGGATTCTTCAGCATCAGGAACTGAGAAGCTGGTACGGGTGTGAACCGTGTTGTAATAGTGCCAGGCTCTGATACCATCAAGGACGCTACCTTCAAAACCCAGGCAAGAGTTGGGACTATCCAAAAATAGCTGGCTATACCCAAACTGTCGGACGAACCTACTAGACAAGTAAGGCTCCAAGTAGACAGTGTTGCGGTTGCGGTATACCAGGTGGGAAGGACGAATGTTGTGTAGCTAAAGGAGAATCTTACTGGATAAGAAGTGGGGAGGCCCAAGACCATCAAGATGTACTGCCCTCACTTCCTCAGCAGTAAATCGAGGAACATACACAAAAAAAGTGTATCTGTCAACTCTCGCCAGTGCCATTCGACAGGCACGCATAGTCTCACAATCCCAAGGCAGGTGACGATACTGGAAGATAAAAGCGTCCTCGACAGATACAACATCTTCAGGGCCAAGCCTCATTAAAGACCGGCAATGCATTAGCAGCCACCCTTTCAGATAATGATAGGGTAGCTCAATGCGTTCAAAGTCCTTCGTCGGGTCACGGGCGATGACCTTGGACGAGAAAGCATGAAGGCCACGGTGTTTGCTGCACACCATGGCCGGGAGAAGAGCTAGCCTGACTCCGAAGACCAGCTTCACAGCGGGGAGGATGAAGTTGCGGCTGATCCTCTCAATAGAACCAGCCCCTTCTGATATTACGCGATTACGTAGCCACACCATCAGGAACCCTGCCAAGAGTGCCTTTTCGGACAACGGCTGAGTGGCTTGATAGAAATAAGCAAAAGAGTCATATTGACTCCCAAACCTATCACCGGTGGTTCTTGCCCTCTTGGCGGTCAATATTTGGTCCTGTACCTCCTTCCGAGTGCGAGGACTTTGGGGAGCAACCCGGCCCGAGGCACCGAGTTTAAGATAAGTGAGCCAGGCCTTTGTATGCGGAAGGTTCCCTTCCGAGCTGTCGTTCTTTTTCTTCGACAGCTGCTGGCACGTGCTTTGATGAAACAACAATTCCCGGTAGACGGTAACAAAGCCCGGGAACCTCTCCTCCAAATCCTCGAACTCTTCGTTCGTCGGGGTGTACACCTCAAAGACATCATCTTCCCAAGGCATCTTGGAGACGTCATGCATCTCGTGCAGAGCAAGTCCCATCTCCCTACGGGTGTAAAGAAGGTCCCCGTACGGCAGTTATACATCTCCAGCAGAGCTATGAACGATTTCTTGTTTATGGGCAAGCCGTAGATGGTGCCCCGAATAGCGTGGTAGAGTCTAATCTCGTACAGGAGAGTCTCATATTTCTGTGTGATCCATG
Organism: Iris pallida; assembly: GCA_029216955.1. Lineage (NCBI taxonomy): Eukaryota > Viridiplantae > Streptophyta > Magnoliopsida > Asparagales > Iridaceae > Iris > Iris pallida. Next base: position 26,134,343 of record JANAVB010009200.1, read on the forward strand.
TAGACAGGTTGGTCCACGAAGGGAGGGGGTGTATCCAACTCGGTAGAAACAACCGGCCAATGAAATAGGACCACTTCCGAGCAAGTTGATTCAGAAAAGTGTCAGCTTCAGAGAAATTGAAGTTGGGACCCTGCACATTCAAGAAACTGCCCGAGGCCAACCCCATCATGTAGCGGCTGACTGGTACCGTGCCTGCGTACACTGATCGTAGGTTATTGTTGTAGTGAATTTTGTCCACAATCACCCATTCTGGGTCGGAGTCAAGGAATCCTCCATCTTTCTGTCCATGGGTAATATGTTGAACCACGACAGTTGTAACGCCCCAGTCCCAAAATACGTAAGACAAAGTACGTGAACATGCCAGCTGCACATATACGAAGAATACTCTAATATATAGAATCCTCGTATATGTACATAAGTTGTAAATAAATAATCACAGGCCAGAATAACATATCTAATCTCATCACAGCTCAACACAGAAGATAATAAAGTCCAAATAAATAAATAAGAGTATCAAAAGATAGCCGGGTGAACATACTCTCTCCAAACAGCTATGAAAAATAGTCTCACAAGATCGGAGTCCGACCTCCGCAAAATAGAAACAAAAAGAGGTGTAAAATAATGTCTACAACTGTCTCAGATAAGAAATAGACTAGAAATCATAAGGCACTGCCTCGTCATCAATGTAAGATAGCTCCAATGCCGCTCCGTACTCTTGTGGAAAATTGTCTAAACCTGGAGAGATAACCAGGTCCTCAGGGGACATAGCAAGATACAAGAAAACACCATGCCATATAAACTGTGATAATATAATAAGAGAAAAAGGTATGCATGCAATCGGGTTCCTGACTATTCTACTGTGAATATGCAGTTGAGATACATTTCTTCGACGCATGAGCCCTGGCTGAATATAGGATCCGGTACAGTCCCCTCTTGGGCACTAGTGACCAAGAGCATGACGTTCAAAAACGATAGTGACCAACAGGAGAGGCTCATACCCGTATCTCCAGCGGAGCTTCCGGGTTACAAAGGATGTGCAATCGAAGCCCATACGTCAGGTAATGTTCTCCCCACCCAATGCCTAGTATCATCATCTCCATGACTGACATGTACCTCTAGTAACTGCCAAGTCTTCTAGCATGTAATTCTATTGGCAGTTACACCTATCCGTCGTACGCACCATACGTATCGGTGGCCAGCCGACTACGCGGATACGTGTCCTATATGTGACTCACATTACATGATACAACAAGTGTCAAGGCCGTACGAGATATACCAATACCTCAACATCAATGGGTGGTCAATAAGCTAAGTCAATACAAGAGAATAAATAAAGCAAGAAAAATGACCGATAGAGTTGCTTGCACCCAAGTGTGACTTGGACGCGCAGTTTAAATATCACAAAATAAAATGCTAAAAATAACAACTGAAAATAAGAATATAATAATCACAGAGTAAGGTGGCAAGGTATCTTGCCTGCGGTGCAAAGTGACAAGTCCATGAGTAGCAAGTGTCAGCACTAAAACTCACAAATCACATATGAATCCAAACGCTGAAGCAAACATCAAAAATGATCTCGATAAAGAAGATATACCTAGGAAACGCCTGTCAAAAAGTCAAATTCTGGAACAAGGGCAAAATCATAATTTTGGGTCAAAACGATGTCCGCCGTTGGACCCGCTTTGCACCGAAACGCGTGCCAAAGTCTACGGTCTCTAAAGTCGTCAAACTATATGTCTACGGTTTCAGTTTGAGGAGAGGAACTCAATGGTATGTCCAGTTTTGGATTCCGAGGAGTCGTGTACAAAATCGTCCGTTTGAGTGGGTCGCGGGCCCGCCAAAATTGGGTTCCGATTTGACCTTCTCAGAATCGAACCAAACTTGGCATGCAGGACTAGAATTTCGATCCGGACCTGTTGGTGCAAGTTTCGTCTCGATCCGACGACTGTACACGAAGTTATGGGCAAGTTTGCAAAATGTCGATACGGGGGTATCTCGACGGATACACGTTGATTTCGTCGCACACACGCGACGAAACCGAGTTTCGTCAGTTCCCACACGTCCGCAACGTCCATACGCGCCTTTCGATGCATATAACACGCGACCATGTCGCCCGGTTTGTCGGGGCATACGTCGTATCGGAGAAAATTCTAAAATTTTATATAAATTAACACAGGTTTTTCTCCAACTTCAACATCAGTTTATTTCCTACACATTAATCGAAACAACGATCCAAAAGATGCCTTGTGATCTCGGTTATGTTGTCTTCACATGTGTTCAATTAGTTTTTACGAAAGTTTAATGGACAGCGAGAAAAGTGTCCGACAAGTTGGCGTTTCAAATCAGTTTTTAATATTCAGAAAGTGGGTTTTTCTTCAACTTTGTCTTGATTTTCGAACAAGTTGGATGGCCATGTCAAAATTCACCTGGAGGATCTTGAAGAGGGTTATGAGGGCTTTCTACACGAATTTACGGATCTAAAAACGGACTAGAATCGAGAGAGAAATCAAACGGGGAAGTTTGGTACCTTGAGTGGGAAAACTGCTCCGTGGGTGACACGGGGCTGACTTCCGATGCTCCGTTCGTCGCGCACAAAGCTCCATCGCTGGTGAAACGAAGTTGTGGGCGAAGAGGGTATAATCAGCCTCAACTTTCGTTTTGGAAGATTAGGGTTTCGATGTTTGTAGAAAAAATTATATATGTAACAACTTCTCACAAAATCCAATACTAATAGGTTTAGCATTTAGTAAACCCACGGGTCGTGGATCGATGGTCCACATTGGTGAGTTTGCTGCTTCAGCAGCAAACTATTAGGTGGTGGAGCCCGCCCGCTAAGGTGGGTGGGTTGGTTGAATGTTTTTTTTTCCTTTTATTTTTCTTTTCCTTTCTTTTTGTTTTCCATTTATTTCTCTTAGGCTGTGGTCGGTCTGGGACCGACCACCCCAGCTTTTTTATTATTATTAATATATATATATATATATATATATATATATATATATATATATATATATATATATACTCATATAAATGTAAAAAATCACACAAAATCCTATAAATTTGTAAATAAGTATCAAAATGTTTTTTATAATAATTGTAGATAATATTTAGTAGCACTTAAAATATATCAAGCACACAAATCATACATATTATATATATATATATATATATATATATATATCTATTTATGTGTGTATATCAATTACCTCATTAATTCTAAATAATATAGAAAAATAAAATTTTAAAACACTAAAATAATTAGAAAAATATTGGGGATTTAAATCCTACCCAACTTAAAGGAAATTTCGTTCTCGAAATTAAACTAAGGTCGGGGGATCAAATACAATGCAAGGAAATTTATAGTTACTTAAGAGCTGAAATTGCAAGACATACCTTCGTCTTCGAATAACTGCAGGTAGCGATTTCGGATGTCGTCCTCGCGCTCCCAAGTAGATTCCCCTGGCGAGTGATGCTTCCATGCCACACGAACCAATGGAATAGATTGATTCCACAACACCTTCACTCGGCGATCGAGGATACCTACTGGTTGCTCTTCGTACGACAAACTCGGTCCAACTATGATCTCGGAGTGATCAAGCACATGATTGTTGTCTGCCACGTACCTCCTCAGCTGAGATACATGGAATACATCATGCACTCCCTCCAGCGACGGGGGCAAGGCCAATCTATAGACAACCTCTCCAACACGTTCCAAGACATCGAAAGGCCCAATGTACCTTGGACTCAACTTGCCACGCCCTCCGAATCGAATCATGCCTCTAGTGGGGGATATCTTCAAGAACACATGGTCACCCTCTTCGAACTCCAAGGGTCGATGACGATTATCTGCCCACTGCTTCTGACGATCCTCGCTGCTCGCATGTGGTCCTGAATCTTCTTCACTGTCTCCACTGTGCTCAAGACCAACTCGGGACCCAATAGTTGTCGCTCTTCTATGTCGCTCCAACAAACAGGAGACCGACACTTCCTACCATACAATGCTTCAAACGGAGCCATTTGAATGCTCGCTTGATAGCTATTGTTGTAGGAAAACTCAACAAGATGAAGATGGTCCTCCCACGAACCGCCAAAATCAAGCATACACGCTCTCAACATATCCTCTAGCGTCTGAATGGTACGCTCCGACTGGCCGTCTGTCTGTGGATGATATTATGTGCTAAACTTCAATCGGGTGCCCAAACTCTCTTGCATGCTCCTCCAAAAGTGTGAGGTAAATCTCGAGTCACGGTCCGACACAATACTAACAGGCACACCGTGCAATCTCACAATATGCTCCATATACATCTCCGCCAATACCTCTGTCGACTGGCCCACTCTAAAAGGTAAGAAATGGGCTGACTTCGTAAGTCTATCAACAATCACCCACACTGCGTCAGTCCTTTCGGACTCCGAGGAAAACCCGTGACGAAATCTATAGTAATATGCTCCCACTTCCACTCGAAAATGGGTAGCGGCTGCAATAATCCGGCCGTCCTCTGATGCTCCGCCTTAACTTGTTGACATACCAAGCACTTGGCAACGAAACAAGCTATCTCTCGCTTCATTCCATGCCACCAATAATACAGTCGTAAGTCACGATACATCTTGGTCCCTCCGGGGTAAATAGAGTAAGTCGAACTGTGAGCCTCTACCATCAGTTCCTGCCGTAGATCTCCATTGGGAACATAAATGCGATCACCACATCGCAATGTCCCATCGGTGTGGATCCTCAATCCTGTCTGCTCTCCTGCTTCAGTCCTCTCTTTCAGCCGTCGAAATCTAGCATCATTAGGCAATGCTGCCTTGAAGTTCTCTACTAATGATGATTGCACCTGGAGGTTGGCTAATACGCCATCTGCTCCCGGCAGTACTACCTCAATACCAAGCTGCTCCAAGTCTCTAATCAATTCCTTCTGTGTAGTCAAAAGTGTGCCATGGGCTTACGGCTTAATGCGTCTGCCACGACGTTAGCCTTGCCCGGATGATAATGTAGCTCAATCTCATAATCCTTTATCAACTCTAACCAACGTCGCTGTCGCATATTCAACTCCTTTTGTGTGAACACGTACTTGAGGCTCTTATGATCAGTGTAGATATCAACCTTCTCGCCGTACACGTAGTGTCTCCATAGCTTCAAGGCAAAGATAACCGCTGCGAGCTCTAGATCGTGGGTCGGATAATTCTTCTCATGCACTCTCAACTGTCATGATGCATATGCTACTACCCGACCGTGATGCATCAATACACATCCTAATCCCTTTCCGCATGTATCGCTGTAGATCACAAATCCTCCTGGGTCCGATAGTAGTGTCAAGATCGGTGCAGTGGTCAATCGCTTCTTCAACTCGTCGAAAGCGGCTTGACACTCGTCTGTCCATACAAACTCCTGATCCTTACAAGTCAATCGAGTCATGGGCCCCGCTATTCGAGAGAAATCATCTACGAACCTTCGGTAGTAACCCGCAAGTCCGAGGAAACTTCTCACTTCAGAAGCTGTTGTGGGAGCAGGCCATGATTTGACTGCTGTGATCTTCTTTGGGTCCACTGATATACCATCACCCTTAACAATATGACCAAGAAATGATACCTCCTTAAGAAAGAAATCACACTTGCTAAGCTTCACAAAGAGTCTTTTGTTCATCAATGTTCCCAAAACTATCTGTAGATGCTGCTCGTGCTCCTCTTGACTCTTGGAGTAAATCAAGATATCGTCTATAAAGACTACTACAAATTTGTCCAAGTATTGGTGAAAGATCTTGTTCATTAAATTCATGAAAACTGCGGAAGCATTGGTCAAACCGAAATGCATGACCAAGAACTCGTAGTGTCCATACCTCGATCGAAAGGTCGTCTTTGCAATGTCTTCCTTTCGAACCTTCAATTGGTAATAGCCCGATCGTAAATCAATCTTGGAGAATACTTTTGCTCCACTTAGCTGATCAAATAGATCGTCTATACGCGGCAAGGGATACTTGTTCTTCACCGTTACTGTATTCAATGCTCCGTAGTCGATGCACATGCACACTGTCCCGTCTTTCTTAGGCACAAAAAGTACGTGTGCTCCCCATGGTGACGTACTGGTACGAATAAATCCCTTCTCTAATAAGTCATCAATCTGCGTCTTCATTTCTACTAATTCCTTGGGGGCCAGACAATATACTCGAGATGAAATAGGCTCGGCTCCGGGAATAAGCTCAATAGAAAACTCATTATCTCGGTCAGGTGGTAGTCCTGGCAACTCCTCGGGGAATACATCCTCGAACTCAGTGATAATAGGGTGCTGAGGGGTGTCATGCATCATCATATGAGTTCCCGATGTGGGTGCCTCACAACTATCTCCGTCTTCTTTGGTGAACTCAAACTCTGCCGCATTCGGTGGTCTAAAGATGATACTGCTCCTATGGCAGTCGATGAGAGCGAAATGCTGGCTCAACCAGTCCATTCCAAGAACTACATCAAATGTCGGCATAGGGAATACAAGAAGTCGTGCCACCATCTCTCTACCATTTATCACTACAGGACAAAGTCTACAAACACCACTAACAGGTACAACTCCTCCTCCAGTGAGGATTTTAACATTCTTAGCTAAGGGTGTGATGGGAATGCTGTGTCTAGTGGCAAAACTAGTGGATATAAATGAATATGTGGCTCCAGTATCAAATAATGTAATAGCAGGAAAAGATGCAACTAGAACTATACCGGCTATGACCTCTGCCTCTGTCTCTACATTCTCAACAGCTAGAGAGAATGCCTTTCCTTGGTTCTGTCCTGGGCCTTGAGCTCTGGCCTTGCGGTACTGTGCTGTCTGTGGGGGTAAGGGTGGACGAGGTGCTGGGGCTGTGGGCCTCTGGGCCTGATGTACCTGAACTAGAGCCTGCTGCTCAGGACAATCTCTAGCCAAGTGCTGTCCTGATCCACATCTCAAACATAAGCCTAAACGAAGTCGACAGTCATCTATAATATGCCCCTGCTTCCCGTAAAAGTTGCAGGTGTGCTTCTGATAAGGTGTGTGCCTCTGCTTGTACAGTCCCGTGGTCCTCCTGATAGGTCCACTCTGAGTAGCTCGGGCTGGTATAGCTGCTGGGGTATGGCGTCTCGATGTCTGCTGCTGTTCCTTGCGAAGAATCTCCTGAGCACGAGCTTCTTCCAAGACAGCTGAATGGAAGACTCGAGACTGAGTAGTCATATACGACTTGAGCTCTGGTACAAGCCCCTGGTGAAATCTTCTCGCCTTCTCTAACTCTGTCGGTATCAATCCCGCACCAAATCTACTCAGGCGATTGAACTCCGAGTCATACTCATCAACTGTCATATTTTCTTGCTTCAGATGGAGGAACTGGTCATAGAGACCATCTCTGACATGAATAGGGAAGAATCTCTCATAAAATGCATCATAGAACTGCTTCCAAGTGATCCCAGTGCCTAATCGTCTCTCTTCCGCCTTCCACCAGTAGTGCGCATTGTCTTCTAACAGTAAGTCCACTACTGTCATCCAATCTCGAGCTGGCAACTGGGATGCCTTCAGTAGCTTCTCAGTACTAATAAGCCACTGTGACACCTCTAATGGCTTCCCCGTCCCTCTAAAGGCCTTGGGGTTCATATCTGTGAAATTCTTGATAGAGCCTTCATAGGGATGCAGAGCCGGTGCTGGTGCTGGTACTAGAGGTGGTGGTGGAGGTCTAGCCATAGCTGCCATCATCGTCTGTCTCATCAGCTCAGTCTGCTGCCACTGAGCCTGTATCATGGCATACATAAACTGAGTAGTAGGGCTTCCATCAGTCGGTGGTGGACGCATCTGAGGTCCCGACTGTGGAGGAAACTAATGAGGGAATGGTGGTGGAGGAGGCAGTGGTACATTCCCTCCCGGTGGCATAGTAGTAGTCTGTCCAGCCTGGCTGCCTGGGGGTGCTGCGACCTCTGGGGACTCCGTCGTCGGTGTCGTAGTAGGCTGCGACAGTCCTGGCTGGTAAGGTGTCGCTGGAGTCATGGGGGGATTCTGTCCCTCCGGAGTAGTCTCCTCACCATATGTGAGGGCCAAGGCAGAAGTGCGTCCGCTTCGTAGATTCTTACTGTTGGCACGAGAAAGACAAGTTGATATTAGGAAAGATTAGATATGAAGTAAATCGAATAATCAAGAAAGTTTCAAAAAGATTGGAAGTCAAGGGATAGTAGTAGTTCTGAATGAGATATTCCTATTTTTATATGCAGGCTTATTTGGCACAGTCATGTAATCCAACAATATTAAATTGACCTGCATGGGCTACCACAAAAATATGTAACGCCCTAGTCCCAAAATACGTAGGACCAAGTACGTGAACATGCCAGCTGCACATATACGAAGAATACTCCAATATATAGAATCCTCGTATATGCACATAAGCTGTAAATAAATAATCATAGGCCAGAATAACATATCTAATCTCATCACAGCTCAACACAGAAGATAATGAAGTCCAAATAAATAAATAAGAGTATCAAAAGATAGCCGGGTGAACATACACACTCCAAACAGCTATGAAAAATAGTCTCACAAGATCGGAGTCCGACCTCCGCAAAATAGAAAGAAAAAGAGGTATAAAATAATGTCTACAACTGTCTCAGATAAGAAATAGACTAGAAATCATAAGGCACTGCCTCGTCATCAATGTAAGATAGCTCCAATGCCGCTCCGTACTTCTGTGGAAAATCATCTAAACCTGGAGAGATAACCAGGTCCTCAGGGGACATAGCAAGATACAAGAAAACACCATGCCATATAAACTGTGATAATATAATAAGAGAAAAAGGTATGCATGCAATCGGGTTCCTAAACATTCTACTGTGAATATGCAGTTGAGATACATTCCTTCGACGCATGAGCCCTGGCTGAATATAGGATCCGGTATAGTCCCCTCTTGGGCACCAGTGACCAAGAGCATGACGTTCAAAAACGACAGTGGCCAACCTGAGAGGCTCATACCCGTATCTCCAGCGGAGCTTCCGGGTTACAAGGGATGTGCAATCGAAGCCCATACGTCAGGTAATGTTCTTTCCACCTAATGCCTAGTATCATTATCTCCATGACTGATATGTACCTCTAGTAACCGCCAAGTCTTCTAGCATGCAATTCTATTGGCAGTTACCCCTATCCGTCGCACGCACCATACGTATCGGTGGCCAGCCGACTACGCGGATACGTGTCCTATATGTGACTCACATCATGTGATACAACAAGTGTCAAGGCCGTACGAGATATACCAATACCTCAACATCAATGGGTGGTCAATAAGCTAAGTCAATGCAAGAGAATAAATAAAGCAAAAAAATGACCGATAGAGTCGCTTGCACCCAAGTGTGACTTGGACGCACAGTTTAAATATCATGAAATAAAATGCTAAAAATAACAACTAAAAATAAGAATATAATAATCACAGAGTAAGGTGGCAAGGTATCTTGCCTGCGGTACAAAGTGGCAAGTCCAAGAGTAGCAAGTGTCAGCACCAAAACTCAAAAATCACAGATGACTCCAAACGCTGAAACAAACATCAAAAATGATCTCGGTGAAGAAGATATACCAAGGAAACGACTGTCCAAAAGTCAAATTCTGGAACAGGGGCAAAATCTTAATTTCGGGTCAAAACGATATCCGCCGTTGGACCCGCTTTGCACCGAAATGCGTGCCAAAGTCTATGGTCTCTAAAGTCATCAAACTACATGTCTACAGTTTCAGTTTGAGGAGAGGAACTCAATGGTATGTCCAGTTTTGGATTTCGAGGAGCCGTGTACAAAATTGCCCGTTTGAGTGGGTCGCGGGCGCGCCAAAATTGGGTTCCGATTCGACCTTCTCAGAATCGAACCAAACTTGGCATGCAGGACGAGAACTTCGATCCGGACCTGCTGGCGCAAGTTTCGTCTCGATCCGACGAATGTACACGAAGTTATGGGCAAGTTTGCAAAATATTGATACGGGGGTATCTCGACGGATACACGTTGATTTCGTCGCACACACGCGACGAAACCGAGTTCCGTCAGTTCCCACACGTCCTCAACATCCATACACGCCTTTCGATGCATATAACGCACAACCACGTCGCCCAGTTTGTCGGGGCGTACGTCGTATCGGAGAAAATTCTAAAATTTTATATAAATTAACACAGGTTTTCCTCCAACTTCAACATCAGTTTATTTCCTACACATTAATCGAAACAACGATCCAGAAGATGCTTTGTGATCTCGGTTATGTTGTCTTCATATGTGTTCAATTAGTTTTTATGAAAGTTTAATGGACAGCGAGAAAAGTGGCCGACAAGTTGGCGTTTCAAATCAGTTTTTAATATTCAGAAAAGTAGGTTTTTCTCCAACTTCGTCTCGATTTTTCGAGCAAGTTGGATGGCCATGTCAAAATCAACCTAGGGGATCTTGAAGAGGGTCATGAGGGATTTCTACACGAATTTACGGATCTAAAAACGGACTAGAATCGAGAGAGAAATCAAACGGGAAAGTTTGGTACCTTGAGTGGGAAAACTGCTCCGTGGGTGACACGGGGCTGACTTCCGATGCTCCGTTCATCACGCACAAAGCTCCGTCGCTGGTGAAACGAAGTCGTAGGCGAAGAGGGTATAATCAGCCTCAACTTTCGTTTTGGAAGATTAGGGTTTCGATGTTTGTAGAAAAAGTTATATATATAACAACTTCTCACAAAATCCAATACTAATAGGTTTAGCATTTAGTAAACCCACGGGTCGTGGGTCGATGGTCCACATTAGTGAGTTTGCTGCTTCAGCAGCAAACTATTAGGAGGTGGGGCCCACCCACTAAGGAGGGTGGGTTGGTTGAATGTTTTTTTTCCTTTTCTTTTTCTTTTCCTTTCCTTTTGTTTTCCATTTATTTCTCTTAGGCTGTGGTCGGTCTGGGACCGACCACCCCAGCTTTGTATTATTATTATTAATATATATATATATATATATAAATATATATATATATATATATATATATATATATATATATATGTAAAAAATCACACAAAATCCTATAAATTTGTAAATAAGTATCAAATTTTTTTATAATAATTGTAGATAATAGTTAGTAGCACTTAAAATATATCAAGCACACAAATCATACATTATATATATATATATATATATATATATATATATATATATATATATATATATATATATATATATATTTACGTGTGTATATCAATTACCTCATTAATTCTAAATAATATAGAAAAATAAAATTTTAAAATACTAAAATAATTAGAAAAATATTGGGGGTTTACATCCCATCCAACTTAAAAAAAATTTCGTCCTAGAAATTAAACTAAGGTCGGGGGATCAAATGCAATGCAAGGAAATTAATAGTTACTTAAGAGCTGAAATTGCAAGACATACCTTCGTCTTCGAACAACTGCGGGTAGCGATTTCGGATGTCGTCTTCGCGCTCCCAAGTAGACTCCCCTGGCGAGTGATGCTTCCATGCCACACGAACCAATGGAATAGATTGATTTCACAACACCTTCACTCGGCGATCGAGGATACCTACTGGTTGCTCTTCGTACGACAAACTCGGTCCAACTGTGATCTCGGAGTGATCAATCACTTGATTGTTGTCTGCCACATACCTCCTCAGCTGAGATACATGGAATACATCATGCACTCCCTCCAGCGACGAGGGCAAGGCCAATCTATAGGCAACCTCTCCAACACGTTCCAAGACATCGAAAGGCCCGATGTACCTTGGACTCAACTTGCCACGCCCTCCGAATCGAATCGTGCCTCTAATAGGGGATATCTTCAAGAACACATGGTCACCCTCTTTGAACTCCAAGGGTCGACGACGATTATCTGCCCACTGCTTCTGACGATTCTGTACTTCTCGCAGGTGGTCCTGAATCTTCTTCACTGTCTCCACTGTGCTCAAGACCAACTCGGGACCCAATAGTTGTCGCTCTCCTATGTCGCTCCAACAAACAGGAGACCGACACTTCCTACCATACAATGCTTCAAACGGAGCCATTTGAATGCTCGCTTGATAGCTATTGTTGTAGGAAAACTCAACAAGATGAAGATGGTCATCCCACGAACTGCCAAAATTAAGCATACAAGCTCTCAACTTATCCTCTAGCGTCTGAATGGTATGCTCTGACTGGCCGTCTGCCTGTGGATGGTATGATGTGCTAAACTTCAATCGGGTGCCCAAACTCTCTTGCATGCTCCTCCAAAAGTGTGAGGTAAATCTCGAGTCACGGTCCAACACAATACTAACAGGTACACCATGCAATCTCACAATCTGCTCCATATACATCTCCGCCAATACCTCTGTCGACTGGCCCACTCTAAAAGGTAAGAAATAGGCTGACTTCGTAAGTCTATCAACAATCACCCACACTGCGTCATGTCCTCTTGGACTCCGAGGAAAACCCGTAATGAAATCCATAGTAATATGCTCCCACTTCCACTCGGAAATGGGTAGCGGCTGCAATAATCCGGCCGTCCTCTGATGCTCTGCCTTAACTTGTTGACATACCAAGCACTTGGCAACGAAACGAGCTATATCTCACTTCATTCCATGCCACCAATAATACAGTCGTAAGTCACGATACATCTTGGTCCCTCCGGGGTGAATAGAGTAAGTCGAACTGTGAGCCTCTGCCATCAGCTCCTACCGTAGATCTCCATTAGGAACATAAATGCGATCACCACATCGCAATGTCCCATCGGTGTGGATCCTCAATCCTGTCTGCTCTCCTGCTTCAGTCCTCTCGTTCAGCCGTCGAAATCTAGCATCATTAGGCAATGCTGCCTTGATGCGCTCTACTAATGATGATTGTACCTGGAGGTTGGCTAATACGCCATCTGCTCCCGGCAGTACTACCTCAATACCAAGCTGCTCCAAGTCTCTAATCAATTCCTTCAGTGTAGTCAAAAAGTGTGCCATGGGCTTACGGCTTAATGCGTCTGCCACGACATTAGCCTTGCCCGGATGATAATGTAGCTCAATCTCATAATCCTTCATCAACTCCAACCAACGTCGCTGTCGCATATTCAACTTCTTTTGTGTGAACACGTACTTGAGGCTCTTATGATCAGTATAGATATCAACTTTCTTGCCATACAAGTAGTGTCTCCATAGCTTCAAGGCAAATATAACCGCTATGAGCTCTAGATCGTGGGTCGGATAATTCTTCTCATGCACTCTCAACTGTTGCGATGCATATGCTACTACCCGACCATGCTGCATCAATACACATCCTAATCCCTTTTCGGATGCATCGCTGTAGATCACAAATCTTCCTGGGCCCGATAGTAGTGACAAGATCGGTGCTGTGGTCAATCGCTTCTTCAACTCGTCGAAAGCGGCTTGACACTCGTCTGTCCATACAAACTTCTGATCCTTGCAAGTCAATCGAGTCATGAGCCCCGCTATTCGAGAGAAATCTTCAACGAACCGTCGGTAGTAACCTGCAAGTCCGAGGAAACTTCTCACTTCAGAAGCTGTTGTGGGAGCGGGCCATGATTTGACTGCTGCGATCTTCTCTGGGTCCACTGATATACCATCACCCGTAACAATATGACCAAGGAATGATACCTCCTTAAGAAAGAAATCACACTTGCTAAGCTTTGCAAAGAGTCTTTTGTTCCTCAATATTCCCAAAACTATCCGTAGATGCTGCTCGTGCTCCTCTTGACTCTTGGAGTAAATCAAGATATCGTCTATAAAGACTACTACAAATTTGTCCAAGTATTGGTGAAAGATCTTGTTCATTAAATTCATGAAAACTGTGGGAGCATTGGTCAAACCGAAAGGCATGACCAAGAACTCGTAGTGTCCATACCTCGATCGAAAGGCCGTCTTTGCAATGTCTTCCTTCCGAACCGTCAATTGGTGATAGCCCGATCGTAAATCAATCTTGGAGAATACTTTTGCTCCACTTAGCTGATCAAATAGATCGTCTATACGCGGCAAGGGATACTTGTTCTTTACCGTTACTGCATTCAATGCTCTGTAGTCGATACACATGCGTACTGTTCCGTCTTTCTTAGGCACAAAAAGCACGGGTGCTCCCCATGGTGACGCACTTGTACGAATAAATCCCTTCTCTAATAAGTCATCAATCTGCGTCTTCATCTCTACCAATTCCTTGGGGGCCAGACGATATACTCGAGATGAAATAGGCTCGGCACCGGGAATAAGCTCAATAGAAAACTCAATATCTCGGTCAGGTGGTAGTCCTGGCAACTCCTCGGGGAATACATCCTCAAACTCGGTGATAATAGGGTGCTGAGGGGTGTCATGCATCATCATATAAGTTCCCGATGTGGGTGCCTCATAACTATCTTCGTCTTCTTTGGTGAACTCAAACTCTGCCGCATTCGGTGGTCTAAAGATGATACTGCTCCTATGGCAGTCGATGAGAGCGAAATGCTGGCTCAACCAGTCCATTCCAAGAACCACATCAAATGTTGGCATAGGGAATACAAGAAGTCGTGCCACCATCTCTCTACCATTTATCACTACAGGACAAAGTCTACAAACACCACTAACAGGCACAACTCCTCCCCCAGTGAGGATTTTAACATTCTTAGCTAAGGGTGTGATGGAAATGCTGTGTCTAGTGGCAAAACTAGTGGCTATAAATGAATGTGTGGCTCCAGTATCAAATAATGTAATAGCAGGAAAAGATGCAACTAAAACCATACCTGCTATGACCTCTGCCTCTGTCTCTACATTCTCAACAGCTAGAGAGAATGCCTTTCCTTGGTTCTGTCCTGGGCCTTGAGCTCTGGTCTTGTGGTACTGTGCTGTCTGTGGGGGTAATGGTGGACGAGGTACTGGGGCTGTGGGCCTCTGGGCCTGATGTGCCTGAACTAGAGCCTGCTGCTCAGGACAATCTCGGGCCAAGTGCTGTCCTGATCCACATCTCAAACATAAGCCCAAACGAAGTCGACAGTCATATCTAATATGCCCCTGCTTTCCCTAAAAGTTGCAGGTGGGCTTCTGATAAGGTGTGTGCCTCTGTTGGTGCTGTCCCGTGGCCCTCCTGATAGGTCCACTCTCCTGATAGGTCCACTCTAAGTAGCTCGGGCTGGTGTAGCTGCTGGGGTATGGCGTCTTGATGTCTGCTGCTGTTCCTTGCGAAGAATCTCCTGAGCACGAGCTTCTTCCAAGACAGCTGAATGGGAGACTCGAGACTGAGTAGTCGTATACGACTTGAGCTCTGGTGCAAGCCCCTGGTAAAATCTCCTCGCCTTCTCTAACTCTGTCGGAATCAATCCCGTACCAAATCGACTCAGGCGATTGAACTCCGAGTCATACTCATCAACTGTCATATTTCTTTGCTTCAGATGGAGGAACTGGTCATAGAGACCATCTCTGACATGAATAGGGAAGAATCTCTCATAAAATGCATCATAGAATTGCTTCCAAGTGATCCCAGTGCCTAATCGTCTCTCTTCCGCCTTCCACCAGTGGTGAGCATTGTCTTCTAACAGTAAGTCCACTGCTGTCATCCAATCTTGAGCTGGCAACTGGGATGCCTTCAGTAGCTTCTCAGTACTAATAAGCCACTGTGACACCTCTAACGGCTTCTCCGTCCCTCTAAAGGCCTTGGGGTTCATATATGTGAAATTCTTGATAGAGCCTTCATAGGGATGCAGAGCCGATGCTGGTGCTGGTACTAGAGGTGGTGGTGGAGGTCTAGCCATAGCTGCCATCATCGTCTGTCTCATCAGCTCAGTCTGCTGCCACTGAGCCTACATCATGGCATACATAAACTGAGTAGTAGGGCTTCCATCAGTCGGTGGTGGACGCATCTGAGGTCCCGACTGTGGAGGAAACTACTGAGGGAATGGTGGTGGAGGAGGCAGTGGTACATTCCCTCCCGGTGGCATGGTAGTAGTCTGTCCAGCCTGGCTGCCTGGGGGTGCTGCGACCTTTGGGGACTCCGTCGTCGGTGTCGTAGTAGGCTGCGACAGTCCTGGCTGGTAAGGTGTCGCTGGAGTCATGGGGGGATTCTGTCCCTCCGGAGTAGTCTCCTCACAAGATATAAGGGCCAAGGCAGAAGTACGTCCGCTTCGTAGATTTATACTGTTGGCACGAGAAAGACAAGTTGATATTAGGAAAGATTAGATATGAAGTAAATCGAATAATCAAGGAAGTTTCAAAAAGATTGGAAGTCAAGGGATAGTAGTAGTTCCGGATGAGATATTCCTATTTCTATATGCAGGCTTATTGGGCACAGTCATGTAACCCAACAATATTAAATTGACCTGCATGGGCTACCACAAAAATATGTAACGCCCCAGTCCCAAAATACGTAGGACCAAGTACGTGAACATGCCAGCTGCACATATACGAAGAATACTCCAATATATAGAATCCTCGTATATGCACATAAGCTGTAAATAAATAATCACAGGCCAGAATAACATATCTAATCTCATCACAGCTCAACACAGAAGATAATGAAGTCCAAATAAATAAATAAGAGTATCAAAAGATAGCCGGGTGAACATACTCACTCCAAACAGCTATGAAAAATAGTCTCACAAGATCGGAGTCCGACCTCCGCAAAATAGAAAGAAAAAGAGGTGTAAAATAATGTCTACAATTGTCTCAGATAAGAAATAGACTAGAAATCATAAGGCACTGCCTCGTCATCAATGTAAGATAGCTCCAATGCCGCTCCGTACTCCTGTAGAAAATCGTCTAAACCTGGAGAGATAACCAGATCCTCAGGGGACATACCAAGATACAAGAAAACACCATGCCATATAAACTGTGATAATATAATAAGAGAAAAAGGTATGCATGCAATCGGGTTCCTAAATATTCTACTGTGAATATGCAGTTGAGATACATTCCTTCGACGCATGAGCCCTGGCTGAATATAGGATCCGGTATAGTCCCCTCTTGGGCACCAGTGACCAAGAGCATGATGTTCAAAAACGACAGTGGCCAACCTGAGAGGCTCATACCCGTATCTCCAGCGGAGCTTTCGGGTTACAAGGGATGTGCAATCAAAACTTATACGTCAGGTAATGTTCTCTCCACCCAATGCCTAGTATCATCATCTCCATGACTGACATGTACCTCTAGTAACCGCCAAGTCTTCTAGCATGCAACTCTATTGGCAGTTACCCCTATCCGTCGCACGCACCATACGTATCGGTGGCCAGCCGACTACGCAGATACATGTCCTATATGTGACTCACATCACGTGATACAACAAGGGTCAAGGCCGTACGAGATATACCAATACCTCAACATCAATGGGTGGTCAATAAGCTAAGTCAATGCAAGAGAATAAATAAAGCAAGAAAAACGATCGATAGAGTCGCTTGCACCCAAGTGTTACTTGGACGCACAGTTTAAATATCACAAAATAAAATGCTGAAAATAATAACTGAAAATAAGAATATAATTATCACAGAGTAAGGTGGCAAGGTATCTTGCCTGCGGTGTAAAGTGGCAAGTCCAAGAGTAGCAAGTGTTAGCACCAAAACTCACAAATCACAGATGACTCCAAACGCTAAAAAAACATCAAAAATGATCTCGGTGAAGAAGATATACCTAGGAAACGCTTGTCCAAAAGTCAAATTCTGGAACAGGGGCAAAATCTTAATTTCGGGTCAAAACGATGTCCGCCGTTGGACCCGCTTTGCACCGAAACGCGTGCCAAAGTCTACTGTCTCTAAAGTCATCAAACTACATGTCTACGGTTTCAGTTTAAGGAGAGGAACTCAACGGTATGTCCAATTTTGGATTCCGAGGAGCTGTGTACAAAATCGTCCGTTTGAGTGGGTCGCGGGCCCGCCAAAATTGGGTTCCGATTCGACCTTCTCAGAATTGAACCAAACTTGGCATGCAGGACCAGAATTTTGATCCAGACCTGTTGGCGCAAGTTTCGTCTCGATCCGACGACTGTACACAAAGTTATGGGCAAGTTTGCAAAACGTCGATACGGGGGTATCTCGACGGATACACGTTGATTTCGTCGCACACACGCGACGAAACCGAGTTCCGTCAGTTCCCACACATCCGCAACGTCCATACGCGCCTTTTGATGCGTATAACGTGCGACCACGTCGCCCGGTTTGTCGGAGTGTACGTCGTATCGGAGAAAATTCTAAAATTTTATATAAATTAACACAGGTTTTTCTCCAACTTCAACATCAGTTTATTTCCTACACATTAATCAAAACAATGATCCAGAAGATGCGTTGTGATCTCGGTTATGTTTTCTTCACATGTGTTCAATTAGTTTTTATGAAAGTTTAATGGACAGCGAGAAAAGTGGCCGACAAGTTGGCGTTTCAAATCAATTTTTAATATTCAGAAAAGTAGGTTTTTCTCCAACTTCGTCTCGATTTTTTGAGCAAGTTGGATGGCCATGTCAAAATCCACCTGGGCTATCTTGAAGAGGGTCATGAGGGCTTTCTACACGAATTTACGGATCTAAAAACGGACTAGAATCGAGAGAGAAATCAAACGGGGAAATTGGTACCTTGAGTAGGAAAATTGCTCCGTGGGTGACGCGGGGCTGAATTCTGATGCTCCGTTCGTCACGCATAAAGCTCCGTCGCTGGTGAAACGAAGTCGTGGGCGAAGAGGGTATAATCAGCCTCAACTTTCGTTTTGGAAGATTAGGGTTTCGATGTTTGTTGAAAAAGTTATATATATAATAACTTCTCACAAAATCCAATACTAATAGGTTTGGCATTTAGTAAACCCACGGGTCGTGGGTCGATGGTCCACATTGGTGAGTTTGCTGCTTTAGCAGGAAACTATTAGGAGGTGGGGCCCGCCCACTAGGGTGGGTGGGTTGGTTGAATGTTTTTTTCCTTTTCTTTTTCTTTTCCTTTCCTTTTGTTTTCCATTTATTTCTCTTAGGCTGTGGTCGGTCTGGGACCGACCACCCCAGCTTTTTTTTTCTTATTATATATATATATATATATATATATATACACACACACATATATATGTAAAAAATCACACAAAATCCTATAAATTTGTAAATAAGTATCAAATTTTTTTTTATAATAATTGTAGATAATATTTAGTAGCACTTAAAATATATCAAGCACACAAATCATACATATTATATATATATATATATATATATATATATATATATATATATATATATATATATATATGTATATATATATATCTATTTACGTGTGTATATCAATTACCTCACTAATTCTAAATAATATAGAAAAATAAAATTTTAAAACACTAAAATAATTAGAAAAATATTGGGGGTTTACAACAGTAGAAAATGACGCTCCATCAGAGAAATATGGATCGCTATCCCGTCAGAAGTAAAACTCCAGCTCTCAGATATGTCCAGAACTTGGGAGTTCTTCACAGCCAGGGCGTCCCCGAAGAGGAATGCAGGCTTCAAGTGTTTGCCCCCCAGCAGCCCTGAGTTCATCATTCCCGAGATAAAGAAGAAGGACTACTTTTTAATGTCTTCCAGCCTCTCCAAAGGTTCGTCTTTTGGAAGCTGGTTCACCACATACTCGACTATGTGGTCATACCTATAGCCCACAACAGATTGGGCGCGACCCACCAAAGGTTCTCCCGCAGCATTAACTGGCAAATTAACTGAAAAAAGGACAAAAGAAACAAAGTCAGGAGATGGCCAGAAAACATTTAAAAGAGTTCATGTGGCTCTGTTTGGACGGGTCCTTATGCGGCTCAGTTTTAACAGAGTTTATGCGGCTCTGTTTGGACGGGTCCTTATGCGGCTCAGTTTTAACGGAGTTCATGCGGCTCTGTTTTGGAGGGTCCTTATGCGGCTCAGTTTTAAAAGAGTTCATGCGGCTCTGTTTGGACGGGTCCTTATGCGGCTCAGTTTTAACGGAGTTCATGCGGCTCTATTTTGGTGGGTCCTTATGTGGCTCAGTTTTAACGGAGTTCATGCGACTCTGCTTTGATGGGTTCATATGCGGTTCTGTTCAAGGGACTTCATGTGGCCCAGTTCATCAGGAGCTCATGCGGCTCTGTTTAGCAGGGTCTCATGTGGCCGAGTTCAGATGAGCTTATGCGGTTCTGTTTAGCGGGGTCTCATGCGGCCGAGTTCAAATGAGCTTTTGCGGATCTGTTTAGCGGGGTTTCATGCGGCTAGTTAAAGTGAGCTTATGCGGCTATGCTTAGCGTGTGCTCATGCGGCCAATTCAAATGAGCTTATACGGCTCTGATTTGTGGGGCCTCATGTGGCACAGTTCGATGGGACTTCATGCGGCCCAGTTTGCAAAGTGCTTATGCGACTCGTACATGAGATGTACACGCGGCACATGCAGCACAGTATGCGAATTTGTCACAATAAACTTGAACAGTTCAATAAAGATGAAGAAGGCCCGCGCATAAAATATGCAACGTAGCCATGATGGTTAGGGTTTTTTGAGTTTATATAATTTCTCCCATTATCCTTACCATCAATGGCGGGGTGGACGTCAGGATAAACTGTGGGCGCCACAGTCGATGAGGAAGCCACTCCCTTACCCTTCGCCGCAGAGCTAGAGAAACTTTAGGAGCCATTGATGATCGGAGAAGGAAGAGAAGACGACGACTAAGGGCAAAGAAAATTTGAAGAAAAAGAAAGTAAAGAGTCTCTCTCTTCCAAAAGCACTCGTATTTATAGGCAGACAGGAGGGGGGCTCGTAGACCGATGGACGCTTCGATTCATGTGCTGTCTAGGAGAGAAGACCGACTCTTGGATTTTTATCCCCTGTAAGCAAAAGATTACTCGTAATCGTTAAGAAAAAATCTAAATATTTAAAGCTGACTCTTGGGATCCTGTCCCAAAAGACGGCTTTAAATCAAAACAAATCAAAGGTAATTAATGAGACGCTTAAGTGGCATGAAGAGCAGTCCATGTGGCCAGAATAGTTCATGCGGCCAGAACATCCTATGCGGCCAGAACATCCATGTGGCCAGAGCAGTCCATGCGGCCAGAACAGTCCATGCGGCCAGAGAAGTCTATACGGTAAGAAGAGCTTATGCGGACATAGCCATGCTTCTTATTCAAAGTATTTTAATTTTATAAATTGAAAATTTTGAAGGAGATCTTGTAGAAGTATGGAAAAGAACATGAAAGTCCATGCAGCTCAGAACAGAGGGAGTCTCATGCGGCTCAAAAGTCCCTTAGAGCCTTATGTGGCTCAAAAGACCCTTAGAGCTTCATGCGGCTCGAAAGGCCCCGATAGCTCCATGCGGCTCGAAAAAAGCCACGTGGCCCTATGCGGTCCAAAATATGATTCTACAGCTGGCCATCATTTCTCTGTGCAGCTAGCTCATTAAATAATCTGACACAGTACGGCAGCTCTAACACAAAGGATTGACAGCTCTGACATAAAGGTAAAATGATGACTCTGACATAATGACGTGCTCCTAGAGAGACGAAAAAAATCTTTACAGTTGGCATGATCCACCAAATTCCAGAGCTCTTTATGCGGATCATTTAAAGGAGCTCATGCGGCTCTGATTTGATGGAGCTTTATGCGGCTCAGTTTCAAAGGAGTTCGTGCGGCTCTGTTCTGATGGGTCCTCATGTGGCTCTGTCCCCATGGGATTTCATACGGCCCAGTTTACAAGGGGCTTATGCGGTTCTGTTCAATAGGACTTCATGCGGCCCAGTTTGTAAGGAGGCTTATGTGGTTCTGTTCGATAGGACTTTATGCAGCTTATTTCATCAGGAGCTCATGCGGCTCTGTTCAGTAGAACTTCATATGGTCCAGTTTACAAGGGGCTTATGCGGTTCTGTTCAATGTGACTTCATGCAGACAAGTTCACCAGGAGCTCATGCGGCTCAGTCATGCGACTCATCACAAAAATGGCAGTTGGGACACGTGGCAGGAGTTGATCAAATCTCAACAATTCAGATTTATTGTAATCATCATAACTGCCCAGATCAATTTTCAACAAACAATACAGATTTGTTCTAATCAACATAAACTGCCCAGATCGATTTCCAACAAACAAAGTAGATTTTTTCCAATCAACATAAGCAGCCCAGATTGGTTTTCAACAAACAAGATTAAGGCTAATCTTAACCAATTCCCAACCCCCGCTTTTCAAGGAGCAATTACTGCACACCCTACTTATCACAAAGCCCTATAAATAGTAGGGGATGATTCCTTCACAAGACACGCAGAGTTATACGCATAGAAGCCAAACAGAGAGACTAGCAATCCCCGTACACACAAAGAGCATTTCTTCGCCAGAGCAGAAGCTACGTCCGATCGTCCAAGGAGTAAGGCAGAGTTGATATCACTTTCTCGAGCCTCTACCGTCATCCCCTAGAAAAACTAAATAATTGTACTTAGATTGCTTTTCCTAGGTTTTGTTCCTAGGCTCTCTTTGTACGAACGAGTTTGTATTGTGAAGTAAATGTCCAGTCCTCCCATAAAACTGTTCTGTTCTTTTATAATCAATGGTAAACAATGTGCTCCCATTTCCATTCTGGGATCGGTAAAGGTTGAAGAAGTCCGGCTGGTCTCTGATGTTCAGCTTTAACTTGTTGGCAAACTAAACAACGAGAGACAAACCGGACTATCTTCCTCTTTATGCCATTTTACCAGAAATGCTGACGGATATCACGATACATGTTCGTACTACCGGATGAATTAAATACTGCAAACTGTGAGCCTCTGCCATGATCTTCTGTCTGATGTCACCGCTGGGTATGCAAAGACGCCTTCCATGTCGGAAAGTACCGTCTTCGTGAATATATAACTCTGTTCTCCTTCTTGCTTCACATTTCGTCCTAAGCCGCTGAAGTATAGAATCTGTTGATTGAGCTATCTTGATCCTCTCAAATATACTGGACTGAACTTGCATATTGGACATCAATGCCACATTGGTAGGGAGAAATATCTCTATTTCCATCTTTTGAAGATCTGGTAATAACTCTGGCTGTGCTGTTAGAAAATAAGCTTCTGCTCTTCTACTCAACGCATCTGCAAGTACGTTCGCCTTCCCAGGATGATACTGTAAGTTGATATCGTAATCCACAAGTAGCTCTAGCCATCTCCTCTGATGCATGTTAAGATCCTTCTGAGTAAACACATACTTAAGACTCTTGTGGTCGGTGAAAATCTCTACCCGATCTCCATATAAATAATGCCTCCATAACTTGAGTGCGAAGACCACCGCTGCTAACTCCAAGTCGTGGGTTGGATAATTTCTCTCATGATCACGAAGCTGACGTGATGCATAAGCTACTACCTTACCATGCTGCATTAAGACACATCCCAATCCTCTGCCGGAAGCGTCACAATAAACAAAAAAATCCTCCAATCCCATCTGGAAGAGTGAGAATGGGAGCCGTCATCAATCTTCGCTTCAACTTTTCGAATGAACTCTGATACTCTGCTGTCCAAGCAAACTGTACATCCTTGTGGGTCAACTACGTTAATGGTCTAAAATTCGAGCAAGGTCTGACACAAACCGCCGGTAATAGCCGACCAATCCTAGGAAACTTCGAACTTCTGCAACGGTGCTAGGTACAGGCCATGTCTCTATAGCCACTATCTTCTGGGGATCCACTTCCACTCCACCTTGGGTGATGATGTAACCTTAGTACGAAATGCGATCAAGTCAAAATTTGTACTTATTGAACTTCGCGTACAACTGGTGCTCTCTGAAAATCTGTAGGACTATTTGGAGATGTTGCTCATGCTCTGCTTCATTCTTACTATAGACTAAGATGTCGTCTATGAACGGTATCACGAACTGATCCAAATAGGGAATGAAGATACGATTCATGAGATCCATGAATACCGCTGGCGTATTGGTCGCTCCAAATGGTATAACGAGAAACTTCCAATGTCCATATCTTGATTTGAATGCTGTCTTCGAAATATCTTGCTCTCTGACTCTGATCCGATGGTACCCCGACCGCAAGTCAACCTTCGAGAATATTGCTGCCCCACTGAGTTGATCGAACAAGTCATCTATCCTTGGTAGAGGATATCTGTTCTTGATTGTTACAGAATTCAAGGTACGATAATCAACACATAATCTTGATGTACCATCTTTCTTTTTCACAAGAAGCATCGGGGCTCCCCAAGGTGATCTACTAGCACGAATGAATCCCTTGGTTCTGAGTTCTTCAATCATCTTGTACATGATCTCCAACTCTGATTGTGCCATTCTATAGACTCTCTCTGATATTGGTGCCATCCCTAGAAGCAAATTAATGGTGAACTCTATATCTCTCTCTGGGGGCATGCCTGGAAGCTCTTCGAGAAATACGTCATGAAATTCTTCTACCGTTCTGGGAAACTGAACTGCTTCTGCCACTGCCATCCGCAAGACTGGTGGATAAGGTTCTACTTCGCCTCTGGAAAATGAAAACTCTTCTTTGTCGGGAATACCAAAAATAATCCTGCCAACATGGCAGTATATTCTTGCGTATTGATCCTTCAACCAATCCATTCCTAGGACCACATCATAGTTGGCCATCGGGAATTCTATCAATCTAGCAGAAAACTCTCTACCGCTAACTACGATTCGACACGAGAAAAAGACTCTATCTACTCCTACAAGGCTATTGCCAGTAAGTATATTGAGACTTACTGACAATGACTCGGGCTCTAGTCCTATTTGTGTAGCGAATCGTGCAGACATAAATGAATGTGACGTACTCGAATCAAATAATACTGATACTGGAAAAGAGTTAACGATAATGGTACCTGCTACCACCTTACCTGATGCCAATTCTTCTGCCACGGTCAGAGCCATAGCTTGACCTTGTCTTCTATGTGCTGGTCCCCTCTGTTGGTGGCCTTTCTGCCTGTTCTGGATGTGAGCTTGGGCTTGAGCATACTGTTGTGGCCTCTGCTGCTGGAAAGCTTGAGCCTGAGGCGGCAATGGCCTCGGAGACTGGTACTGCTGCTGTACTGGTGCTGGTCCCCTAACCGATGGACTAGTTAGGGTTGATGAAGAGGAACTGGCTCTATACGGGCAGGACCCTATCATGTGATCCGGTGTACCACAAGCCAAGCACAACCCCTGTGCTCTGCGACACTCTGAGACTACGTGCCCTGGCTTCCTATAATGAGTGCAGCCTGTAATGCCCCGCTCCGTACGGTGCATTATGCTGAGTCGTTGACTCGAAAAGTTGCGTTGACCCGATAATGTATCGATGCAAAACGATACGAGAGTTAAGTTGTCCCGAGCAATGCATCAAACTAAGTTGATGCGAAGAGTTGCCTTGTCCCGAAAGAATGCATCAAGTTGAATCGATGCGAAGCGCCGCGTTGCCCCGAAGGATGAGTACGTTGAATCGGCTCAAAGATTCTAAGAAATTGAATCGACCAAGGCGCAAGTCCAAATTGATGCAAGTATTGATTTTAGTTGGTTTCGAGTGCAGGTTATACTTTGACGGGAAAATATTAGAGGTCGATCTTTTGCAATATTTAGTAAGGGGTCCGCGAAATCAAATCGTCACCTTGCGACGGGCTAAGACTTGGGCATGCTAAGGCGAATTGGGCGTATAACTCAACGAAGCACGAAGTGCTCGAATGGCTAAGTCAGGAGAGTGGCCGTACAACAAAGTTAGGGAATCGAGCCGCATCGGCTCGGCAAAATGACGAAGGCGTATCGACTCAAGGTGGAAGGATTGACTTCGTTTTACTCCTTCATTCGATAAGTTAAATATATCATTGTATGCTAAAAGTTAACCTATCGACGCCACGGGCGTGGTCCGATCGGAGATAAATCATAGTGTGAGTCGAACACTAAGTTAGAACAATTGAAATGAAATGTGCATCAATATGCACGAGTCGCTATGTGACATTGGATATCGCTAAGGCGAGCGCCTCGGTGCGCAAGCCGCAAGAAATGGGATAACTGTAATCGGCAAGTGCCTTAGTGCACGAACCATACCGTGCCTTTGCTGCACGAGTTAGACGGCTAGAACATTGGAAGATAATAGGCGAGCGCCCTAGCGCGCAAGCCCCGAACATTGAATGCTAAGTTATAGAACAGGGAAATACGGTCGAAATGTGCCTACGTGCACGGGATAATAAAAGATGGCTTCGTTGTGAGAGAATACAGTTGTGGCATGAATGTGGCAGAACTGTCGGATATGACATGGTGCCTCGAAAGGTGTTCGAGACCTTCGGGTCGTTCGGTTGACGAGCATTGAGTTGAGGCACGATGCCATTGAATCATTGAAACAAAGTATGAAACGTGAGAACATAGAAAGTTAACGGAAGAAATACGAGATGATAAAGTCTGAGTCTTGGACTCAAGGCTATGCTTGGTTGTTTGAATGATAGTGCGTTGCATGGTCGAATGGAATGGACTTGAGATAATTGCGATGATATCTTCCGTGCACGGAACATTCCCTCCGAACGGGCGCACCGGGGCACCGGGACCGTTCGGCCTAGGAGGGATGATAATCTTTGATAGGCGCACATCTGCGAAGTCCGATTAGCACTCGGTTGTAAATGTGAGAAGCCGCAAATGATGGTAGGCACGCGGTAAGTTTCGGTTGTTGGGATAGCAACCCAACCCGTGAAACGCCGGGCTATCCAAACACGAAAGAGAAAAGAAGGAGAGAAAAGAAAGTAAGGAAAAATAAAAGAGAAACTCCTTTAGTCCATTCCGGCACGGATACGCCCACGACCTTCATCTAGTTAAGGAACGATGGATTGAAAGTGTAGGCGCGTATGCATCCCGCATAGAGATCCTGCTTAGAGATGCACATATAACATGACAGGGAAGGAATGCGGCGTATTCACCTTGCATCGGTGCAAGGGCGAGTGCGTCGACTTGGTAAGTCGTGCCACGAATCAAACACGAGATTGTTTGTTTGCTTGCCTATTCAATTAGATAACATGCTGCTATGATAACATGCTTTACCCTTTCGAAGATGCCATGAAATTGACCCTAAGGAGAACATAACAAGATCATAAGTTAAGTTGCATGATTCAACATAAATATTAAAATGTCGGTTTCGAAAGATGATCTTTGTTTCAGTACATGCGAGAACGAACGTACTGATCTGCCACCAGCTTCATGCAGGGTGCAGGAAATGGATTGCTCGCAACGAAGCGTTGCTTGAACGTGTTGAGGCTTGGAATGCCGAAGCGCATTGGAGCGTGCTATCGCATTGACGCTCGGACTATGCAGCTGGATTGATGCGACCGAGATATAGAAGGCATGATGTATGGAACGGTAAAATCCTTTGTTGGCAAGAGAGAACCTGAGTGTTGTAGCCAATCTGGCATATATTGTTAGGCTATCGAAAGCCATTGTAATCTCAGTTTCAGATATCAATAAAGAGAATTGTTTCGTATACTCTGTTTCCTTTCGTTGTTAATATCAAATCAAAAGATAACCATTTGAGAACTTGTCATCTTGCCTTGCACGAGCGCAACTCCAGGCTCGTGCGGTATCACGCCCCCTGCGTGGACGATGATTCGGGTGATTCCGGGTCGGGACGTGACAAATTGGTATCAGAGCTCTTGGCTCAATTTCCTCTGGACGCTCGCTTCATTACAATTCTAAAAGTTGCCCACCACCACTTGATACCACTCTTGACTCTACTCGATGCCGCACTGGATGTTCCATACAATAAGTCTAATACAATCGTGTAATTTTGTCGCATGTGTTTTAGAAATTACATGATGTTTGCTAAGAAAGTCGCGAAGGGTATATTGCATTGAATGCAAACGAACCGTAAAAATGTTAGTTGCTGCAAGCGCAACAAATTGTGAAATACGATTTGAGATGTTGTCGCAATGTAACATGTTGAATGAGAAATAAAATGATGCACGAAGTGCAGCGAGTTAATGTGAATATGCGTTAAAATGAAAGTGAGAAGTGATAAGCCAATACTGAATGTGTTAAAACGGATTGTGCATTGACTTGGAAAGTCGAGAGTAATTCGTTGCATGAGGTGCGGTAAATGTCGGAAATGATCGTTGCACGATGTGCAACGCGTATTGAAAGTAAAAAAAGTTATTGCACGTGGTGCAACGCATATCAAATTAATCGTTGCACGAAGTGCAAAGGAAATTGGAAATGAATCGTTGTACAAAATAAAATGAAAGTGTCAGAAATAAATCGTAGCACGATGTGCAACGCGTATCGAAAGTAAAATTTATTGCACGGGGTGCAACGCATATCAAATAAATTGTTGCACGAGATGCAACGTAAGGAAAGAATTGAAATCGTAAATCTATAGAACGAATCGTCGGTTGCACACCAAACTTATGTTAGCAAACGAGAACATTGACCAAATCGTGTCGGATTTTGATAGAATCAAAGTTGCGGTTGTGATCAAGCACGATCACTGTAGAAATCGTGAGTCGGAAGAGATTGTTGGTTTACACTAAGTGTAGCGCGAGGAAAATGGCTTGAATTCCGAGTGGTATATGCCATACCACGTAGGCGATGAATGACTCGATTTCGAGTGGTATATGGTATATCACTTGTGCGATGAATTGCATCGACGCGTTGTGAGAATTGTGGAAGAATTGTCCGCAACGGACGGGGGAGTACCGAGACTCAATTGAAAATTTGTATAGCGATATGATGATGCAAGTGTTCTTCGAAAATTGGTTGGGACGATAAGGCGAGACTTGTATCGATGAACGATACGTCGGACGAAAGTTATAAGTTGGTCGGACGACCGAGACTAGCGAAACGATTATGCCTTGACGCAATAATCGGATCGACAAGAAAGGGATACTCGAGCTTACAAATGAGTCGCACGACTTGCGATCTCGATAGAAATGTTGTGCGAGACGAATCGAATCGCACGACTTGCGATTTCGATAGGAATGTTAGGCGATGCAAATTGTATTCGAATCGCACGAATTGCGACTTTGGTGAAGAGTTGGTTGACGTGAGTAATCGTCCTAAGAAATAGTTGGTTATGCTACGACGACACTCATTTGAGTACGACTGGAAAACACGCAAAACTTAGAGGGCGTGATCGTATAACTCGAGGATTCGATGTTGGATAATCGGTAACTCAGTTACGCGATCAAAGTATAGCGGGATACGGCGAATCAGAGAACGAGTGGATGCATATGAAAAGGTTTGTTGCGAACTTGGATGTATGCGATGCGAGTTAAGTTGACGTTGAAACAGATTCGAAGTCGACCCTCTTACTATCGAAATTGATATGAACTATCAAGATCGATATGCAAGGAAACGTAAGCACGATGTGAGAATACAAAATGGAGTGCGCCTTGCGCTATCAAAATTTTTGTAAGTAAGGATACGAGAATGAACGAACTTGGTTGATCGTAAATTTTGTGATTGATCAAAGACGAGACTATAAGTCATCAACGATTGCTCGATGCGTATAGTATCTCGTGTGTCGACCCGCAAATAAGATAGACTCGAACTCGATACGAGTAGATATTTCGTAAATTACGGAATCATCGACGGTAGTGCATGACTTGACTCGGAGGATAGTTGCGCATCAGTTGCGCCGATAGAAACGGTTTTATCCGAAATTGGGTAGTCGCATAGAATTGTTAGAACGTGATTTGGCTCCGAAATAAGATATAGCATGGTTCGTAGTAAACTGTCCTTCGGTGATGATCCACAATTATCGAGCGTAGCTTCGGGACAGCTGACCCTAGAAGACTTGACCGCCAAATCGAATTGAATGCTGCAGACCGTAAGATGACCTATGCGATATCGCATATGAGATTGCATCGATAACAAATACAATGTGGTGCATGTTGACGATAAGTCTAGGCGATCGAGAATTGTTGGAACAACTTTCGATTGGGAATGGTATAGTTAGATTTGAGTATTCGTCGGATGAATATTTGAATGGTTATGTTGGTCGACGAACAAACTAGAAAAATTTACCAACGAACTTGGTGATTCGAATAGGCGTTTACGAGAATCGTGCTATGCACGAGAGAGAACGATAAAAAAATGACTTACGAGTTGTACCGTTAGATTCGGATTCACCTCGCAATTGAGCTTGCGTGAATCGAACCTATATTCGATGTTGCGAGATGGGTAAGTTGGGAATTTGGCTAGTAAATTCCTACTCGTTAGGAATCGAATGTAAGGCATATCGTAAAGACCCTCGTGTCAAGGCGATAGTTGTCTTGAGCACTGTCGCCTTGATGTAAACTATTGAGTCGGATAGATTGTGGCCTTTGTGCAATGTCAATTTAAACTTGCGTCGGAAGGATTTGAGCACGGTGCCTAGGTAAGTAACCTAGCGGACGTAGTCCTGAATGTTGATGCTTTTGCAAGTCAACAAAAAGAATCATGTCGAGATAGGATACGAAGTGAAACATCAGAAATCGTTGGATAGTGACGCCGAACGCAAGGCGTTGCGGAGACTCGTTGTGATCGGATGTGCAACGGCTTGACGCGATGCGTAAGAATTGATAGTCCCGATGAAACATACAAAGTAAGAAATACGATTTTTGAATCGCATTATGTACCTTGACTTTTGTTGGCGAATCGCGTATGTATCAATATGCATGTGCGCTAGAATTGCGAGAACAAGTAATAGAGCTAAGTCCGATCAAGAATACGAGATGGCAAGTAATAGAGAATAAGAAGTTACGTGTTTGTATTGTTCCGATATCTTACAACTGAGCTTGGTCGAAATGCATATATTGGTGGGACGCCTAAAATATGTGTATGATTCCAAACTAAGTTGTACGTTCCAAACGATAGTGAGACGAGATCGTAGAACGATCTAATGAAACCCTTGGAAACTTAGTATTGGTTTCGGTTCGGGACGAACCTTATTTTGAGTGGTATATTCTGTAATGCCCCGCTCCGCACGGTGCATTATGCTGAGTTGTTGACTCGAAGAGTTGCGTTGACCCGATAATGTATCGATGCAAAACAATACGAGAGTTAAGTTGTCCCGAGCAATGCATCAAACTAAGTTGATGCGAAGAGTTGCCTTGCCCCGAAAGAATGCATCGAGTTGAATCGATGCGAAGTGCCACGTTGCCCCGAAGGATGAGTGCGTTGAATCGGCTCGAAGATTCTAAGAAATCGAATCGACCAAGGCGCAAGTCCAAATCGATGTAAGTATTGATTTTAGTTGGTTTCGTGTGCAGGTTATACTTTGACGGGAAAATATTAGAGGTCAATCTTTTACAATATTTAGTAACGGGTCTGCAAAATTAAATCGTCGCCTTGCGACGGGCTAAGACTTGGGCATGCTAAGGCGAATTGGGCGTATAACTCAACGAAGCACGAAGTGCTTGAATGGCTAAGTCAGAAGAGTGGCCGTACAACAAAGTTAGAGAATAGAACCGCATCGGCTTGACGAAATAACGAAGGCGTATCGACTCAAGGTGGGAGGATTGACTTCTTTTTACTCCTTCATTCGATAAGTCAAATATATCATTGTATGCTAAAAGATAACCTATCGACGCCACGGGCGTGGTCCGATCGGAGATAAATCATATTGTGAGTCGAACACTAAGTTAGAACAATTGAAATAAAACGTGCATCAATATGCACGAGTCGCTATGGGACATTGGATATCGCTAAGGCGAGCGCCTCGGTGCGTAAGCAGCAAGAACATGGGATAACTGTAATCGGCAAGTGCCTTAGTGCACGAACCATACCGTGCCTTTGCTGCATGAGTTAGACGGCTAGAACATTGGAAGACAATAGGCGAGCGCCCTAGCGTGCAAGCCCCGAACATTGAATGCTAAGTTATAGAACAGGGAAATACGGTCGAAACGTGCCTACGTGCACGGGATAATAAAAGATGGCTTCATTGCGAGAGAATACATTTGTGGCATGAATGTGGCAGAACTGTCGGATATGACATGGTGCCTCGAAAGGTGTTCGAGACCTTCGGGTCATTCGGTTGACGAGCATTGAGTTGAGGCACGATGCCATTGAATCATTGAAACGAAGTATGAAACGTGAGAACATAGAAAGTGAACGGAAGAAATACGAGATGATAAAGTCTGAGTCTTGGACTCAAGGCTATGCTTGGTTGTTTGAATGATAGTGCGTTGCATGGTAGAATGGAATGGACTTGAGATAATTGCGATGATATCTTCCGTGCACGGAACGTTCCCTCCGAACGGGCGCACCGGGGCACCGGGACCGTTCGGCCTAGGAGGGATGATAATCTTTGATAGGCGCACATCAGCGAAGTCCGATTAGCACTCGGTCGTAAATATGAGAAGCCGCAAATGATGGTAGGCACGCAGTAAGTTTCGGTTATTGGGATAGCAACCCAACCCGTGAAACGCCGGGCTACCCAAACACGAGAGAGAAAAGAAGGAGAGAAAAGAAAGTAAGGAAAAAAAAGAGAAACTACTTTAGTCCATTCCGACACGGATACGCCCACGACCTTCATATAGTTAAGGAACGATGGATTGAAAGTGTAGGCGTGTATGCGTCCCGCATAGAGATCCTGCTTAGAGATGCACATATAACATGACAGGGAAGGAATGCGACGTATTCACCTTGCGTCGGTGCAAGGGCGAGTGCGTCGACTTGGTAAGTCGTGCCACGAATCAAACACGAGATTGTTTGTTTGCTTGCCTGTTCAATTCGATAACATGCTGCTATGATAACATGCTTTACGCTTTCGAAGATGCCATAAAATTGACCCTAAGGAGAACATAGCAAGATCATAAGCTAAGTTGCATGATTCAACATAAATATTAAAATGTCGGTTTGGAAAGATAATCTTTGCTTCAGTACATGCGAGGACGAACGTACTGATCCCCCACCAGCTTCATGCAGGGTGCAGGGAATGGATTGCTCGCAGCGAAGCGTTACTTGAACGTGTTGAGGCTTGGAATGCCGAAGCGCATTAGAGCGTGCTATCGCATTGACGCTCGGACTACGCAGCTGGATTGATGCGGCCGAGATATAGAAGGCATGATGTATGGAACGGTGAAATCCTTTGTGGGCAAGAGAGAACCTGAGTGTTGTAGCCAATCTGGCATATATTGTTAGGCTATCGAAAGCCATTGTAATCTCAGTTTCAGATATCAATAAAGAGAATTGTTTCGTATACTCTGTTTTCTTTCGTTGTTAATATCAAATCAAAAGATAACGATTTGAGAACTTGTCATCTTGCCTTGTACGAGCGTAACTCCAGGCTCGTGCAGCATCACGCCCCCTGCGAGGACGATGATTCGGGTGATTCCGGGTCGGGGCGTGACACAGCCCATCGCGAAAGACTGCTTCTGCTTCTGTTGCTGAGGGTACGTCGGTGTCGAGTACGGAACCGTCAAAACTGTGGTCGTCCTCCTAGGAGCTCCAATGGTCAAAGCCCTAGCTGTCGGGGCTGGTGTTGATGACTGGGACAACTGTCCATAAGACCTCTTTCGTCCTCCGGTTTGATCTATTATCCTTTGGAAGGTATACTCATGCCTCTTTGCTGCTCGTAAAATGGCATCAAACGTCTAGTGCTCAAACTACTCCACTGATATAATGATCTCTAGGTGGAGTCCATATTGGAATCGCTGCGCTCGGTCCAATTTGGTCACCACCAAGGTGGGAGCAAATCGACTAAGCCTAGAAAACTCGGCCGCATATCCATCGACCGTCCTTCCCATCTGCTTGAGATTGCTGAATCTGGTCTGCAGATCATACCGTGCTACTGCATTAAAGTACTTCATTTAGAACTTGTCGCTGAATATCGCCCTTAAGACAGGCGTCGCCAATCCAACTACTTGCATCGCCTACCAGCTGTGGGCTAAGTACAATAACTGCAGGCGCACGACGGCCACCTTCTCACCCTCAGGAATCCTAGCTGCTTCCAAGATAACCTCTGTGTCCTGAAGCCATGCATCAGCAAAAATAGCTTCTTCAGTTCCGTCAAAGAAAGGAGGGTTCAGACGCTTGAAGTTGTTAGCCGTATTGTTCCCTTGATAACCAACTCTGCCTATGGCATCTTGTACTATTTGGTACAGGGCATCGTCCCAACGATCTTGAGATACAAGCAATTCCCTGATGAGACCCACCAGGGTTCCATTATCAGGCGCTGCAGGCTGGACTGGCTGAACTGGGAGCTCTGGATCCCCGGAATGCATGACTTGGGAGGCCGCTCCAGAGTGCTGGGCTTGGTCTCCAGGTTGCTGCTGGTCTACTGGAGGTGCTCCGCCTTGCTGATCGGTAGGACCAGGAATAATGCCGTTGAAGAAACGACATGGAGAACAATAAGGAAGGACCGTGATAGATCGAGGATATAAACATGTGATCAGGTCAAGATTCCAGGAAGATTAGAAAGCACGAGTAGAGATTAAGGGCGAGTACTGATTAAGACATCTATCCGGTAAAACCCTCACACATCTTGATTTATAAGACCTGCATGGGCCACCACTTCAACCGTGTCACGTCCCGAAACCAGAATACTAGAGTATGGGGGATAGACACAGCCTGCTGTGTACATTGAAGTACAACCTACCTCGCAATACGGTCATGGCTGTCTAGATACATGAGGGTTAAACTACAATCCATCGGTCTCTATTGTCAAGAACAAGCCTAGTATCTTAATCTCAAGCAAGCAAATAAATTATACAAGATGTTAGATCATCAGACATACAAAATAAGGCATTCTAAATATTACATATTCAGATGATCATGAAGCTAGTCATACAAAATGTGAGACTAGCAAGAGTTAAGTCATACATGATCAACCCTAGGATTTGTCAATCATGTTACAGCCCTTAGGCAAACTGAAATTAAGTTTCAACATGAGCTAACACTTGCTCGGCGGCTAAACGCCTCAAACGAATAATTTACAATAGAGTGTGAGAGCAAAATAAGAAACCCACTCGTTGCCAGAATTACGTCTGGTGTTCACCATCTGGCTGATAATCAGAAAGATCCTCGGGTATCACTCCAAAATCTGGCCATACAAAACCAGCTGGGTCAGACCCCATAAAGTGCAAGTACCATAAGGGAGGCTTCACTAAGGAACTACAACCAACATATAATGAAAGAAGAACTGATAAAAGAGCATAGTTAAATAACATGAGGGACTGAGTTAACATAAAAATTAGCTGCCGTAGGAGGAACAAGAGGTGGAATATAATTCCCATGTTAATCATGAGATAATTCATTCAAGCACGGCCAATCAAGTCCTACGGCTTGCTATTGTTAGCTAACTAGGATTATCACAAGCTTAGTTACTAACAAAATGCAATTGAGATGTTCCCGCAGTCACAAGCCCTGCAGACTATCCAGGTTATCCAGACGAGGAGATTTAATAGAGTTACAAGAGTAATCAAGCTTACTTGTGTACTTAAAGTACTTATGTTTTCAAGAAGTTCTCCACATGATAGTGGGCTGGAAATGTACCCTACTCGTCGGCAGGCTACAAGTCCTTTTAGTGTGGCCGGGATAACAGGATCGCCTGTAACTGGGAAAATCTCTCTATATGAACTACTTGATCAATCTAGTCATTAACCTAGTCAGATTCATTATGAATCCCTGACCGTGGTAACCAAGAATTCATGTCCTAGACATAATGCAAGTCGGGACAAGTAGCTTATACAGGCACAATCAAGAAAATCAACCACGGTGTCAAGATAAGAGTTACTTAGCAAGTCAGGGTAGCTGTCGCAACAGCGTTCAAGATTATCATGTCATGTCAGGTTACTTGTTATTTGTCAAGATTGCTTGTCAGGAGTGCGCCTCGATGGGCCACTATCAAGATTATACATGTCTTATCAAGTTGCTTATCATGTCAAGAGTGCTTGTTAAAAGTGCGCCTCAACGGGCCACTATCCAGATTTTCATGTCATGTTCATGTCAACATCAATACTGGCAAGTCATGCTATGCTCAACAAGTTTTCGAGTCTGGTCATCACAAAATAGGTCAAGTACAAGTCACATACAAGATCACAGGCATATACAATGAGAACTAGGATAATATGCATGGGGCAAGGGGTATCATGGCAATAAGTGGCGCTGGTCAAGTGGCTCCAGGGAATTGATAGGTGGCACCTAAGTTAGGTTGCGCCATGCTGGGGTGCGCCTTGCTTGGGTGCGCCAGGCACTGGGGTGCACCAGGTCAGGTTGCACCAAGTCATGTTGCGTCTGACTGGGGTGCGCGAGGTCAGGTTGCTCCAAGTCAGGTTGTGCCTGACTGGGGTGCGATAGGACAGGTTGCGTCTGACTGGGTGCGCCAGGTCAGGTTGTGCCTTACTGGGGTGCACCAGGTCAGGTTGCACCAAGTCAGGTTATGCACGCTAGGTTGCACCATAACCCGCACAACCTGATGGTGTAGCACTAAAAAGTACGCGCAACCACTGTTCATCTTCTCCAACCAGCATAAAAATGCTTGGTTCAACCCATGAACTTCAAAAGTCCATAATTCGATCAAAATAAATCGAAATCTAACTTTTTAATGGTCAAAATTGGGTAGAACAAAATTTCCTACAACATGAAGCAACTAGTTTTCGAAAATACCAAATTTTAGTAGATCAAAACTAAGAAGAATGAGAAAAGATCAAAACTTCAGTGTACAAAAATCCATCCATCAAAATCAAAAATGACAAGTTCTAAAGAGGCTTATAAACAAGTAAGGAAGAAAATAGAAAATTAAAATTTGAGATCCATCATGAAGCAAGTTGCACTTGCCTAGGGCTTGGGTGTAGGTGGGAGGAGTAAATGAAGAAGATGAAGAAGTAAATAAAAGTTATGGAGGAGAGAGAGAGAAAGAAGTTGACTTATATTAACCCCTTCTCATCTCAAACAAAACCAAGCCAAGCCAAGTCATGTTGAACCAAACCAAATAAACCAAGGCAAGATTAAACCAAGACTAGGCTAAGCAATACAAGTCTAACTACGATCCACCTGACAAATATCAGAAATTCGTACACGTAAAATAAAAATACGTATAACGGGAAACGGAAGTGACACCCTATACATGTATCCATACATATAAATATGGAAGGTAAAGACATTTTCTGCAGAAGCAATTCATCTATTGAGTGAAAATACCTTCCTATAAAGAAAACAACTATACCAATGAGAGGGGTCAAATATGATAACATGGCCCCTCTCTCATCTCTGCTGATACATTGATTGGCCCCCAAGACTGATATAGCTCGACCCCCAATTCATAGATTGACACATATATGGTCCCCTTCTATTTCATTGATACAGGTTAAAGACTAAACCCGAGCCCCTCTATTTTTTACTGATACACATCTTGAGTATAGGAATGATATCAATCAAAATATATGCACAACTGATAACAGTCCGCTACTATACCTTGCATGTATATGAGATACACACACCTATAACTATACATTACCAGTAACAGTTCCCCTATGGACTGATACACATATATTAGCACTCATACACACATTTCTATATATAAGGATCAAACCCTATAGGATAATCAAGTACAAATTGATACTCCACACAATCCATGATACTCTAATGATATATCACAAACCAAACCTATATGAACATATATATATGGAATATACCTATCCCTAATTGGATCTAGATATTACCTTAGCCCCATACATGAAGCTTTATTCTAATACATAGACATATATGGGACAATATCCTACTGCACAGTGTCCAAGCCAAGGCCAGCATGGTCTGTCCTCTGATATTTGCCTAGAGCCTTTGCCTATGGCAACATCTCATCTGGACTGATGCATTTCCCCGATACGACTGATGCATTTCCCTTAAAACATGCATACATATATCCTAGACAAAGTATATCTAAAGATACTCCTATGCACTACCCTACCACTGAGTGGCTAAATAGCGACTCCCAAGTCCCTATGCTACACCTCTTATACTGTCATCTGACCTGTACAATAGGGATTTGGAAACCCTCACACAAATACTCTCAATCACAACTTTCATTTGCCTCAATCACTCACTCAGCACTACACTTAACTCACTCACATAGACACACACTCCACATGGTTACTAATTTCAATTAGCCACCTTTCCTTATGACCCCTACCACTCATGCTGACCTACTGTCATATGGTTTCAAACACCTGTAATCCCTCTTCATTTGTGTAGGGCTCTCTAAGTGCTACTGATAATTATGCTCTTGATTCACAATTAGGCTCTGATACTTCACTAATTTATGTTGTCATAGGTTCTAGAGAGCCCAACACAAGTGGAAGTTAGCCCCTCCAAAAAAGGAATAAGAGGGCCTACAATGATGGAGAGAACAATTAAAAGAAGAAGTGATGGATCGAGGAAGATTATCACTTTCAACGAGGCAAAGCTGGGCAGCCTATCAGAGAGGTCGGGGCAGAATGTATTAGTCTGCGAGGGGTTGTTACAAGAAGTATGATACAAATCACTTACAATGATTGGCGGAGAGTCCCTATAAATGTTAAAGAGAATGCATGGGCCTCAGTTGAGGTAAATTTATATTGAAGATTAAATTTATCTTAATTTTATTGCTTGGTTATTACTAATCTTACTTAATATGCAGCAAAGCTTTATTGTTGACCCACGAGCTAAAAATATTTGATACAAACGATGGGTTTTGCAATAAAGTTATTTCGGCATAGCTTAACGGACTATGTTCTTGCCAATAAGGATGACTTTGCTTTTTTAAAATATCTATCTCCAATGTATATTTTTATCCATCAAACTCAATGGAGCAAGTTAGTGACATCTAGACTTTTAGGTATCGGTCTCGAGAATTTGGTTAATTTGTCTACTTCATAAGTTGTTACTTATCATATGTTACTTATGATTTTAGAACCTTCGCATATAGCAACAAAATAGGAGAGGCAGACATGTATACAACCATACGGTAGGCCGAAAAGGCTATGCGGGTTTAAGAGAAAAAATAGAAAGTAATCTGAACTCTGATACAATTCTTTGAAACAAGTGATGGATGTAATGCAAATGTGTACACTCACCTATGTTTATTTTTATGATAAAAACAGAAAAAGGATGCAACGTATACTGAAGAGGAAGTTGACCGCTACCTTTTTTGGAAGCTAGCTCAAAAAAAGCAAAGAAAGTCTATAAGGGATGCCGATGCCAGTGAACATGGTGGGGATGATTCTGTTTTGATGGTTTATGATCCAAGTACTCAAGAAATGGTGGATAAGATTGTAAAAAAGTCTTAACTCTAGTCTCATTTACCCTATCTTGCTTTGTTAATCCACTGTTGTTGCATATCTAGTCTGACACAATATTCCTCCTTCCTACTTTCCACTGTTGCTGCACATCTAGTCTCATTTCCCCTATCTTGCCTTGCTAATCCACTACTGCAGGCCACTGGTGGCACATACACTTAGACACTTAGACAGTGGTGGCTAATCCACTGCTGTAGGCTACTGGACATTGGTGCCACATACACTTAGACACTTAGACACTAGTGGCTAATCCACTATTGCAGGCCACTGGACACTGGTGGCACATACACTTAGACACTTAGGCGACTGGACACTGGTGGCTAATCCACTTAGACACTGCTTCTGCTCCTACTGCTATTGTATCTGCTGCTAACGTCCTAAACATTTCTACCTATCCACCTATATGACTTTCTAACTATCTAAGCTATCTTCCTATACATATATATACACACTCTACTATCTAAACCTATCTATATTTTTATAGGATAAAGTGAACTTATTACCAAAATAGAGCCACTTGGCGACGGACATTTAGCGACAAATTTTGTTTGTCGCTATTAGCAATGAACTATCGACAAAGTTCCGACTGATTGCCATCGAAAAGTTTATATTTTTTATTTTAAAGGTGAGCAAAGGTCGCCAATCCGTCGTTAAGTCGTCGGAGATATTGCGACGGATAAAGAATCCGTCGCTATGCCGTCGCTTTTTGTCAAAAGTTGGCAAAAAATGTTGAAAAAAATTGGCTCGAAATTTAACGACCACATAGCGACGGATATTCCATCGGCCAGCTAGGATGGTATAGCGACGGACTAGCGACGGAATATATCCGTCGCTAAATATCCAGCGCTAACTTGAATTTAACCGACGAGAGAGAAACTTTTCATTCCCCCCAAATTATCTCTCTCTCACTCTCTGGCCGTAAAGACTCTCTCTCTCCATGTAATCCTCTCTCCATCTCTCTCTCTCTCACTCTCGGTGGTCGGGGCGACGGGGGTCGGTGGTGGTGGGGGTGGCGGTGTCGGTCGCGGTGGTGGGGGTGGGGGTCGTTGGAGGGGGTTTCGGGTCGGGGCGGAGGGGATGCGGGGGCCAGTGGTGGGGGTCGCTGGGGGGGTTCGAGTCGGGGTGGCGGGAGGTAGCAGGGGCCGGTGGTGGTGGGGGTCACGGTGGTGGGGGTCGCTGGGGGAGGGTTTCTTGTCGGGCGGCGAGGGGCTGCGGGTTTCGGGTCGGCGGTGGGGATGGCAGTCGGCGGTGGTGGGGGTGGGGGTTGGGGTGGGGGTGGGGGTGGGGGTCGCGGCGGTGGGGATGGCGGTCGGCGGTGGTGGGGGTAGGGGTTGGGGGCCGGGGACGGTAGTAACACACACACACACACACACACACACACACACAATTACTGAAATCCCTTACTATATAAATTAGTATATGTATATAAAATTAGTATCAAGGTTGAAAGTATCGGTATCAGAATCGGTATCAGACTATTCCTATGAGTATTGGTATCGACGATATCGGTTGTATCGGCGGTTTCAGATCGGAGTATCGAATTTTTTGGTATCGTAAAACAAATAATTATCGGTAGTATCGGCGGTATCGAATTCTTTTACTTGCTTTTACGACCTTATTATGCTTTAAACCAAGGTTCACAATATCGGTATCAAAATCGGTATCGGACTATTCCTATGAGTATTGGTATCGGCGATATCGGTAGTATCGGCGGTATCGTATCGGAGTATCGGACTTTGGTATCAAAAAACAAATAATTATTAATAAATTATTTACATTTAAAAACATATATTTTATACATTTTGGCATAATTTTAAGTATTTTCAGTGTTATTTGTTAGTAGTTATGAAATTAAATGAAATAGTAGTCACTCTTACTGATTGGTTTACATAGAATAGATGTGATTTTCTTCACACATACACACACACACAATAGATGTGATTTTCTTCTTTTACATGCTTCTACAACCTTGTTATGCTTTAAACCCTTGTTGATTTGCCTTTTTTATTTAATTTTCTTTGTCGATTTGACCGGAACAAAGACCCCCAATGTCGGTATTGGTCAATATCGGGTATCGGATCGGAATATGCCAAACCGTATCGGTATCGGTCGTATCGGATCGGTATCGGTCGATACTTTAAACCACGCTTTAAAACCTTGTGATTTGTCTTTTTCGTCTAATTTTCTTTGCCAAATTGACTGGGAAAAAGACCCCCAATGTCAGTATCGGTCAGTATCGGGTATCGGTCGGTATCAGATCGGGACATGCCAAATCGTATCGATATCGGCCGTATCGGATAGGTATCAGCCGATACTTTAAACCATGCAGTGTATATATATATATATATATATATATATATATATATATATATATATATATATATATATATATATATATATATATATATATAAACTTTGGACCGAAACCGAATAAGAAAATTAGTATATTCAAAACCGAAACCGAACCGAATTTTTTTAAAATCGAATAATGCTTAGCCCTAGTGTAGAGGAGTATGGCTACTAGCAAAAAAAAAATATATATATATATATATATATATATATATATATATATATATATATATATATATATATAAACTTTGGACCGAAACCGAATAAGAAAATTTAGTATATTCAAAACCGAAACCGAACCGAATTTTTTTAAAATCGAATAATGCTTAGCCCTAGTGTAGAGGAGTATGGCTACTAGTATATCCTATCAAGAGTGTATAAAGTATCCTAGAAGTAAAAAGATTTCGATCGTTGGTGGCTACCTAGTGTATAGGAGTATGTAGAGGAGTATGACTACCAGCTAGTGTGTAGAGGAGTATATGGTTACTAGTGTATCCTAGTGTAGAGGAGTATGGCTACTAGTGATAGATATGTTTATGTGTATCGGTATCGGACTATCGGTATCGGTATCGGTATCAAAATCGGTATTGATATCGGCATTGGTATCGATATCGGACTATTGCTATCGGTATCGGACTATCAACGATGAGCCGGTATTGGTATCAGAATTGGTATCAATATCTGTATCAGAATCTGTATCGGTATCATATCGGTATCGGACTATCGGTATTGGTATCGGTAGCGGATCTACCTCCTCGACTGTATGTACTTAGTATCGATCGTAGAGGATTAGTATCGGTATATCGGTTTGGTATAGGTCATATCGGATGGTATTGACATTAGTGAATTGGTATCGTCCTATCCAATATGTATCGACCGTATAGCTAGGATTCGTATTGGCCTTATCGATTCGGTATCGGCCATAACCAATAGGTATCGACCGTATCGGATATGTATCGGCCGTATCGGATTAGTATGGTGGAAGGTTTTGTAACAATTGTACTTGGATTTCTCTCTTTTCGAGGTAGAATACCATTGCAAGAGAGTCACGAGAGATTAAAAAATGTCCTAAATATTGATGTTTATGAGAGTGATTGGCCAGTCACAGTAACATACATGCTGTGTTTTCCATCATGAAAGGAGAGATTAAAGGCAATAATATATAGAGTTGTATTTTGGGAAAAGAACTCTTGTAAACTCTTTGTTCACAAAGCAAGCTATAGAGAATACAGAACAAGTATTGAGTTTATAACCTACTTCACAAAAGAAGTATCTTAACGTTCTATAGCTCTTGAAGACGGACTGATCTGCCATAGAACATTAAGATACTTCTTTTGCAAAGTAGGTTATGAACTTTATACTTGTTCTGTATTCTCTATAGCTTGCTTTATAAACAAAGAGTTGTTTGCCATTAAATATCAAGAACAAAAAATTATAGATGAATTAAACTTGATTGCAAACTCGCTTGTACAAGAGAAAGCCTAGAAAGAAATCCTAGAAAACAATCTAAGTATAATTGTTTAGTTTTTGATTCTGGGAGGCGATGATGGAGGCTTGGGAAAGTATAGCAACTCTGCCTTACTCCTTGGACTATATGACACGGTCCTTGCACTTGAAGAAATTGCCCTTTGTAGGTTGCCAGCCTTTTGCATGGGTGTGGTACCCTACTATTTATAGTGATAGATATCTTGAACCGCATAGAT
Source organism: Iris pallida (assembly GCA_029216955.1). Lineage (NCBI taxonomy): Eukaryota > Viridiplantae > Streptophyta > Magnoliopsida > Asparagales > Iridaceae > Iris > Iris pallida. The sequence continues at coordinate 26,177,460 of JANAVB010009200.1, forward strand.
GGCTATGTGACCACGTGGCTACAACAGCACACAAAGAGCCGCTCTTTGGCTGCCAGCTTGTGACTTGTTGAGATTTCTTTACAGCAAATCTGGGTAGTTGAGACTTGGTCAGCCTGCCACGTGTCCTATCGCAGGATAGGATCAATCAGCTTGACTCATTTTAAGCCGCATAGGTCTTTTGGTGTTCAGCCATGCTGGGCTGCATAAGACTCATACGGCATAAGTCGCAATCTTCCTTAGTCCGCATATAGCTTGGGGACTTTTCAACCGTATAGATTCTATATTCTGGGCCGCATGAAGCTCATGCGGCTCAGATACAGTCACCCTTGGCCGCATGAAGCACATAGATTGAGTCGCATAAGGTTCATACGGCTCGGGTAGCAGTCCATCTGGCCGTATGACTATGTCCAGGCTGGTGACATGATATTTTGTCTGAACATGTCTTATCTTCTTTTTTTTGTCAGAGTGTCAGAGCTGTCAGTTTTGTCAGTTTTGACAGAGTTTGTCAACTTTATCAGAAGGGCCGATCGTCTTGGCCGCATAAGTAACTCTTCCTTCTGCGGCTCAAATCAGTCTGGTTGCTTTTTAATATATAATCCGAGATAGTAAAGATGGGCCACAGGGGGCATGCCGAGTCTGTCATACGGCTCTTCTTTGTACGGACCAATTTGGCCTAAAGTACTCCTGCGGTCAGTTGTGATCCGTATAAACCCTATATTTTCTATGCTTCTACAAGACCCCCTTCAAAGTTTTCAAATTACAAATTTGGAATACTTTGAATAAGAAGCATAGAAAGTAGAGCTGTTTAGGTGTGGCAATCCTATCAGAGGTAGGTTGGACGTGATAGGTTTGGGTACTTCTGCTGGGGATTTTATGTGACTTATCATCCTTGGCGTACCTTGGTTTTAGGTAAAAATAATAAGTTGATAGAGGGAACCAACATATTTACTCAGAGGTGATATGGACGTGGTAAATATGAGGTTGATGGTAGAGCTTTCCTACTCAGAGGTGACATGGACGTGGTAGGAGTGAACTCGGTGAGGATACAATATGGACATGGAAGTTCTATGATTGATGCACCACAACGCAAGAGTTGTTGCACGGGGTAATTACTCATAGATAAGGTGGACGTGGTAAACATTTGTTTTTAGAATCATCGGCTTTGTAAGGGATAGGAAAACAACTCAGAGGTGATTTGGACATGGTTGTTGTACTACTGGGGAGTGAATACAACGGAACAAATGGGCTCCAGAAGCATATGATTGTGAGAGAAGGGGTGCTTGTACTAGAGGACCTAATACAACATTTGTGTTTGACAGAGGACATCCCACTTGGGGGACTTTTCGTGGACCTATTACCCTTTTAAAAATCTGTGATGCAAGTAAATATATTCGAAATAATTTTCAGTAGACCTATTACCCTTTTGCGTACTGGTGGTACGGGTAATAGATTTGAACAATTTTTTGTGGACCTATTATCATTTTGCGCACCGGTAGTACGAGTAATAGATTTTGAAACAAACCTAACAAAGGTAATGTGAACGTGATAGGTTCTGTGGCCTTAACACCGTGGCTTTATCCCAGATTGGGTATAAGTGTTAAGTTAGGAGATTATCAATATCAGAGGTAATATGGACGTGATAAAGATAAAATCTATGGGGGTATAGAATGACTCTGAGGTAATACGGAGAAGGGTTCTATAAATGACAACTTTGGAGGATTGTCATGGAAAGGGTGCTTTACTCAGAGGTAATATGGACATGGCTGTATTCTAAGGAGTTATGACAAATTTGGGGTTATCGTAACGGGGGTGACTACTCAGAGGTAATATGGACATGGTAGACACGGTTATAGAAGGACACTTCAGAGATGATATGGATGTGAAATATTTTCTATGTGGTCATGATGACATAGAGTCTTCACGGGAGATGCAACTACTCAGAGGTGATATGGATTGTCGATGCACAACAGGATGTAAGAAAGCAATCCAGAGGTAATATGGTCATGGAGGGCTTTACTTACTAAGATTTAATATAGAAGGGTTGAACAAGTTTTCACCAGGATCTGTGAGCACGTATGAGGGCGCAGGAGCTCCTGTTGGCGTTGCTGATGAAGATGGGTTCCGGGAAGTTGCATCTCCTAGGTCGCTCTGGACGACATCGTCCTCGGTGGGAGGCTCTTATTTTTCGTACCGTCATTCCCACTGAGAGCCAGGTGTTGAGCTCAAGGCTCTTCTTCGAAGAAATTGAGTTTCTAGTCTTTTTCCTCTGCGGGATCATTTGTGGAAACTATGTTGACGGATAATACCTTCTGTAGGTCCCGGTTATTGGTGGTGCCGCCGCTATTGTTTGTTATTGGAGATGGTACCACTACAAGAAATAGGACCTACAATAGCAGTTTTTCTATAGCGTTCAAGTGTCTCAGCTATAAAATGTTATCAACAATAACGTTCTTTCTGCAATGCTATAAAAATATCTATCTATAGTGTTTCCTGAATGCTATAGAATCAAAAACATTAATATGTTTGTATGTCAAAGCAGATCCCATGTTCGAATCCTAGAAGAAGCAGCGTAGGTTTTTATTTTACATGATAAAAGAACAGACTATACACTACAAAATATATGGCATATTAGCGACTGACCGAGCGACTTACTTGAGTTAGTCGCTATAACAACGACTAACCAACGACTGAATCTCTACGAATGATTAATTCAATTTACTGGAAGTCGTTATTCTGTTGCTAATGGGTTGGAGGCTATTTAATAAATTCTCTAAAAACCCTTTTCATTCTAACTTCCCTCCTCTCCAATTATTTTTCACTACAACAAAAACGGCTAATAACGACATTTTTTTACGACACTTTGTAAATAAGTGTCATTAATTTATTTTTCTAACGACACTTTGCTAATACGTATCATGGTAATAAAATATTTATCATCATTTATGACACTATTTTAAAAGTGTTAAACATGTAATCAATGACTCTATTAAAATGTCATCTAAATTTAGAGGACAAACACTACATTTTTTTATGTCATCCTAAGAAATAATTTTCCCCCCAAAATTTTTGTTTTGGCGCCCTTCCAACTCTCTCTTTCTCCCAATTAAGTCTTTTAGACTTCTCTATTTTTTCCACTTTCTCACAGACTGAGACATTTGTTTTTTTTTTCCAATCACCTCTCTCTTTCTCTCTCTCTTCGATCTGATTTTTAAGGATGGGCTCCATTGACGGCTTGTTCCCATTCCTACTCAAGATGGCTCAGCATTCGCTGCTGAAGGTCTCTTCTTCACGGAATTCCTGTAGAGAAGCGGTCGTTGCCATGATCGGGTCCGAAAAGTTTATTCTTTTACTCCCCTCACTTCTCGATTTGAAAGAAGGATTAGGTTTTTTTCCCCTTTCCTTTCGTCGGATAAATAGAGCTTCTCTAAAATTAGATGCTTATTTTGCTATGAAAACCCCTTATTTGAACGCCTAATGAATCAAAGGTCCAAAGTTTGGATCATTGTTTTTCTGGAGTCAAAACTCTAGTTATATATATATATATATATATATATATATATATATATATATATATATATATATATATATATAACCCCCAAATCTGGCTCAAAATCAGGCCAACCATCATCTCCAAATTTTGGGAGGGTGCAGGGGCCTATGCCCTAACACTACTACTACAGCCATGCGCTTCCCTTTCCTCTATAATTAGGGTTAGGGTTAGGGTTTCCTCTTCTTTCCATTGAAGAAGAAGAAGAAAAAGGCTATGGGGATGGAGACCCGCAGGTCCGCCATGGACCGGCCTCCCTCCGGAGACCTCCCGGCCCCGAAGAAGTCGAGGCTCGCGACGGATCCGAGGAGGCAGTCGAGCAGCGGATTCGAGGAGGCAGTCGAGCAGGAGGAAGGTTTCTTCTTCCTCTCCTGCTCCTCCGGCCTCGGCGAGGGGAGTGACAGAGCTGGTGGGCGAATACAGGACGGCGCTGGCGGAGCTAACGGTCAACTCGAAGCCCGTCATCACCAACCTCACCATCATCGTCGGGGAGAACGTCCAATGTCCTCGAGGTGATTGATTGACCGTTCGTCGCTGTAAATCTGACTATTTCTGTAATAGATTGATGGAAATTGGAAGGAAAGAAAAGAAAAGAAAAGAATCATCTTTCTTTGCTTCTTGCTTTGTTATCTTGTTTTCAAAATAAAATTATATATATATATATATATATATATATATATAAATATATATATAAAACAAATCTTTAGGGTTAATGTTTTGTGCAAGCATAACTTATATGAAATGATCACATGGTTAAACGGATTTATTGTGATGTAGTTCTATTCTTGAATCCTTCTCCAATCACCACGAGACTTGGCATCACCTATGGTCTCGTTACAACTTATGAGAGCTGTTTTTGCTTGTTTCGTTGAAAAGCAACAACAACGATGTGTTCGGTAAAGCAACTTCTTCTTTATCCCTTTTGAGAAGCTGCTACTTTTCAGAGCAGATAGGAGTTTGCTTCCAAAATATGCTTCAACTTCTTGTTTGTTTATTTATAAATATAGCCTTTAGTATTTTTCTTTTTTGAAATTCCATCTCAGAGCTTTACTTTTTTTATTAATGGACACGTATGGTCACTTTTAATGATTTTAGCAATTAGGGTTAGTTGAAATTTGGGTTTTGTGTGCAGGTACTTGTGCCTGGAGCCGTATCCGCAGTCGAATTTCGATTTTGTCATCTCCTACGGCATCCGCATCATCCAGTTCCCCATCGAAGGGAGGAAGGTGATTACCTTTCCCTTATTTTAATTGAATTCAATTCTTTTGTTAATGTTGATGCTTAATTCCTATTGTTGATGCTTAATTCATATTGATATGAGTTTAATTGAATAAAATTGGAAGAAAATAGAGGAAAAGGTTGCATTCTTGATTATTTTTTAGAGAACCTAGGTTTTAGAAAGGTTCTATCTCGATTTTCCATGCTTATAAGAAAGCACTACAAGTCTTGTGAAAGAACAGTAAAAAACAACTCCCTGTTTATACTAATATACCAGATTAAATCCTGACTTGATCAACAAGCAAAATGGGCAGGCCAGACTGAAATAGATATGTCACACAGTTTGAAGCACGGTATTTACGCTGACTACATACTCTGGATTGAGATATAGACTGGAACTCCTCTACATATTAAGTGGTTTTCCTCCCACATTAGATAACAACCATACATTGATCTCATAACTTTACACATGTAACACCAACACCCCCTCCCCAACAACCACCCCCGCATCGATTAATCAGTTACTGACATTTAACCGAGCGTGTAAGGAAAACACTTAATGCCAATACGTAAGAGAAAACAAGACTAAGTTCCCTAATCTGGCACGTTGGGTGTCCAAAATTCATAGGGAAGTGTATATTTTGAAGGATCCTACAAATAGTAAGAAATGTTTTCGTTTAAGATAATAGCAAGAAATTGCTAGCTAAATGGTATTCAGAACCACCGTTCTAAGTAGAGTAAACCCCATAGGCACATGGTCAAACCTTTTTGTTTTTTCTCTCGCTCTCAATCAAAACTTAGAGCTTGATACCTTATCTGTAGGAGCTATAAATACTATCATTCTTTTTTGCCATACTATATTTTTAGTGAAGCTTCTTGTTTGGCAAAACTACAGTTTTCAGAAACCATACTTCTCTTTTGTTGTCAATGCTTAAACTTCATGACCTTGTAATATAGATTACTAAATTTGCTACTACTAAATTACATGAAGATATCAGGTTTACAATTGTTTGTAAAATGTGTCTCCACATAAAATCCCATTGACTACATGGCAAAATGATTTAGTATGGTTTTATAAGTGTATTATTTACATTTCTCTTCTATATGTCATGTCTTTCTCCTCTCCATTTTTTGGTGAAGATGTTGACTTCTTTGTCTTTGGAAAGTTCAGCAATTAATGTCCGAACAACACTTGTAAGTCTTACAATTTCCATATTCATTATTTTGTATTTCTTGCTCTCTGTGATATAGGATTTTTTTATTACTATTCTTGTTTTATCCATGTCTAGAGTGGCCTGGCATATAGGATAAATTTTATATCACTATTCATGGTCTTTTTTTCTTCACTCAGCTATATTATTATCAGGTAGATGATGCAGATACTAGTTGAGTCTGGGCTCGATCCAAGGCCAGCATCAAATAAAGTACCTATAGTTTTGTATCCTTTATATCAGAGAAAATGCTTGTGCAAGTTTTACATAAATACTAGAGTAATTTTAGGTGGTTGAGACTTCAGAGCACAGAGGCCGAACAGTTCAATGGTTGAGACTTCTATACTTCTAAACTCTTACCTGAGAAGATTTAAGGCAGAACATATTTAGTATAGCCTTATTTATTAGGGGTTTCATAATTTGAATCAAGTTCAAGTGCTTCGGGTAAGTTGCATTTACAAACTTTCAGAGCTAAAACCATATTACAAACTTAATTTTGAGTAGAGATAAGGCTGTGCCAGAATTATAATATGCTGAAGTAGATACATGGACTTCAGGAATAGATTCATTGCCTATACTACACTACCAAATTACAGTATTTTAGCGACGGCCATTTAGCGACGAAAATTTTCCGTCGCTATTATCGTCGGATCACCGACGGATTTGTGACGGAATACCGACGGAAAGCAGTGGACAATTTTTTTTATTTTTTTTATGTAAATATCCGTCGCTACGCCGTCGATAGGTCGTCGGCCAAGTAGCGACGGTTTTATATCCGTTGCTAGAACGTCGCATATTTTGGTGGAAAAAGCCTAAAATATTGGCGCGAGATTTACTGACGACTTAGCGACGGAATAATCCGTCGCTACTAAGCCTAAAATATTGGCGCGAGATTTACTGACGACTTAGCGACGGAATAATCCGTCGCTACTCCGTCGCTAATTTCTGTACCCTAACTTAAATTGAACCGACGGAAGGGAAATTTTCATTCCCCCCAAAATACTCTCTCTCTTCCCTCTCCCTCTCTCCGACGATCTCCCTCTCTCCGACCGGCGATCTCCCGCTCTCTCTCTAAGGTATGCTCTCTCTCCCCCCCTCTCTCTCTATCTCCCTCTCTCTCTCTCTCTCTTTTACGATTTGGGGGGTTGGGGGGCTGTCGTAGTGGTCGGAGAGGGTGTGGGGCAGGGGGGTTTCGGGTACGGGGTGGGGTGGTCGGGGCAAGGGTGGAGTGGGGTGGTCGGGGCCAGGGGGGTCGGAGAGGGGGTCGGGCAGGGGTGGGGGGGTGGTCTGGGCAGGAGGGGTTCGGGTAGGGGGTGGGGTGGTCGGGGCAAGGGTGGGGCGGGAGGGGGCAGGGGGGGTCGGGGAGGGGGTCGGGCAGGGGTGGGGGGTGGTCTGGGCAGGGGGGTGGGAGAGGGGGTCGGGCAGGGGTTGGGGGGGTCGGGGCAGGGGGGTGGGAGAAGGGGTCGGGCAGGGGTTGGGGGGGGATCGGGCAGGGGTTGGGGGGGGTCGGGACAGGGGGGTGGGAGAGGGGGTCGGGGTCCTCCTCCTCCTCTCCCACAGACACACACACACACGGACACACACACACACACACGGACACACACACACACGGACACACACACACAGACACACACACACGGGCACACGGACACACAGACACACACACACACACAGACACACACACACACACACGGACACACACGGACACAGACACACGGATACACACACACACAGACATATATATATATATATATATATATATAGGCATATAATATATAAATATATAGAGGATGTGGGTTTGGCTTGCATTGGAAGGAGCCCCCCCGCTCCTTGGGGTTCCCCCCGGTCTCGGCCAGTGGCCGGCCGGCCCCGGGCACCACCGCCTTCGCCGGGCTGCTCCCGCCACCCCCAGCCATTTCGGCTTCCTCGGTCGGCCAGGATCCTTCAACCACCTGATCGGCGCCTGAGGGGCGTGCGGCGGCTCCGCCCCCCTCTTCCCCTCTACTCCTCGCCACCGCCGTCGCCATCGGAAGCGTAGGAATCGCCGCTCCAGGCGCCCTATGCCGTCTCAGGCCCCGTCTCTCCTCGGACCGCCGCCCGTCGTCTTCGGCGTCGCGTCCACGGCCGCCCCGATTGAGGCCCCCCCTGCCCCTCTCCCGGCGTGGCCTCCCTCGGTTCCTCCGGCTCCCGCTCCGTCAGGTCCTCCCTCTCCGAAACCCCCTTCCCAGGTGCCCGCCTCCCCGGCAGCGGCCTCTCTCCCTCCCGCCGTGCCCCTCCCCCCCGGTTTGGCCGCGGGCTCCCCCTCTCCGCCTCCCCCTCCCCCCGCCGTTGCTGAGCCCTCCGCCTCGCACGACGCCTACTGGCTTGTTCCTGGCTCCGACCAGTGGCACTGGCTCCCCTCCCACCCTCAGGCGGATGCGATCTTCCTCGCCCTGGGCCTGAGGCGCCATCCCTAGCGCTAGGGATCTTCCCCCTCCCCGGCTTCTCCGGCGGGGTCCCCCTCCCGCTGAGGCTCCCGCCACCGGGTCGTTCTCCCTCCCTTCGCCTGGACGAGCGCCTCCCTCTTCCGTCTGGTCTTCTCTCCTCGCCAGCGCCTCGCTTCCCTGCGGCGCAGTCTCAGCACCTTCTCCCCTCTCCGAAGCTCTCGCTGGCTCGCTGCGACTTTCCTGGAGCGCCTCCCCCCCCGGTCCCAGTGGCTCGCCGTGTCTTTCCTGGAGTGCCCCCCCCCCCGTCCCAGTGGCTCGTCCCGGCTGATTCTCGGCGTATTCCCCCTCCTCCCCCTCTTCGGCGGTCGTCGTCCTCCCGCCTGCTCCTCCCTGTGACGCCCATCTCCAGCGCCTCCCCTCCTCCCCCCTCCTTCGCCCTCCCTAAGTCGCCGGGGACGAATCCCTCCGGAGCTCCTGTTCCCTTCGCCGGAGCTCCCCCCCACCCGGCTGCGACCCCTCCCCCCCTAGCCGGAGCCTCCGGCGCCGCCCCTCCCTCCTTCTCTCGCAGTTCCCTCTCCCCCTTCGGTGGACGAGTGCCCCCGGCGTCGCTCGGTGACCCCCTCCTCGGCGGCCGTCTCTCCCGGCAGAATGCTCCAGACCGGCGCTCGCCCCCTCGGGACCCGAGCTCCCTCGGGCCCCGCCCTCGACCGGTTGGGTTCCGTGCCCACCCACTCCGGGGATCGCACGTGCAGCTGGCGCCTCGGGGCACGCGTGGGACCGCCACGTGCCCCCCCACCCGCGGGAACTGTTCCCCCTTTTGAATTTCGAACTGCCTCTTCGTTTTCTGTGTTGGGTTGTATTTTCCTTTCCTTTGTCGTGTTGTGTGCTGTGTTGGCTCCCCGAGAGCCTTTCGTTTCAATAATATTCTTCGTTAAAAAAAAAAATATATATAGGCATAATTTTAAGTAATTTATTAATAATATATATATATATATACACAGACACACGTTGTGAAGTCTAGTATATATATTTGATTAGCTAAGGTAGAAGTTTAGCCTAATTAAGGTTAGTTTTGACAGAGTTGACTTGGACTCCTAATTTGACCTAGAACTAGCCTAGTTGACCTATTTGTATTTCGATTGATATCATATGAATAGTTTGCCTAAGATTTGATTGGGTTGGTTTTAATGTGTGGGTAAATTAGTTTACCTTATTTTAGAGTATGACTACGTAGCTAGTGTGTAGAGTAGTATATGGTTACTAGATCCTAGTGTAGAGTAGTATGTAGAGGAGTATGGCTACTAGTGATATATAGATATGTAGGTCCATGTGTATCTGTATCGGACTATCGCTATCGGTATCGAACTATCGCTATCGGTATCGGACTATCGCTATCGGTATCGAACTATCGGTATCGATCGAACTATCGGTATCGGACTATCGCTATCGGTATCGGACTATCGCTATCATTATCGACCGTATATACTTAGTATCGGGCATAGCAGATTAGTATCGATCAGTATATAGGTTTGGATTAAGATCAAGGTTCAAAGTATCGGTATCGGAATAGTAGGCCGAATAGGAGGCCGAGATAGTCGAATGAGAAGAAGGAAAGAAGGGAGGAGCAGATGGGTCCAGAGCCATGGTGGAGGAGGAGAAGTAACATGAGAGCAGTTTCCGCCGTAACATCTCCTGGCTCTGCTGGCAACTGAAGTCCAGATGCTACAAAGGACGATCCTTCGCTGAAATCGACTACAACACCCATCAGTTCAAGTTCATTCCTATATGAGTAGATTCTAATGCCATAGAAGCCATCAGTTTGTTGACCTTCCTCTATGGCATCGAACAATCGTGTCGAGCCCCCTTCCGAGAATGTCGGTGAAACGATGCCCACCCAGACGCACTCTTCTATGGCCGCTCGCTACGACGACGTGTTCGTAGAATCCGTCGGCGGCGTTAGGAAAGGGCGCGTCTACGGCTTAGGTTCTATGGCACCCTCATTGCAGCCGTCCCCGAGATATCCACCGCCTCCGCCTCCCCCAGCGCCCCCGGTTGACGATGTGAGGGCACAGCTTGCGACTCTGACCTCCACGGTGTCAGATTTGCGGGCAATAGTGTTGGGGCGCTATCCGTCTGCTCCCGATCCGTCTGCTCCCGGTCCGTCTGCTCCCGGTCCGTCTGCTGGTGCTTCCGGTTCATCTGGTGGTGCTCCCGGTCCGTCTACTGCTGCTGCCGGTGCTTCGGATCGACCTGGTCCTTCTTCCCCCGGACGGCTTTCGTTTAACCGCTCTGCGGACGCCCGCATCGTATCGGATAACACCATCTTGACGCTCCTTGACATGTTGTCGCCAGAGCAGCTATGCGTGCTTCCAGACCATGTCTTGTCCCAAGTGCCGGCACACACGGTGGAGGAGTACATACGCAAAGCGGATGCGGCGGCACGAGCACGAGACGATCCGATGGACGGGGTTTGATTTTGTTTATGTTGTTGGTTTTGTAGACATTTGGATACATTGTATGTTCGAATATTTTTTTTATGTTTGGATAATTTAATGTTGGATATTGGATATATTGTGTTGGTAATATTTTGTTGGATATTGGATACGTTGGATATTGGTGTCGGATATGGATATTTTGCATATGGATATATGGTGTTGGATATTGGATACGTTGGATATTCGTGTTGGATATGGATATATGGTGTTGTATATGGATATTTTGCATGTTTAATATTGTGTTGGATGTGTTGTATAAACAGGAAAGAGTCTGTTTGCAGTATTTTTTTTCAAAAATTAGAAGTTAGCGACGGACTGGCGACCACTCAGCGACGGATAGTCCGTCGCTAACTGGAGAAACTGAGGTTAGCGACGGAGTGGCGACGTAAAAACCGTCGCTACCTGGAGCATTTAAATAAAGCGACGGATTGGCGACGGACGATCCGTCGACCTAGTGTTGTTTGATGTCCATAAATTTTAGCTTTTGCGACGGATTGGCGACTAACTTACGGCGGACTGGCGACAAAGTCCCGACGGACTATCCGTCGCTAACTGTAGGAATTTAATGTATCAACGGATTGGCGACGTAATATCCGTCGCTACCTGGAGAATTTTACATTGAGCGACGGTTTAGCGACGGACGATCCGTCGACCTGGTGCTGTTTGATGTCCATAAATTTTAGCTTTCGCGACGGATTGGCGACTAACTTACGGCGGACTGGCGATAAAGTCCCGACGGACTATCCGTCGCTAACTGTAGGAATTTAATGTATCGACGGATTGACGACGTAATATCCGTCGCTACCTGGAGAATTTTACATTGAGCGACGGTTTAGCGACGGAATGTCCGTCGACCTGGTTCTGTTTGATGTACATAAATTTTGCAGTTAGCGACGGATGTTTTATCGCTAATACGACGCTAATCCGTCGTACACCTCGGCGGATTAGCGACGGCATAACGACGACCTGCCGTATAGGAAAATCTCTGATATGCTTTTACCGACAAATTTACGACAGATTAGCGACGGATATTGCGTATCAAAAAATCACTGATACGGTTTTGCCGACTCTTTAGCGACGGAGTTTTCCGTCGCTAATCCTACATCCTGATACATGTTTTGACGAAAGCTAGTCGGTAATCCGTCGCTATATATATTTAAATGCGCCGACGGTATTCCGTCGCTAAGTCGTCGCTGAGCGACGGAGTAGCGACGGATATGTTTTAGCGACGAGGTTATTCCCGACGGCTGTTTTACCAAAATATCCGTCGGTAATCCGTCGGTATTTATTTTTGGCGACGGACTACCGACGGATAAGGCCGTCGGTAAATACATGTATTTTGGTAGTGCTACTTTACAGATAGATGCAAAATCTTTTTTTGGAGGCAATTAAGGCTCTTATGTAATTGACTACATATTGGATCAGCATAAGTAGAGTCTTTTCAGGCATTACCTAAGTCCAAATCTGGAGCAGATACTAAATATACTTACCCTTCTGGCAAAAAGGAAAAATACCAAATGATTAGATGAATGCATTCACTTTCAATTCGGCATCAAATCTAGGCTAAGATGGTCACACTAAGGAAATGAGCGAAGCTGTGAAATAGCCTTTTCTGTGAGGCCTTGGTGTGCATTCTTCAAGTCCTTGTCTGTTTTTACTTCTTAATTGTTATATTAAGCGTTGGATCAACAATACTGGAACTTATACTATAATTTGTGATTGCAGATTGATACATGCAATTGATTTTACTGTGATGGATTTACTCCAAACAAGCCTAACAAACCCAAGATGTAGACTGAAACTTGGACCGGATGGTGGATTTTTCTTTAGCTACTACATGGTAAGCAATGTTAATTATTTTGGACCATCTTGATTGCAGCCCTTTGCTGACATCTAGCTAAATTTCTCTCTTTTGCATCTAGTATCATGGAGGAACAAACTTTGGTCGGACAGCATGCAACTTTATTGCAACTAGCTATGGCTATGATGCTCCGATTGATGTATATGGTAATAGAACGTTGTGTCATCAAGGAATGGATGCTCAAGTTGCATATGGATTCCATCAGTTACGTGATGAAAAACCACACCTTGCGCAGAGTGCAATTGCAAACAAGGTATAGCTTCTTGTCCTGTTTATGCTCAGAAGCTGTGTATTCTCTGGTAGTCTGTGTGCAGGAAGGTGGGCGTGTCAATGTGCAGATACACTCCATGTGTGTGTGTGTGTGTGTGTGTGTGTGTGTTCATGCATGCTGGTGCAATACATTTCTCTTTACTCTTCTTACTCTGTATTTTGTATATCTCCATTTTTTTTATTTTTGAAGAGAGGGTGACAAACAACCACCCCTTTCACTAATGACCGATAAAATATAAAACACATTAATGCATTCCTCAGGTCCCACAATGTCCACCTCATCTAGAACACCCTGATCATAATACTGAATATGACATACATACACATCATAGACATAGCTTCAGAGAGTAAATGCTCCAGGAATTGTATTACTAGGATGTTAATTTAAATCACGGTATTTCATATTGTTAAGACTTTAAAGCTTTCTCTAGGAATTATATTACTAGGATGTTAATTTACTGATATTTTCTTCGAATTAATTGAAAAGGATCAGATAGGGATGCTACAGCTTAAAGTCTTAATACTAGTGCATTTTTGTACTGGCCGTGTTGTGTTCTGACACGGCACGCCAATTCTGTAGTGTCCATGTTTTCTTAGGAAAGATAGCCTTAAATCAATACCTTTTTCTTAGATGGACATGCATTGTACATTTGGAACTATTTATAAGAACAGAAGTTATAGAACACATGACACAAACTTTGCTGCTACAATATTTTACATCACCTGCCATGTTCTCCAAACACATGACCATGTAGAACTGAGGTCAGTCAAGTAAATAAATGACAGTCGGATGGGATCGTCTCTGTTATACATGTTTGTTTAAACCTTTATTGCCTTCACCTCATTTTCTCGATGCTTTGTAGTTAGCTTAGTATTAGCTTGGCTGTTGATTTTGGAAAACTGAACTTATCTGAACTATTATCTAGGTTTTGACAGCATCTGGTTTACTACTACTTATCGGGGCTATTTTTGTGTATTCTTTGAGAAGTAGAGTAAAAGCTGTTTGGTAACACTCTTAGTTCATTTCATGGTGTCAAGTATTTCTATCTTATTTTTTATATAATAATGTGTTTTCTTCTCAATTTTGTGTAGGTTGGCGTATAATTTTTGATGGTTGTGGGGATAGCTAGAAGGAAAGAGGCGATGGAGCTATTTTTTTGGCCTACAGATATTTGTAAATGGAATGGTTTATTTTAGATTATAGATATTTTGTAAATGGAGTGATTTATTTTGGCGTACAACTACTTTTTGGACATCATGAATGTTTTAATGACAACTATTTTTTGTACATCTTGAATGTTTTAATGAAATCAAACTTAGCATGAATTTCTATGGTTATTTGTATGTGATACAAAAGAGGTTATGAAATATAAAATATGAAATTCTGTAGCAGATATGAAATATGAAATTCTGTAGCAGATTTATAGCACTCAAAACGTCAAAATGGCCGCTATCACGATAGCATATGACGAACGCTATAATAAATCAAACCATCTATAGCGTTCATAAACTATCAATTCATCAAACGCTATAATTAAGGATCCACAGCATTCACAAACGCTATAAATAATCTACAGCACTCACGAACGCTATAAACCATCCACAACATTCTAGAATGCTATAAAGCATTCGCAGCATTCACAAACGCTATAAACCATCCACAACATACACGAATGCTATAAACCTTCTATAGCATTCAGGAACGCTATAATGTTATAGCGTTCACATGTCTAGACATACTATAGCGTGGGAGATCATAGCAGACAGAATATACTATAGAAGGCTTTCTATAGCGTTCAGCACATGCTATTGTAGGCCATATTTGTTGTAGTGTACTAGGATGTTTGCCCTTGTCCTCTCCATCTGGGATGTATAATCCCAGCTGGCGGGCCTTCTTTAACTTTGGCTCCATATTGGTAGCGCTTTTGATGAAGGTCGTCCAATCCCTAAACTGATCTTCGCCCATCTAGTGGCTGATTGTGGGGAGCAACTTCTTCTGGCAGATTTCAATCAAGGAGCTTTCGGGATTGCCTTGAGGCAATCTCATTGCGGTTTGGTAGAACCGCTCGATATAGTTCCTTATTAGCTCCCTCTCCCCCTGAACGACGTCTATGAGG
This sequence comes from Iris pallida, assembly GCA_029216955.1. NCBI lineage: Eukaryota > Viridiplantae > Streptophyta > Magnoliopsida > Asparagales > Iridaceae > Iris > Iris pallida. Next base: position 26,192,605 of record JANAVB010009200.1, read on the forward strand.
GATGACATTGTCACATCATGTCCCACTTCATAGAATCTCTCTAGGAACATATGCTTGAAGCCGTCAAAAGAATGGATACAGTTGTCCGGAAGGTTACGGTACCAGTCGAACGCGATTCCCTCCAATGCTCCGATAAATAATCGTGTAAGGATGGTGTCACTATGCGACAAGTCATCTGTTGTGACCTCAAAATATGTCATGTACCGACAACTAGAGGTCTTCCCGTCATACGAATCGATATAAAATAGTTTGTACCGTGGCGGAAAAGGAACATCTCTCCACGCAACGGGATACGGCTGCCGTATTCTGAGGTCTCAGGAGGAGTCTCGGGTATTGACCATGCTCGAAGCTCCTGGACTTCCCTTCTTACCTCCCTTGCTTTGTCTGCAGCTGAAGGAGCGGATGCTCCTAGAGGATTGTCACCCAAAGGAGAAGCGATCGTGTTAGAGTCTGCGTTGACTGCGGGTCCCAAGCTTGTTTGACCAAGCGTTCTTCCTGATAGAGTTGGCAAGGCAGCTTTGATTTTGTCTACTGACTTGACCAAGGACAGGAGCATGGCTTCAAGTACTTCTAGACATTGTCGATCAATCGGCCCTTCATGATCATCGTCGGCCATAAAGACTGTCCGTATGTGGGTAGACGTTGAAGGGACCGTAGAAGAGGTGCTCTCCGTGTCGTATCCTCGTACGAAGAAATTATCGGAGAATATCGAAATATCCTCTTCTTCGGACTCGGAAGGGGTGCTACCCCTTGTGTAGGAAGCCACATCGTCTTGGCGAAGGCGTTCACCCTTAGGGACGTCCATGTCTGTTGCATAATTCTAGTGGATCGTTACCCCCTGTGTATGCTCTTGGAACACTGGGTTGTCGTATATATTTAGGGGACTGCTACCCTCGGCTTCATCTAACCCAAGGAGATCAAGGATGCACCCCCAGGTATTGGAAGCTTCTTTCTGGATCGAGTGCCTAGGTAGACACCCCCTGTGGCTGTCGGTGGCAATCCTCCAGATGAGAGTTTCCTTGCAGTGCTGGCTGAGATTGCCGGGCTGGAAGAGCATGTCTTTTTTTCTCCCTTGCCGGAAAGAACCTTTTGAGTTGAATTACAGGAGGCGAAAGGAAATTCCTCGTCTCCCAAAATTTGTACCTATTTTTTAAGTGGTTGTCGGACAGGTGCTAGCTGGTACAGTCATTGAAAAATGGACTGCAGATCTTCAGGTACTGCTGACTTGTTGCAGCAGCAATTGATGATGACCTGGGTGCAACGACATCCCGAAAAGGGATTATTATATACCAAGGTTGCTTCTTTCTCCTGCGTTTGTGAGTAATCACCTCTCGTACGTCGATAGCGGACTGATATACCTTTGCATCCAATTTGTGGACTCGGGTATCCCGAGCACACGAGTGTGTAGTAATCAAGTTTGCTCCCTGATCCGAGGCTAGTAAAAGCACTTGCTCTCGATCGTTGGAGGAAGACTTTCGAGACCCACCTTGTCCGTTTGGCCTAGGGGACTGGACGCGGGTGGTTCTGTACAACTTTCCATCAGGAGCCCGTATAACAGTTAACAGTGCCTGCTGACGGTCAGCAACTTGGACAGTTGACTGAGCTTGTTGGGCCCGTACTGCCCTAGACTTCTTCGATTTAGCACCTGAAGGCACATAGTAAGAAGATTCCAGATTAGAATATTCTATATTCTCAATAGGCCGTATGGAGTAGGCCCGCATGAGAGATGGTCGAACACAGAGCTTCTGACAGGGCCGTATGAGATATCCTGTCTATGGCCAGGATTAGCTGCCGCATGGGCCATCTACCTGCGGCCAGAGTTGGCTGCCGCATGGGTCATCTGCCTGTGGCCAGAGTTGACTGCCGCATGGGCCATCTTCCTGCGGCCAGAGTTGGCTGCCGCATAGGCCATCTGTCTACGGCCAGAGTTGACTGTCGTATGGACCATCCGCCTGCGGCCAGAGTTGGCTACCGTATATGCGGACTGCTTATCTTTCTTATGCGGCCTCTTTCTCGTCCGCATGGATTTTCCTTGTGCCCCAAAAAACTCAGCATCGTAGAGTTTTCCTTTGCTAGATTTGGGGACAGTGGGGTTCTCCGCGGTCGAAAGCAAGGTCAGAAAAAAGCTTTGATCACCGTCTTGGGCCGTAGAAGGAGCTTCTTCGAGAACCTGGTCGGGGGCAACAGTTTTGTGCTTCGACGTCCTGCGGGTTCTCTTTGGATTGGCTCGCTTCTGCGATGGGCTGGCGCTCCCTTCAGAAAGCATTTCCGTGAATGCTCATTGGTCAAAACGAACTACGAGCATTTGCTGCGTAGATCCGAGCTTGGATGCGTCAGATTGCATCACCAATTTCTCATCAGAAGAAAAGGAAGTCCCAAGCAGAGTCACCATCATGTTTGCCATTAAATATCAAGAACAAAAAATTATAGATGAATTAAACTTGATTTCAAACTCACTTGTACAAGAGAAAGCCTAGAAAGAAATCCTAGAAAACAATCTAAGTACAATTGTTTAGTTTTTGATTCTGGGGGGGACGACGATGGTGGCTCGGGATAGTATAGCAACTCTGCCTTACTCCTTGGACTATCTGGCACGGTCCTTACTCTTAAAATATTACCCTTTGTAGGTTGCCAGCCTTTTGCATAGGTGTCGTACCCTGCTATTTATAATGATAGATATATTGAGCCGCATAGATGGCTATGTGATAACGTGGCTACAACAGCATACAAGGACCCGCTCTTTGGCCGCCAGCTGGTAACTTGTTGAGATTTCTTTGCAGCAAATCTGGGTGGTTGAGACTTGGTCAGCCTGCCACTTGTCCTATCGCAGGATAGGATCAATCTGCTTGAGTCATTTTGAGTCGCATAGGTCATTTAGTGTTCGGCCATGCTGGGATGCATAAGGCTCATGCGGCTTAAGTCGCAGTCTCCCTTAGTCCGCATGTAGCTTGGGGACTTTTTAGCCGCATAGATTCTATATTCTGGGCCACATAAAGCTCATGCGGCTCAGGTTGCAGTCACCCTTGGCCGCATGAAGTACTTAGATTGAGCCGCATAAGGTTCATGCTGCTTGGGTCATAGTCCTTCTGGTCGCATGACTATTTCCAGGCACGTGGACCCTGTGTCTGGTGACATAATATTTTGTCTGATTACATCCTATCATCTTTTTGTGAGAGTGTCAGAGCTGTCAGTTTTGTCAGTTTTATCAGAAGGGCCGTTCGTCTTGGCTGCATAAGTAACTCTTCCTTCTGCGGCTCAAATCAGTCTGGTTGCTTTTTAATATATAATCCGAGATAGTGAAGATGGGCCGCAGGGGGCATGCCCAGTCTGTCATGCGGCTCTTCTTTATACGAACCAATTTGGTCCAAAGTACTCCTGCGGTCAATTATGATCCGTATGAACCCCATATTTTCCATGCTTCTACAAGACCTCCTTCAAAGTTTTCTAATTGCAAATTTAGAATACTTTGAATAAGAAGCATGGAATGTAGGCGTGTTTAGGTGTGGCAATCCTATTAGAGGGAGCATGGACGTGATAGGTTTGGGTACTTCTGCTGGGGATTTTATGTGGACTTATCATCCTTGGCGTACCTTAGTTTTAGGTACAGATAATAAGTTGAGAGAGGGAAGCAACATGTTTACTCAGAGGTGATATGGACGTGGTAAATATGAGGTTGATGGTAGAGCTTTCCTACTCAGAGGTGATATGGATATGGTAGGAGTGAATTCGATGAGGATACACAGAACAACTCAAAGGTGATATGGACGTAGAAGTTCTATGATTGATGCGCCACAACGCAGGGGTTGTTGCACGGGGTGTTTACTCATAGGTAAGGTGGACGTAGTAAACATTTGTTTTTAGTATCATAGGCTTTGTAAGGGGTAGAAAAACAACTCAGAGGTGATTTGGACATGGTTGTTCTACTACTGGGGAGTGAATGCAATGGGACAACTGGGCTCCAGAAGCATATGATTGTGAGAGAAGGGGTGCTTGTACTAGAGGACCTAATACAACATTTGTGATTGGCAGAGGACATCCCACTTGGGGGACTTTTGTGGACCTATTACCCTTTTGTACATCTGTGATGCGAGTAAATAGATTCGAAATAATTTTCAGTGGACCTATTACCCTTTTGCGTACTGGTGGTACGGGTAATAGATTTGAATGATTTTTTTATGGACCTATTACCCTTTTGCACACCGGTAGTACGAGTAATAGATTTTGAAACAAAACCTAACCGAGGTAATGTGAACGTGATAGGTTCTGTGGCCTTAACACCGTAGATTTATCCTAGATTGGGTATAGGTGTTAAGTTAGGAGATTATCTATATCAGAGGTAATATGGACGTGATAAAGATAGAATCTATGGGGGCATAGAACGACTCAGAGATAATATGGACGTGAAGGGTTCTATAAATGACAACTGTGGAGGATTGTCATGGAAAGGGTGTTTTACTCAGAGGTAATATTTTCATGGCAAGCTTTTTCTACTAGAATAACAGTTCAGAGGTAATATGGACATGGCTGTATTCAAGGGAGTTATGACAACTTTGGGGTTATCGTAAGGGGGTGACTACTCAGAGGTAATATGGACATGGTAGACACGGTTATAGAAGGACACTTCAGAGGTGATATGGACGTAAAATGTTTTCTATGTGGTCATAAAGACACAGTCTTCACGGCAGATGCAACCACTCGAAGGTGATATGGACATGGTAGATGCACAACAGGATGTAAGAAAGCAATCCAGAGGTAATATGGTCGTGGAGGGCTTTACTTACTGAGATTTAATATAGGAGGGTCGAACAAGTTTTCACCAGGATCTACGAGCACGCATGAAGGCGCAGGAGCTCCTGTTGGCGTTGTTGATGAAGATGGGTTTTGGGGAAGTTGTATCCCCTAAGTCGCTCTAGACGACATCGTCCTCGGTGGGAGGCTCTCGCTGTTCGAATCGCCATTCCCACTGAGAGCCAGGTGTTGAGCTCAAGGCTCTTCTTCGAAGAAATTGAGTGCGTGGTCTTTTTTCTCTGCATGATCGTTTATGGAAACTATTTTGACTGATAGTACCTTCTGTCGGTCCCAGTTATTGGTAGTGCCGCCACTATTATTTGTTATTGGAGGTGGTACTAGGACGTTTGCCCTTGTCTTCTCCATATGGAATGTGTAATCCCAGCTGGCGGGCCTTCTTTAACTTTGCCTCCGCATTGGTAGCGCTTATAAGGAAGGTCGTCCAATCCCTGAACTGATCTTCGCACATCCAGAGGCTGATTGTGGGAAGAAACTTCTTCTGGCAGATTTCAATTAAGGAGCTTTCGGGATTGCCTTGGGGCAATCTCATTGCGTTTTGGCAGAACCGCTCGATATAGTTCCTTGTTAGCTCCCTCTCCCCCTGAACAACATCCATAAGGGACGACATTGTCACATCATGTACCACTTCGTAGAATCTCTCTAGGAATATGTGCTTGAAGCCGTCAAAAGAATGGATGCAGTTGTCCGGAAGGTTACGGTACCAGTCGAACCCGGTTTCCTCCAATGCTCCAATAAATAATCGTATGAGGATGGTATCACTATGCGGTAAGTGGTCTGTTTTGACCTCAAAATACGTCATATACCGACAACTAGAGGTCTTCCCGTCATACGAATCGATATGAAACAGTTTTACCGTAGCGGAAAAGGAACATCTCTCCGCGCAATGGGATACGGCTGCTGTATTTTGAGGTTTCGGGAGGAGTCTCGGACATTGAACATTGCTCGAAGCTCCTGGACTTCCCTTCTTGCCTTCCTGGCTTCGTCTGTAGCTGAAGAAGCGGATGATCCTAGAGGATTGTCGCCCAAAGGAGGAGCGATCGTATTGGAGTCTGCGTTGACTGCGGGTCCCAAGCTTGTTTGTCCAGACGTCCTTGCTGGTTGAGTCGGCAAGGCAGCTTTGATTTCGTCTACTAACTTGACCAAGGACATGAGCATGGCTTCAAGTACTTCTAGACGTTGTCGATCAATAGGCCCTTCATGATCATTGTCGGCCATAAAGTCTGTCCGTACGTGGGTAGACGTAGAAGGGACTGTAGAAGATATGCTCTCCTGTCGTATCCTCGTACAGAGAAATCGTCAGGGAATGTCGGAATGTCCTCTTTTTCGGACTCGGAAGCGGTTCTATCCCTTGTGCAGGAAGCCGTATCGTCTTGGCGAAGGCGGTCACCCTCAGGGTGTCCATGTCTGTTGCATAATTCTAGTAGATTGCTACCCCCTGTGTATGCTCTTGGAACACTGGGTTATCATATACATTGAGGGGACTGCTACCCCCGACATTATCTACCCCCAGGGAGGTCGAGGATGCACCCCCAGGTGTTGGGAGCTTCTTTCTGGATTTAATGCCTAGGTATACACCCCCTGTGGCTGTCAGTGGCAATCCTCCAGACAAGAGTTTCCTTGCAGTGCTGGCTGAGATTGACGGGCTGGAAGAGCCTGTCTTCTTTCCTCCCTTGCCGGGAAGAACCTTCCGAGTAGAATTACAGAAGACGAAAGAAAATTCCTCGTCTCCCAGAATTTGCACATGTTCCTCAAGTGGTTGTCGGACAGGTGCTGGCTGGTGCCGTTGTTGAAAAATGGACTGTCGATCTTCAGGTGCTGCTGACTTATTACAGCAGCAGTTGATGATGACCTGGATGCAACAACCTCCCGAAAAGGGCTCATCACATGCCAAGGTTGCTTCTTTCTTCTTGCGTTTGTGAGTAATCACCTCTCGCAAGTCGATAGCAGACTGATCTACCCTTGCATCCAATTTGTGGACTCGGGTATCCCGAGCGCAAGGATGCGTAGGTATCTTGTTTGCTCCCTGATCCGAGGCTAGTAAAAGTACTTGATTTCGATCGTTGGAGGGAGACTTTTACGACCCACCCTGTCCGTTAGCCCTAGGGGACTGGACGCGGGTGGTTCTGTACAACTTTCCATCAGGAGCCCGTATAACAGTTAACGGTGCCCGCTGGCGGTCAGCAGCTTAGACAGTTGACTGAGCTTGTTGGGCCCGTACTGCCCTAGACTTCTTCGATTTAGCACCTGAAGGCACATAGTAAGAACAGTCTAGATTAGAATATTCCATATTCTCAATAGGCCGTATGGAGTCGGGCCCGTATGAGAGACGGTCGAACACAGAGCTTCTGACAGGGCCGTATGAGATACCCTGTCTATGGCCAGGATTGGCTGCCGCATGGGCCATCTACCTGCGGCCAGAGTTGGCTGTCGCATGGGTCATCTGCCTGTGGCCAGGGTTCACTGCCGCATGGGCTATCTTCCTGCGGCCAGAGTTGGCTGCCGCATGGGCCATCTGCCTACGGCCAGAGTTGACTGCCGCATGGGCCATCCGCCTGCAGCCAGAGTTGGCTGCCGTATATGCAGATTGCTCATCTTTCTTATGCGGCCTCTTCCTCGTTCGTATGGATTTTTTTTGTGCCCCCAAAAACTTAGCATCGTAGAGTTTTCCTTTGCTGGATTTGGGGACAGTGGGGTTCTCCGCGGTCGGAAGCAAGGTCAGAAAAAAGCTTTGGTCACCGTCTTGGGCCGTAGAAGGAGCTTCTTCGAGAACCTGGTCGGGGGTAACAGTTTTGCACTTCGGCGTCCTACGGGTTCTCTTTGGGTTGGCTCGCTTCTGTGACGGGCTGGCGCACATTTCTTTGAATGCTCGTTGGTCAAAACGAACCACAATTATTTGCTGCGTAGTGCCGAGCTTGGATGCGTCAGATTGCATCACCAACTTCTCATCAGAAAAAAAGGAAGTCCCCAACAGAGTCGCCATCGTGTTTGCCATTAAATAAGGGAAATCCTTGAAAGGAATCCTAGGAAACAATCAAAGTATAATTGTTAGTTTTTGATTCTAGGGAGTAACGATGGAGGCTCGGAAAAGTGTAACAAATCTGCCTTACTCCTTGGACTATCTGACACGGTCCTTGCTCTTGAAGAAATTGCCCTTCTTAGGTTGCCAGCCCTTTTGCATGGTTTGGTACCCTGCTATTTATAGTGATAGATATCTTGAGTCGCATAGATGGCCACGTGACCACGTGGCTACAATAGCACACAAAGACCCGTTCTTTGGCCGGCAGCTGGTGACTTGTTGAGATTTTTTAAAGCAAATCTAGGTGGTTGAGACTTGGTCAGCCTACCACGTGTCCTATCACAGGATAGGATCAATCTGCTTGAGTCATTTTTAGCTGCATAGGCCTTTTAGTGTTCGGCTATGCTGTGCTGCATAAGGCTCATGCGGCTTATGTCGCAGTCTTCCTTAGTCCGCATGTTGCTTGGGGACTTTTGAGCCGCATAGATTCTATATTCTGGGCCGCATAAAGCTCATACGGCTCCGGTTGCAGTCACCTTTGGCCGCATAAAGTGCATAGATTGAGCCGCATAAGGTTCATGCGGCTCGAGTCATAGTCCTTCTGGCCGCATGACTATTTCCAGGCACGTAGACCCTGTGTCTGGTGACATGACATTTTGTCTGATCACGTCTTATCATCTTTTTTTCAGAGTGTCAGAGCTGTCAGTTTTGTCAGTTTTGACAGAGTTTGTCAGCTTTATCAGAAGAGCTGATCAGCTTGGCCGCATAAGTAACTCTTCCTTCTGTGGCTCAAATCAGTCTGGTTGCTTTTAATATATATAATTCGAGATAGAGAAGATGGGCCGCAGGGGGCATGCCAAGTCTGTTATGCGGCTCTTTTTTATGCGGACCAATTTGGCCCAAAGTACTCCTGCGGTCAGTTGTGGTCCGCATGAACCCCATATTTTCCATGCTTCTACAAGAGTTTACAAGAGTTCTTCTTCCGAAATACAACTCTATATGTTAGTGCTTTCAATCTCTCCTTTCCTGATGGATAATACATCATGTATGTTACTGTAACTGGCCAATCACTCTCGTAAACATCAATATTTAGAAGATTTTTTACTCCCTCGCGACTCTCTTACAATTGTATTCTTGCTCGAGAAGAGAGAAATCCAAGTACAGTTGTTACTAAACCTTCCACCATACTAATCCTATACGGCCGATACATATCCGATACGGCCGATACCTATCGGATATGGCCGATACCGAATCGATAAGGCCAATACGAATCCTAGCTATACGGCTGATACATATCGGATATGTATCTACCAATTTGCTAAGGCCAATATCAATTTGATACGGCCTATACCAAACCTATAGACCGATAACAATCTGATGCGGTCGATACTAAGTACATCTGGCCTATACCAGCGGATCCATCAGTTATTGCACGATGGGCCCCGGAGTACCCCCAGACTCAATTACATCTGATTACTAGTGTGTATATGATTATATACTAATTCTGTTTAGTTTGTCTTACGATACAACAACACAGCAGAATAGGTGTGAGTGACGATTTTCAGGCACGCGTGGAAGTGTTTCTTAAGTATGCCATGAGCAAAGCTCAGTACATGGACGGTAACAAAATCAAGTGTCCTTGTGGTAATTATCGCAATAGACGTTACGAAGAAGTGGTGACTGTGAGAGATCATTTGACCCGTAAGGGTTTCGTACGTGATTACGGCCTATGGTCATCGCAAGGTGAACTATATATGGAAAGACAGATTGCGAACGTTGCTACTTATGCTTTTGATGATAATGCTACAACAGATTTTGTCATCGAAGATGACGGATGCTCTGTTGATTATGGAGATCTAGAGAACCTTGCACGAGATATGGTGTACGACGCGGTAGGGCCTAATTTTGATCCGGATGATCCTAATTCCGAGGCGAAGGAGTTCTATGATATGTTTCAGGATGTAGAAACTCCTCTATATCCTAGTTGTGAGACTTATTCCGTAATGTCAGTGACGATGCCGTTGTTGAACTAAAGTCTGATTTTAAATTCCCACAAGCTTGCTATGATCGGATTACACAACTAATCAAGGAGGTGTTACCGAAGGAATCAAAAGAGCTCCCAAAAAATTTCTATAAGTCAAAGATGATGGTCCGACAACTGGGACTGGGGTACGAGAAGATAGATTGTTGTCGCAACGGATGCATGTTGTACTACAAGGAGAACTAGGACATAGAAAGTTGCAGCTTCTGTAATGCGGATCGTTATAAGCCAGTATAGGAAAAAGAAAAGTCAACTAGAAAACGTCGTCCTTACAAGTATATGCATTACTTGTCGATCACGAAGTGCTTGCAGAGGATGTATAAGTCTCTGAATACAGCAGAACACATGACGTGGCACAACGAAGAACACACAAAGGACGCTGGAGAATTGTCACATCCTTCGAATGGAGAGGCGTGAAAATATTTTAATTTGCGTCATCCAGATTTTGCTGCAGAGCCTAGAAATATACGTCTGGCGCTATGTTCTGATGGCTTCGCCCCTTTTGGGCAGTCGGGATCTCAATACTCCTGCTGGCCGGTCATTCTTACCCCTTACAATCTGCCACCATGGATGTGTATGAAGACTCCTTATATGTTCTCGACAGCTATCATACCGGGTCCCAAAAATTCGACGAAAAACATCGATATATATTTATAGCCATTGGTGGATGAGCTGAAACAGCTGTGGGAGATCGGTATCGCGACCTATGATATTTCCAGGAAACAGAACTTTCAGATGAGAGCTTCACTGATGTGGACAATCAATGATTTTCTAGCATACAGTATGCTGTCAGGATGGCGTACTCACGACACCATGCCTTGTCCGATATGTATAGAAAATAGTAAGGCATTCCGCCTTAAGCATGGAGGAAAAACTTCTTTCTTTGACTGTCACTGTCAATTTCTGCCTTCGAGTCATCCTTGGAGAAAGAACAAGGATGCGTTCAGAGCTGGAAAACAAGAATTTTCTCATCCGCCTGCCAGATTGTCAGGATATAATATTTGGGAAGATGTAAAGGACTTGCCCACCGTAATTGAAGATCCATCGAACAATCGTGTCGATGGGTTCGGACAAAGCCATAACTCGACAAAATGGAGTATCTTCTGAGACTTGCCTTATTGGAAAGATAATCTTATAAGGCATAATCTTGATTTCATGCATATCAAAAAGAATGTGTTCGATAATGTCTTCAATACCGTCATAGATATTAAAGGAAAGACGAAGGACCATCCAAAAGCAAGATAAAACATTACCGAGATATACAAGCGTCCTTATCTGAACTTGATACAAATGGGAGCTGGTGGACAATTAACTAAGCCGATAGCACAATACACATTGAGCAAGGAAGATAGATTAATAATCTACAAGTGTATATCTACTTTAAGATTTCTTGACGGCTATGTGTCGAATTTGTCTATATGCGTTGATCTCAATGAATGTAAGCTAACGGGAATGAAGAGTCATGACTGCCACGTGTTTATGGAAAGATTACTGCCCATTCCTTTGAGAGAGTTGTTGCCTTCTGCTGTATGGGTTCCCACTACCAAAATATATTGCTTTAGCGATGGCCACAGCCGTCGACCTTCCGTTGCTAATACGGATTAGCGACGGATCACTGACGAATATTGGTCAAGAAAATCCGTTGACAATCAGCTCGTCGCTAAGAAAAGTCCATCGCTACGTAGTCGTCACTCGACGGAATTGCGACGGCTTTCCGTCGTCATTATTCAATGCATTAGCGACGACTTACCGACGGTCTTTCGTCGAATTCAAGTATCATGTATTGAATTGTAAAGACTCCTAGCGACGAACAGTCCGTCGGTAAACCGTCGTTACTGTGTATTAGAGGGTATCGTTCCGTCGTTATTCCGTCGCCTTTCATCGCTAACTAGTGACGGCTTAGCGACGGACTAGTGGCAGATAATCCGTCGATCGGGTTCTGGAAATGGTTGACATTGCCAAAACCATGGCAACGGATATTCCGTCGCTAATTCGTCGACCATCATCGCCAGACCATCACAAATTTTCCGCTACACATGGCGACGGAATATCCGTCGCCAAATTTAATACGACGAGAAACTGACGACCTTAGGACGGAATATCCGTCGCTACTGTTCTGTGCACCTTTTATACAATCAGAACCTTGCCGACGGATGTGCCGTCGAAAAGTCGTCGCTATGTAAGGTATTCCGTCGGCTATCCGTCGCTAACTGGAAAATATTTGGAATCCTCCAGTTAGCGACAGATTTTCCGTCAAAATTTAGTCGGTAACTGATGTTATCCGTCGCTAACCCGTCACTAGTCCGTCGCTAACTGAGATATTTAAAAAAAAATTGCAGAGCTTTCCCTGTTCACACAACATCCGAACATCGGACCAATATATAATCACAATATAAAATCACATAGACCAATATATAATCCAATATAAATCACACACGAATATAATGCACACCAATTATCCAAAAATCACATAGACCAATATATAATCACAAATATGCATCACCCAAACCAATATAAAATAGACACCAATTATCTAGAAATCATAAACTAATATCCGCCGTTATAATCCGAAATTCCTATAAATATTCTAAATTTAAAAACTATTCTTATACAATACTTCAAGGAGCAGGAGGAGTTCAATTGTCCGGTGGTGGTACTCCCTCCTGTGACCGACGATAATACTGCTCCAATATACACGGCGGCAATACGACGAAGACACTGTCCGGAAGTCGGCGTAGTTGCTCTGGCGATATGAGGTCAAGGAGAGCCGTCACAGTCGGAGGCGGTACCAGAGGGGCAGCAGGGTTGAAAAAAAATGACCGACGAAAGAAGGACCGGCACTAGCAGCTGACGGACCGCCACCAGTAGCAGACGGACCGACACCAGTAGCAGATGGACCAGCAGCAGCAGACGGAGGCGAAAAGTACGTGGCAATTTGCTCCCGCAAGGACAACACCACCTCGTGCAGCTGCACAAGCTGCGACCTCACATCATCGTCTGCCGGGGCCGCGGGAGGAGGTGGTGTCGGTAGAAATCTCTGAGTCGCCATGTGCAACGGCCCTAGGGAGCCGACTCCGTACAAGCGCCCTTTCTTAAAGCCGTCGACGGTATCTACGAACAAGTCATTACGAGCGGCCATAGAAGAGGGCGACCGGGCGGGCGTCGTTTCACCGACATCCTCGACAGCAGTTGACTGAGTCCGACTAAGGGCCTCACGATATGCAGCCTATCAAATGAATTGGTTTATACTATAAGATTTACCTAAGTTATAATCTAAATCCTATGTTTCACTAAGTTATAGTGTGAATTCTAAGTTTACCTAAGTTATTGTCCGAATACTTTTAATTCTAACATAAATCTCATAAACATAAGTACTTACATCGGTCTCCTTGGCCCTATCGTCGACGAAGGTCCCGTATTTCTACCTATTGTGCGTATGCTAGAACACATCGTGCATGGTGACCGATTCTGGTACCCTTTCCTCCTTTACCGCCCGTTGGGTGTGCATATGAAATTTTCGTAGAATTTAATTAACTTCGTATATTAATAATACCGAATTTGATAGTGAAATAAATTTGCGGTATCTCATCCGATCTGAAAGCGCCGCTACGTGGGGCCTTGATCCCCCCGTATGAAGCCCCACGGCCCGTCGGTTCGTCTTCGCCTTCTCCGATTTCTTCTTGTACGCAGGAGTATCCATCATATCCAAGAGCTTCTCATAATAGTCCTGCCGGATCCAATTCGGCCTCGTTTGCCCTATTTTAAGGTCATGAATCATATCCCGTATCTTCTTCGAGGCCGCGCTTCTGTAGCTCCTGTGGATCACGTCCTCGCGATGTTGGTGCCACCAGAACGTCGTCTAACATACAAATTCAATTATCTCATAATTTAAAAAATGGTTGATTAAAGAGTAACTAATAATTAACCACAAGATATAGATATATACCCTGAACTCGTCGAGCCAGACGTACTTTAAGTCTGGGGGCACCGACGAAAGGTTGAGGTAGGGACCATGGAAGTTAGCCCTGATAATTTCTCCAAGAGACCTGACAACATTAAACGAAAAAACATACAAAGAAGCAACGACTGGATTATTAACTTGAATAAACGAAACAAATTTAATAAATTATCTTAAATTTAATTACGAGGGCCCCGCGGGCCATAGCTCTCGTCGGAACTCGCCTATCGGCCTCTACGGTGCCGTCGGAGGATCCGCGGGTCCGCGTATGTACTCCCCAATAACCAGATGGAATCGAGTATGGGGGTACTCCGGGGCCCACTGTGCAGTACCTGGTGGATCCGCTGGTGGGTCCGCTGGCGGAACGGATCCGCCTGCGGATGGAGACTCGTGCCTCGATGAAGTTGTCAGTCGACGGCGGAATAAGTCTGTGCCCGAGGTACTCTCCTGGTCGGGTTCGCTGGATGGGGTCACATCCCGAGAAGATTGAATGCGACCACGACCACCAGCACCACCACGACCACGACCACCACCACCACCACCACCAGCACGACCACCACCAGCAGCACGACCACGGCCAGCCATCATGACCTATAAATAGAACACATAAACATAATTAACAATATAGAAGTGTAAATGAATATAAAATTCTAAACTAAAATATACATAACACCAGTAAGGAGACGAGTGCCGCCGCGACGAAAAGGACTAGGAGTGCCATCTGCAAAAAAAATCATACAATAAGTAAATGATCGAACGAAAAAAATATGAATTCACGTAATTGCTTTTATGAGGTCAAACTAAATTCACGTAATTGAAAGTATTTTTAATATACAACAATATTTAACCTAATCATCGTCATCGTCTTCGTTCTCGTCGTCGGCCTCGTCTTCATCATCATCCTCATTCTCATCCTCATCCTCATCCTTATCCTCATCGTCGATTTCATCTGTATCCTCATCCCTATCAAATTCTTCTTCTTCTTTTTCTTCTTCTTCTTCTTCTTCTGCCTCAATATTTAGGACAAGACACCTCTTTTTCCCTGGTTGATAGCTAAGTCTTGTGTATCAACCTCTTCCTTCCCTCTATTTTCCTCAACAATATCTTCAACATCCATTGTATCCGACTGTTGTCTCAAGTATTGGGACTTTTCGATCTGGTCCTCTTGGTATGCTGGGTCTCCAACATTGAATATATTTCTAGATTTAATCTTGTATACTGCCCACCAGTCAAATTGAACGTTACGACGCCTTGGGTAGCTTGTATAGTAGACTTGAACACCCCGACTTGCTATCGCAAATGTATCGGACCCTCTATACCTCCTACGATGATTTATATCGACAAATCCAAATTGTTTATCGATTCTCCAACCGATATTTGGTGTCGTATCGAACCACTCACATTTGAACATCACAATATGCATATCATATGGGACAATATATTATAAATCTACAATATCCTGAAGTACTCTATAATAGTCAAAGTCCGGCTCGTCGTCATAGATGGTGCCTCTTATGCAAACACCGGAATCCTTGGTACTGATGCCGTCATTAATAAATTCGACATTTATATCATTCTGAGTTGCCTTAAACCTGAAGCCATTAACGACATAGCCTGGCCATGTCTTTACTTGCTTCTTCGGTCCCAATGCCAGATAACGAACACTCTCATTTGTGAGTGTTGTTTCAGGCAATAAAACCTGTAAACAAATATTTATAATTTAAATGTTTTAGATGCCTATATTTTAATGGTAGCCGCATAACATATTATCTCAGTTACTTATGTATTTGCGAAACTATGACAGAAATATACAATCAACCTCTCTTTGAAGTCCCTCATCGGTAATATCGGGTGTCCTTATTTTGACTTCATATCTAAATATACTGTTAGAGAGAATAAGAATATATAAGTGTAGTCACTTACTTCATCAAATTAGAGATTATAACGAGTGCAAGTATTCTGACTTACTTCTCCAAATCTCTCACTTCTTGTATGTCACAGTTTAACAAGACATATCGGTGAGCGGCATCATACTTGTCGCCAGTCAACCACCATTTTTTACTAGCCCCAACAGGCTTGTCCCTTACGTTAAGTATACCTCCGTCCTCAACGTCCTCGTCATTCCTTCGAGGTCTATTTCGATTTGTCTTAATGATGAGAACGTAAAATATTATATTTTTATCCCTTAATATTCATCATTTTATGCTCAATTTATGACTATAGGTACTCATTATATTTATATTTTGCTGTAGGATGAATTTGGAGACACTATGTGCAAAATGGAGCTAAAATACAATTCTGGACAGTTTTGACACCTTTCACCAAAATGGGCATAACTTTCTCATCCGAAAAGCACAGGAGGTGATTCAAAAAGTTTTGGAAAGCTAAGACATAGGGCTAAAACTTTTATATTTTGTGTTTTTCGCAAATCAAGCGTCATCATGGACGAAATCAGACTTGAAGTTGGGTCAAAGTTGCTGTGAACAAAAATAGGAACCAAAACAACCATGTTCCTACTTGTTCTATGACTTATTCTATTTGGTTTGAGAAGTTGTAACTTTTAGAGGATATGTGGGGAGATATTGTGGGCTTGACACAACTAATTTATGGTGTAAAAAAGAGGGTAGAAATCATGAGAAAAAAGACACAACACAACTCTTCTTCTTCTTCTCCAACTTTTCTTTTGAAGTTTTGATGAACATGTGCGGCTAGAAGTCTTGTTGGTCGAAGTGTACGAAAGTCTTGGAATCAGTAAACTTGTGAGATCTAAATTGCTTTATATATTTGAGTTATACTTTGAATATTGAATGTTTTTCTATGCCAACTTTCATGATTGTTTTGTTTAATTACTAGGAGGCCTACTAGTTTATTTTTCATTTCGATCTACCGCTAAATTAGATATCAAATCCGTAATAGTTTGATGTTTCTAATTTGTGAAGCAACCAAGCTTAATAAACTGCTTTGTTTTATTAGATCTTAGTTGAAAAGCTTTTGACAAAATTAAATGCAACCGCTTGTGCTTGTATTGTTTTGCTTTATCGATCTCTTTGTTCTTTAAGAAATTACTAGATTAAATCTATAGCGCTTGTCTTAGATTATTTAGTAAGTAAAGTTAATTAGGTCGCTTGTATCTGATTAACTAAGCCTAAGAGAGATAGGAAGATACTTCCAACGGTAAATGTTCAAAGTATGATTTAATGTATGCTTGCATCAATGATCATATTTTATGATTTCCAATGGTGAATGTTCACTGAGACCAATATTTGTCCCTTGATTGATTTTAATACTTTAATTGCTTTAGCTCTTCTTAAATTTTCTTTTCAAAACTCTCTCCCCCAATCCTTGTTCACATAGCATAAAATTTATACTAATTACTCTCCGTGGGATCGATCCTTACTCTCTCTACTACATATAATTTTAAGAGTAAGGTTTTATTTTTGGGTGCCTGCGACAGCACACCAAATTTTGGCACCGTTGCCGGGGAGTAATTTTAGTTAATTTTTGTGCTTTTTGTGATCTTTATTTTGTTCTTGTAGTAAAATAATTTTTTATTAGCGAAAAAAATGTTAACAGGACATGGCGACCAATTCTCAACAACTTGCCACTTGTCTAGATCTTCCATCTAGGCATGCTAATGAGGTAAATATTTATTCTCTTGAACAACAAATTGCTAGTTTAACTTCTCTTGTTCATCAAATGGTTGTAGGTGGTAACATGCAAACAACAATGGCTTGTGAGATTTGTTTAAAAGAAGGGCATCTAACAGATATGTGCCCAATACTTGAAGACGAGTCCAGTATAACTCAAAATTGCCCAAGTACCAACAGTGCAAGCAACCATACCCTCGTCAACAACAATTGGACCAAACTTCTAATTCTGCTGTGTCTTTAGAAGATATTGTTATGTCTCTTGCCACTAATACTTTTCAATTTCAACAGGAGACGAGGGTCAGCATCCAAAGTTTGAACAATCAAATGAGCCAAATGGCTACAATAATTACTAAACTGGAGACACAAAGTTTGGAACAACTGCCATCTTAAATGATAATAAATCCAAAAGAAAATATAAGTATAATCGTTTTGAGAAATGACGAAGAGGTTGACAACCTAGTAAAGAAAGCGCCTACATCGTCAAAACAAGAAGAAGAGATCAACAACGTTGCAGACACGAACATTCCTAATGACAACGTAGTACCAAATGGACAAGAAATTTTTGAACTTGATGGCAAAGATGGATTGGAAGTTGCCATCAGTGAGCATGTTGAGAAAGGGAATAAAGAGTTATCTTTGAGTTCTAATTTGCAGGAAGCTGTATTAGTATTAAATAAATTTCAAAAAATGCAACAGTCATATAACTCTCCTTATATGGTATTATCAAATTCTAACAACTGGCATTTACCATCTATTTTGCAGGCCTCTATCCAAGATGAGAAACCCTTTCATAGTTATGTCAAGTGTGCATAAAGTCGAGCCAACGACGTATTAAACAAAGGCGCTGCTTGGGAGGCAACCCAAGGGAAGTTTGTTCTTATTCTTGCATTTCTATTTTTGTTTATTTTTTCTTTTATTTGCATTTAGGCTTAAATTGGGGACAATGTCAATTTCAGTGTGGGGGAGGATTTAAATTATTGTAAGCAATTTTAGTTTTTTTTGATTTAAAAAAAAGTTTTTTTTGTGGTTTTCGATAAAGTTTTATTTTATTTTATTTTCAAAAAAAAAGTTTTTTTTGTGATTTTCAATATTTTTTGTTGTGTATGCCATGAACAAGGTTCAACTGAGTTTGAAAAATTCATAACATGATTGAATAAATACTCTTTTCGACTCAGAATTAATTAGTATAGTTATTTTCCTTGAGGATGGTTGTGACTAAGTTTGGTAGACAAAAGCCGGTGAGATTTTGAGCCTTTGTACTGACACATCAGTCTCATTATTTTTTTGATGAGAGTTATTCTTCTATGGACTTGTTTCTCTAGAACTTGCTTAGATTCTCTTCGAGGTCACATCGACACATGCATACATGAATATGATTAAGGCCATCTTTGTTGTACGCTACATAAGCCAAATAGCCTACCCTAAAATTATTTTTTCTTTGGTTGAACCCCTTTGAGCCTTATTGCTTCAATTTTTGTGAACCCATATTACAAGCTTTAACCTGGAAAAAAAAAATCCTTACCCAGGCCAGAAAACTAGTGGGGCATTATGATATGTATGGGTGTATAAAAATAAGTGTGGGGGTATTTGAATTTCTAGTTTGGCTACATATTTTTATTCTCAAATTCTTGAGTTCCATCATGAAAAAAAATTGAAAAAAAAAGAGAAAATGAAAAAAAGATGATGAGAAAAAGAACGAAAGAAAGAAAGAAGTAATAAAAAAAAAGTGATGGAGGAATTTTGATATTCATTTTCATAATTCTTCCTCCAATTCCAATAAAGGGGTATGTTGAATGCTTTAAGGTCAATTTGAAGAAGCTAAATGGGGTGATTAGTTTTATATATTTTATATATGCGAGCTTGAGTTAAATCATTAATTTTTGCTCCACTAGTTTTGATGGCTTTTGAGCTACACTCCCAAAATATATCCTACCTTAATCCTAAGCCCCGCTACAACCCATAAAAAGTCCTTATGATTTGTGTTATGCATGTGATCCAAGTGGTGGAGAATGAGAAGATATGCAAGCTTATGGTAGATCATTTCTATTGGAATAAATTTGAGCGAAACACATACCCTTCAAATATACGAGAGTTGAGTGTTTATTCCCGTGAGGGTCTAACAATTTAGTTTACTCTATCTTCAAATTAAATTACTTACTAAGTGATTAGAAGTTGTTTAAGAATATATTTTCATGATATGCTATGAGTTTTGAAGAGCATGGTTATTCTTTATTTATGACATTACAACCTTGATTTTTGTTTTGAAAATAAATAAATAAGAGTTTTGTCCGAGGACGAACAAAAGTTAAGTGTGGGGGTATTTGATGAGAACATAAAATGTTATATTTTTTTCCCTTAATGTTCATCATTTTATGCTCAATTTATGACTATAGGTACTCATTATCTTTATATTTTGCTGTAGGATGAATTTGGAGACACTATGTGCAAAATGGAGCTAAAATACAATTCTGGACAGTTTTGACACCTTTCACTAAAATGGGCATAACTTTCTCATCCGAAAAGCAATGGAGGTGATTCAAAAAGTTTTGGAAATCTAAGACACAGGGCTAAAACTTTTATATTTTGTGTTTTTCGCAAATCAAGCTGCATCATGGACGAAATTAGACTTGAAGTTGGGTCAAAGTTGTTGTGAACAAAAATAGGAACCAAAACAACCATGTTCCTATTTGTTCTATGACTTATTCTATTTGGTTTGAGAAGTTATAACTTTTAGAGGATATGTGGGGAGAGATTGTGGGCTTGACACAACTAATTTATGGTGTATAAAAGGGGGTAGAAATCATGAGAAGAAAGACACAACACAACTCTTCTTCTTCTTCTCCAACTTTTCTTTTGAAGTTTTGATGAACATGTGCGGCTAGAAGTCTTGTTGGTCGAAGTGTATGGAAGCCTTGGAATCAGTAAACTTGTGAGATCTAAACTGCTTTATATATTTGAGTTATACTTTGAATATTGAATATTTTTCTATGCCAACTTTTATGATTGTTTTGTTTAATTACTAGGAGGCCTACTAGTTTATTATTCATTTCGATCTACCGCTAAATTAGATATCAAATCCGTAATAGTTTGATGTTTCTAATTTGTGAAGCAACCAAGCTTTAATAAACTACTTTGTTTTATTAGATCTTAGGGGAAAAGCTTTTGAAAAAATTAAATGCAACCGCTTGTGCTTGTATTGTTTTGCTTTATCGATCTCTTTGTTCTTTAAGAAATTACTAGATTAAATCTATAGCGCTTGTCTTAGATTATTTAGTAAGTAAAGTTAATTAGGTCGCTTGTATCTGATTAACTAAGTCTAAGAGAGATAGGAAGATACTTCCAACGGTAAATGTTCAAAGTATGATTTAATGTATGCTTGCATCAATGATCAAATTTTATGATTTCCAATGGTGAATGTTCACTGAGACCAATATTTGTCCCTTGATTGATTTTAATACTTTAATTGCTTTAGCTCTTCTTAAATTTTCTTTTCAAAACTCTCTCCCCCAATCCTTTTTCACATAGCATAAAATTTATACTAATTACTCTCCGTGGGATCGATCCTTACTCTCTCTACTACATATAATTTTAAGAGTAAGGTTTTATTTTTGGGTGCCTGTGACAGCACACCACTTAACATGAGTATCGAAATAAATAGAACAGAAGTTTGACACCTCCTCGATAAGATATGCTTCGCATATCAAAGCCTCTATATGAGCCTTGTTGCCAACTTTCTTCTTTAGATGGTATAGGTATCTAGAGACACAAATTATCTTGAGAATTAAGAATGAATTTAAAACCCACTGAATTCAACTTAAATTATATCAATTTTTATGTACCTTTCAAATGGGTACATCCATCGATAATGAGCAGAAACATCGATACGGACTTCGTATGCTAGATGAATCGGTAGATGCTCCATGCTGTCGAAGAAGCTAAGAGGAAATATTTTCTCCAACTTACAAATTGTTAAGATAATCTTCTCCTCAAGTTCAACCATGTGTTCCACCGTCAACTTAGTTGAACAAATATCCCTGAAGAATGTAGATAGTTCGGCCAACGGAACCCATACAGCAGAAGGCAACAACTCTTTCAAAGTAATGGACAGTAATCTTTCCATAAATACGTGGCAGTCATGACTCTTCATTCCCGTTAGCTTGTGTTCATTAATATCAACGCATCTAGACAAATTCAACACATAGCCGTCGAGAAATCTTAAAGTAGATACCCACTTGCAGATTATTAATCTATCTTCCTTCCTCAATGTGTATTGTGCTATCTGCTTAGTTAATTGTCCACCAGCTCCCCTTTATATCAAGTTCAGATAAGGACGCTTGCATATCTCGATAATGTCTTGTCTTGCTTTTGGATTGTCCTTCGTCTTTTTTTTAATATCCATGTCGGTATTGAAGACATTATCGAACACATTCTTTTCGATATGCATAACATCAAGATTATGCCTTATAAGATTATCTTTCCAACAAGGCAAGTCCCAGAAGATACTCCGTTTGGTCCAGTTACCCATCGACACGATTGTTCGATGGATCTTCCATTACAGTGGACAAGTCCTTTACATCTTCCCAAATATCGTATCCCGACAATCTGGCATGTGGATGAGAAAATTCTTGTTTTCCAGCTCCGAATGCATCCTTGTTCTTTCTCCAAGGATGACTCGCGGGCAGAAATTGACGGTGACAATCAAAGAAAGAAGTTTTTCCTCCATGCTTAAGGCAGAATGCCTTACTATTTTCCATGCATATCGGACAAGACATGGTGCCATGAGTACTCCATTCCGACAGTATACCGTATGTGGGAAATTATTGATTGTCCACATCAGTGAAGCTCTCATCTGAAAGTTCTATTTCCTAGAAATATCATAGATAGCGACGCCGATCTCCCACAGCAGTTCCAGCTCATCCACCAACGGCTGTAAATATATATCAATGTTCTCCGTAGAATTTTTAGGACCCGGTATGATAGCTGTCAAGAACATATAAGGAGTCTTCATACACATCCATGGTGGCAGATTGTAAGGGGTAAGAATGACCAACCAGCAGGAGTATTGAGATCCAGACTGCCCGAAAGGGGCAAAGCCATCAGAACATAGCGCCAGATGTATATTTCTAGGCTCTGCAGCAAAATCTGGATGACGTAAATCGAAATATTTTTACGCCTCTCCATCCGAAGGATGTGACAATTCTCTATCGTCCTTTGTGCATTTTTCGTTGTGCCACGTCATGTGTTCTGCTGTATTCTGAGACATATACATCCTCTGCAAGCGCTTCGTGATCGACAAATAATGCATATACTTGTAAGGATGTCATTTTCTAGTTGACTTTCCTTTTTCCCTGACTGGCTTGTAGCGATCCGCATTACAGAAGCTACAACTTTCTATGTCCTCGTTCTCCTTGTAGTACATCATGCATCCGTTGTGACAATAATCTATCTTCTCATACCCCAGTCCCAGTTGTCGGACCATCATCTTCGACTTGTAAAAGATTTTTGGAAGCTCTTTTGATTCCTTCGGTAACACCTCCTTGATTAGTTGTATAATCCGATCATAGCAAGTTTATGGCAAGTTAAAATTGGACTTTATGTTCAACAACTGCATCATCACTGACTGTACGAAATTAGTCTCACAACCAGGATATAGAGGAGTTTCTGCATCCTGAAATATATCATAGAACTCCTTCGCCTCGGGATTAGGATCCTCCGGATCAAAATTAGGCCCTGCCACATCGTACACCATATCTCGTGCAAGGTTCTGCAGGTCTCCATAATCAACAGAGCATTCGTCGTCTTCGATGACAAAATCCGTTGCAGCATTATCATCAAAAGCATAAGTAGCAGCATTCGCAACCTGTCTTTCCGCATATAGTTCACCTTGCGATGACCACAGGCCGTAATCACGTACGAAACCCTTACGGGTCAAATGATCTCTCACAGTCACCACTTCTTCGTAACGTCTATTACGACAATTACGACATGGACACTTAATTTTGTTACCGTCCATGTACTGAGCTTTACTCATGGCATACTTAAGAAACACTTCCATGCCTGCCTAAAAATTATCACTCATACCTATTCTGCTCTCGTGTTGTCGTTTTTACATCCATGTACGATCAACGAAATAACGATCCATCACAGATTGGATGTAAAAATCTGTATCGTAAGACAAACTAAACAGAATTAGTATATAATCATGTAACTGGTGGATCCGCTGGTATATAGGCCGGATGTACTTAGTATCGACCGTATCAAATTAGTATCGATCTATAGGTTTGGTATAGGCCGTATCAAATTGGTATTGGCCTTAGCGAATTGGTAGATACATATCCGATATGTATCGGCCGTATTGCTAGGATTCGTGTTGGCCTTATCGATTCGGTATCGGCCATATCCGATAGGTATCGGCCGTATCGAATATGTATCTGCCATATTGGATTAGCATGGTGGAAGATTTAGTAACAATTGTACTTGGATTTCTCTCTTCTCGAGCTAGAATACCATTGTAAGAGAGTCACGAGAGAGTAAAAAAATCTCCTACATATTGATGTTTACGAGAGTGATTGGCCAATTACAGTAACATACATGCTGTTTTTTCCATCAGAAAAGGAGAGATTGAAAGCAATAACAAATAGAGTTGTATTTCGGAGGAAGAACTCCTATAAACTCTTTGTTCACAAAGCAAGCTATAGAGAATACAGAACAAGTATTGGGCTCATAACCTACTTCACAAAAGAGGTAACTTAATGTTCTCAGTTATCTCAGGCTGATCTGACATAGAACAATAAGATACTTCTCTTGCAAAGTAGGTTATAAACTCGATACTTGTTCTGTATTCTCTATAGCTTGCTTTGTGAACAAAGAGTTTATAGGAGTTCTTCTTCCGAAATACAACTCTGTATGTGATTGCCTTCAATCTCTCCTTTTCTGATAGAAAATGCAGCATGTATGTTACTGTAATTGGCGAATCACTCTCGTAAACATCAATATCTATGAGGTTTTTTACTCTCTCGTGACTCTGTTGCAATTATATTCTAGCTGGAGAAGAGAAAAATCCAAGTACGGTTGTTACTAAACCTTCTACTATGCTAATTTGATACGACAGATACACATCCGATACGGTCGATACCTATCGGATATGGCCGATACCGAATCGATAAGGCCAATATGATTCCTAGCTATACGGACGATACATATCGGATAGGACGATACCAATTCGGTAAGGTCAATACCATCCGATATGACCTATACCAAACTGATATACCGATACTAATCCGCTACGATCGGCAATAAGTACATACGGTCGAGGAGGTGGATCCGCTACCAATAGTTCGATACCGATAGTTCGATACTGGAAAAAATCTGACGCTAAATTACCGTAGCTAAATATTCGACGGTAATCCGTCGGTGATTTGTCGAAAGTTCGTCGCTAATTTCGACAAAAAATCTATTGCTAAATAGCCGTAGATAAAAATCCATCGTTAAAATAAAAATTCGTCGCTAAATAGCCTATAGGTAAGCCTACCTATAACAATACAACACTAAACCTATATGAAATCAAGCCTCATTCAATTACTAACTATCATACAACATAACATATACATACAACTCATATGGCCATAGCCTATAACACACAACTCATATGGCCATAGCCTATAACACACAACCACTACCTACATATATCATATTTCATATCATGCATTTAACATACACTTACATGTATACAAATATTACAATCATAATTAGCAAATCAAGTTCGATGTCAAATTAGCAAAACCGTGAAAGGAAATGCATGTGAAACAGTGAATTTAAATAACTCAACCTGTATACATTTCAAAATATCAATTGCGCCCCCCCCGACCCCCTGCCCCGACCCGCAGCCCCTGCCGTCCCCCGTAGCCCCCGCCACCCATAACCCTCCGCCGCCCCCCCCACCCTCGCCACCCACAACCCCCGCCCCCCGCCACCCACAACCACCCGCCGCCTCCCCCCCACCCCACGCCCCCCACCCCCCGCTGCCCCCCCGACCCCCTGCCCCGACCCGCACAACCCCCGCCACCCACAACTCTTGCCGCCCCTCGCAGCACCCGCAGCCCCCGCAGCCCCCGCCACCTACAATCCCTAGCCGTCCCCCCACCCCCCGCCACCCACAACCACCCCCCCGCCGCCCTCCCATCCCCCCGCAGCCCCACCACCCACAACCCCTTGCCGCCCCCACCCCTAGCTGCCCTCCCCGACCCCCTGTCCCGACCCGCTGCCCCCGCCGCCCCCGCAGCCCCCGACGCCCCCACTGCCTCTGACCACCGCAAGAGAGAGAGAGAGAGAGGATAACCTGGAGAGAGAGAGCCGCCAGAGAGGACGCCGATCACCTTTGGGAGAGAGAGAGCCGCGGGAGAGAGAGAGAGAGGAGAGAGTGAAATTTTGGGGGAATGAAAAGTTTCTCCCGTCGTTTCAATTTAAGTCAGGGACGTATATTTAGCGACGGACTAGTGACGGATAATATCTGTCGCTATGCTGACGCTATACTGGATAACTGTCGATGGACTATCCATGACTACGTAGTCGGCAATTTGTCCCGCCACCTCTTCCAACATTTCCCGCCAAATAGTCGACTGCATAGTGACGGATGAGAATTCGTCGCTATATCTCCGACGCCGTAGTGACGGACTGGCGTCCTTTTCTCACCCTTGAAATAAAAATAAAAATTATCGACTTATCGTCGTTAATCCGTCGGTGATTTATTGCAAATCCGTCGCTAATTACGATGAAAAGAATCCGTCGCTAAACAGTCGTCGCTAATTGACTGTATTTTGGTAGTGTCCGTTGGCCGAGCTATCTACATTCTTCAGGGATATTTGTTCAACTAAGTTGACGGTACAACACAAGGTTGAACTTGAGGAGAAGATTGTTTTAACAATTTGCAAGTTAGAGAAAATTTCCTCCGGCCTTCTTCGACAGCATGGAGCATCTACCGATTCATCTAGCACACGAAGCCCGTGTCGATGCATCTGTTCGTTATCG
Organism: Iris pallida; assembly: GCA_029216955.1. Taxonomy (NCBI): domain Eukaryota; kingdom Viridiplantae; phylum Streptophyta; class Magnoliopsida; order Asparagales; family Iridaceae; genus Iris; species Iris pallida. Next base: position 26,219,106 of record JANAVB010009200.1, read on the forward strand.
ATCGATGTACCCATTTGAAAGGTACATAAAAATTGATATAATTTAAGTTGAATTTCAGTGGATTTTAAAATTCATTGTTAATTCTCAAGATAATTTGTCTCTCTAGATACCTACACCATCTAAAGAAGAAAGTTGGCAACAAGGCTCATATAGAGGCTTCGATATATGAAGCATATCTTGTCGATGAGGTGTCAAACTTCTGCTCCATTTATTTCGATACTCATGTTAAGACAAATCGAAATAGACCTCAAAGGAATGACGAGGACGTTGAGAATGGAGGTATATTTAATGTAAGAGGCAAGCCTATTAGGGCTAGTAAGAAACGGTGGTTGACTGAGGACACCCGATAAAGTCAAAATGAGATAATATATATTCTTATTCTCTCTAACAATGTATTTAGCGATAAAGTCAAAATGAGGACACCCGATATTACCGATGAGGGACTTCAAAGAGAGGTTGATTATATCTTTCCGTCCTGGTTTCACAAATACGTAAGTAACTGAGATAATATATTATGCGGCTACCATTAAAATATAGGCATCTAAAACATTTAAATTATCAATATTTATTTACATGTTTTATTGCCTGAAACAACACTCACAAATGAGAGTGTTCATTATCTGGCATTGGGATCGAAGAAGCAAGCAAAGACTTGGCCAGGCTATGTCGTTAATGGATTCAAGTTTAAGGCAACACAGAATGCAATAAATGTCAAATTTTTTAATGATGGCTTCAGTACCAAGGATTTTGGTGTTTGCATAAGAGACATCATCTATGATGACGAGCCAGACTTTGTTTATTATAGAATGCTTCAGGATATTGTAGATTTACAATAAACTGCCCCATATGATATGCATATTGTGATGTTCAAATGTGAGTGGCTCGATACAACACCAAATATCGGTTGGAGAATCGATAAACAATTTGGATTCATCGATATAAATCATCGTATGAGGTATAGAGGGTCCGACACGTTTGCGATAGCAAGTCAGGCTGTTCAAGTCTACTATAAAAGTTACCCAAGGCGTCGTAGAGATCGATTTGACTGGTGGGCAGTATGCAAGATTAAATCTAGAAATATATTCAATGTTGGAGACCCAGCATACCAAGAGGACCAGATCGAAAAGTCCCAATACTTGGGACAATAGTCGGATACCATGGATGATGAAGATATTGTTGAGGAAAATAGAGGGAAGGAAGAGGTTAATACATAAGACTTAGCTGTCAACCAGGGGAGAAAGAGGCGTCTTGTTCCAAATATTGTGGCAGAAGAAGAAGAAGAATTTAATGAGGATGAGGATACAGATGAAATTGACGATGAGGATAAGGCTGAGGGTGAGGATAAGGATGATTATAAAGACGAGGCCGAGGATGAGGACAAAGACGACGACTAGATTAAATATCGGTGTATATTAAAAATACTTCCAATTACGTGAATTTAGTTTGACCTCATAAAAGCACTTAAAATTAACTTAATGAATTCAGTTTAAACTTCTGCATTTTTTTCAGTTCATGCTTTTGTCGTTCGATCATCTACTTATTATATGATTTTTTTGCAGATGGCACTCCTAGTTATTTTCGTCGTGGTGGCACTCGTCACCCTGCTGGTGGTATATATATTTTAATTTAGTTTTATATTTAATTATACATCTATATTGTTAATTATGTTTATGTGTTCTATTTACAAGTTATGATGGCTGACACTCGTCGTGCTGCTGGTGCTAGTCGTGCTGGTGGTGGTGCTGGTTGTGGTGGTGGTGGTGGTCGTGGTCGCATTCAACCTTCCCGGGATGTGACCCCATCTGTGAACCCTCCCCGGAGAGTACCCCGGACACAGACTCATCCCGCCGTCGATCGACAACTTCATCGAGGCCTGTGTCTTCATCCGCTAGCGGATCCGTTCCGCTAGCGGATCCACCGACGGATCCACCAGGTGGGGCCCGTAGTACCCTCATACTCAGTTCCATCTGGTTACTAGGACTATTATGAGCAGGTCTTGGATAAGATGGATACTCCTGTGTACAAGGAGAAATCGGAGAAAACGAAGGCGAACCGACAGGCTGCTGGGCTTTATACAGGGGATCAAGGCCCCACGCAGCGACGCTTGCAGATCTGGTGAGATACCGTAAATTTATTCCATTATCTAATTCGGTATTATTAATATACGAAGTTAATTAAATTCTATAATATTTCGTATGCAAATCCGACGGGCGATGAAGGAGGGAAAAGAGGCAGAGTCGGTCACCATGAACGATGTATTCCAGCATACGCACAAGAGGCGGAAGGAGGGGAGCTTCGTCGACGAGAGGGCCAAGGAGACTGATGTAAGTACTTACGTTTATGAGATTTACGTTAGAATTAAAAGTATTCTGACAATAACTTAGGTAAACTTAGGATTCAGACTATAACTTAGGTAAACTTAGGATTCAGACTATAACTTAGGGAAACATAGGATTTAGATTACAACTTAGGTAAACTTATAGTATAAACACATTCATTTGATAGGCTGCATATCGTGAGGCCCTTAGTCGGGCTCAGCCATCTGTTGTCGAGGATGTCGGCGAAAAGACGCCCGCCCGGACGCCCTCTTCTATTGCCGCTCGCAACGATGACTTGTTCGTAGATACCGTCGGCGGCTTTAGAAAAGGGCGCCTGTACGGAGTCGGCTCCCTGGCGCCGTTGCACGCGACGGTACAGAGATTTCCACCGCCCCCACCTCCTCCCGAGGCCCCGGCAAACGATGATGTGATGTCACAGCTTGCGCATCTGCACGAGGCGGTATCGTCCTTGCTGGAGCAATTGGCTACGTACTTTCTGTCTCCTTCTACCGCTGCCGGTCCGTCTACTGCTGTTGCCGGTCCGTCTACTGCTGATGCCGGTCCGTCTACTGCTGCTGCCGGTCCTTCTTCAGCCGGACGTCTTTCTTTTAACCCTGCTGCCCCACCGGTACTGCCTCCTACTGTGATGGCACTCCTTGACCTGATGTCTCTAGAGCAGCTACGCCAACTTCCAGACTATGTCTTCGACGGATTGTCGCCATACATGGTGGATGTGTATTTACATCGGGCGTAGCAGGAAGTACCTCCAGCGGACGATCGAACTCCTCCTCCTCCTTGATGTATTGTATTTGAATAGTTTTTAAATGTTGAATATTTGTGGGAATTTCTGATATTATAGCGACGGATATTAGATTTTGATGAATGTTTTGGATAATGGTTAATTTTTGGATAATTGGTGTGTCTTTTATGTTGGTTTCTGTGATGCATATTTGTGATAGATTATATATTGGTGTGTGATGTATATTGGATTAAATATTGGTTTGTGTGATTGTATATTATGATTTTTTGATGTTTCAGATGTTGTGTGAACAGGGAATGCTTTGTTTTATGCAAAAAACAATTCAAAAAATTCTCAGTTAGCAACGGACTAGTGACTACATAGTGACCACTTGCGACAACTGAGCGACGGAATATCCGTCGCTAACTAAAGAATTTCTAGGAATTTTTAGTTAGCGACGGATAGCGACTATCTAGCGACGGCTTATCCGTCGGCAAGGTTCTGGAGATATGAAAGATACAAAGAACCTTAGCGACAGATAGGTCGTCGCTACTCCATCGCTAGATGTCAGTAAAGATTTAGCAACGGATAATCTATCGCCAACATCGTGACTGAATAGCGACAAGCTAGCGACTATTTCTGACGGATTAGCGACGGAATATCCGTCGCCAAGGTTCTGGAAAGGTCAAACATTTCCAGAATCGGATTGACAGATCTACTGCCGCTATTCCGTCTCTAATCCATTACGAGGTAGTGACGAAGAGCGACGAATTAGCGACATACTTTGCATATCAGAAACTCTCTGATACGCGTTTACCGACAAGTTACCGACGGATTAGCGACGGACCCGATACTCTCTGATACGCAATACCAACGGATTATCGACGGACATATCTGTCGGTAATACGCTGTATCACTCACTTTCTGATACTTGATTTGACAAAAAATCGTCGGCAAGTCGTCGCTAGTTGTACGATTAAGGCTGACAGAAATCCATCGCTAAATCGTCGTCTGGCGACAACCTAGCGACGGGTAGATTTAGCGACGAGCTATTTACCGACGATTTTTTTAGGTCAATATCCGTCAATGATCCATCGCTGAACTGGTTTAGCGACGGATCGACGACGGATATTATCGTCGCTAAATCAGTAAATTTTGGTAGTGACTTATGGCGAGTTGTCTATTCCGGTGAATCGTGATGCTCTTTGTTATGCAATAGAAAAGCCCGAGCACAGTGGTCGTGTTACGGGCATGGGTAAATATGTCACCCCAAGCTCTTATTTCCACACTTCTAAAGCTCCAATTGGTTGGGAGGAGGAGAAACAAAAGTTGCTCGAGGATATTGTGAGGAAAACCATATGATAAGCAAGTTAATACCACAAAGGAACTGTGGAACACCAATATCATATACTGGTTCCAACTTTTCGGTAACTCGATCCCCAATTCCTCTAATGTTTCCTATCAATGCACCGAGTTCAGCTTCCAAAGGATCACGAAGGCAAAGTCGTATGAGAAAGGTCTAATTTCATCCCCTTATCTAGCATTATGAATTTAAGTGCTAACATTTTCCAACTTTTCTGATACGGTTGTAAATGCATAGTCTTCTTTGAAAAGTGACGAGGAGATGGTACTTGTGGAAAAATCTGTGTATGGCCAGAAGAAGAAGATACCAACAAAAGAAAAGTCACCAAGGAAAGTGAAGACACCAAGTAAGGTCAAGTCAGGCATGAGAGCTTTTACAAGAATTATAAGGTCTTTTAAGAATCTACCTGTGTAACACCCCAGTCCCAATATACATAGGACTAGGAATACGTACATGCCAGCTGTATGTAAACGTAGACTACTCCAATATATGGAATCTACGTATACACACATAAGCTGTAATAAAAGAGCTCCAGCTCATAACAATACAACAGGGTCACAAGCAACAACTATATCTCATCCACAACGACAAATAAAAGGAATGACTAGTCAAATGTCTCAACTGAATATAATGTAAAACGGAATATCCATCGGGTGGAGACAAAATCCACTATCGATCTACTGAAAGAAATCAACAGAAATAAACAGAATAAAGAGTAGCAACTACATAGTCCATCAACTAGAAAGAAAATCAAATAAGCTCCACGGGTGAGCCCTACTCGACTGCGAAGGAAGAGTACAAGTCCAGAACCGTACTCCTCAGGATACTGCTCGTCGTCCATACCTGGAGAGATCATCAGGTCCTCAGAGGGACGTAACAAGATACAGAAAAACATGCTACAATAACTGAAATATAAACAACAACTGGGCTTCCTAATCATCTATGTGAAAATGTTCTTTGAAGACAACGTTCCACATAGGGGCTTTTCGAAGATAGAGGCACGACGTGTTAGCGTTTCAACCGAGATACTAGTGGCATCTAGAAAAAAGTAAATAATTGTATGGTATACTAGCTCTCGGAAGAGTCACTAATGGCAGCTAGAGAAAAATTAATGCATGGCCCATTAGCACTCGACTAAGTCACTAAGGGCATTTAGAGGAAAGTAAACGAGTGAAAGCCCCTACGCCTAATAGTTGTCTCCTCCCATCCTATGCACTACACGTGCTGTATCTACATCATGATATTCCTAATAACTGCTAAATCTTCTAGACATCCATAACTATTAGTAGTTATTGCCTATCGCATGGCATGTGCGCACCAATGGCCAGTCGATACATACGTCCGAGATCTATATGAGACTCGTGACTCGTGATACACAAGTGTCAGGGCCAATGAAGCATAGAGATGCTTCATACACATGAGGTCATCTCTTAACTCTAAGTCGATATGCATGAAATAAAGAAAAGAAACGAAAAGAACGAATAATATAGTCGCTTGCACCCAAGTGTGACTTAGATGCGCAGTTTAAACAAATGAATAGAAAATAAATAAGTAAACATACTGAAATAAATATGCATAATCAGAAATCTTAGTAAGGTATACTTGCCTGTGGTACGAAGAGGGCAATCCAACAGTCACAAGCGACAGCACAAAAACTCACAAATCACAGATGACTCCAAATGCTGAAACAAATATCAAAATGTTTCCGGTGTAAAAGATATCTCTAAGAAATGCCTGTTCGAAAGTCAAATTCTGGAACATAGGCAAAATTGTAATTTTGTGTCAAAATAATGTCCGCCGTTGGATTCGCTTTGCACCAAAATTTGTGCTAGTATCTAAGGTCTCTAAAGTCGTCAAACTATATGTCTACGTATTCGGTTTTTTGAGACAAACTCAACAATATGTCCAATTTTGGATTCCGATGAGCTGTGCACAAAATCACCCATTGAATTGGATCGTGGGCCCGTAAAACGACGATCCGATCAACTATCTCAGAATCGGACCCAACTTGGCTCACAGGACCAAAATTTTGATATAGTTCTGCTGGCGCAAGTTTTGCCTCGATTCGACGAACGTACACAAAGTTATGGTCAAGTTTGCAAAACGTCGATACGGGGGTATCTTGACGGATACGCATTGATTTTGTCGCGCACATGCAACAAAATCGAGTTCCTTCAGTTCCCATACGTCGGCAATATCCATATGCACCTTTCGATACGTATAGTGCGCCACTACGTCTCCCGGTTTGTCGGGACGCATGCCGTATCGGGAAGTTTTCTAATGTTTTCAGTTATTTAAAACTAGTTTTTTGCACAAGTTTAACATCACGTCATTCTCTGTACAAATAACGAAATAAGATTCTACGAAGTGTGTTCTGTTCTCGGTTATGTTGGATTTAACTGGTATAAACTAGATTAACAAAAACCCTAATATACAGATCGAAAATGGGCTTCCAAGTTAAGGGTTTGGAGCAGTTTTCTGTTCTATTTTTTGGCAGCGAACGTGCAACTTTGCGTCGATTTCTGCGTCGATCTAGAGTACGAGGTCGAAATCCCTTTGAAGGGTTGCGAAGAGGGTTACTATGTCTATCATCAAGATTTAATGATTCACAAAACGATTAAAAATTGAAGAAGATATCATTGTTAGAAAATGGGTACCTTGCGGTCGAAATTTTTTGGACTGCTCAGCAGTGCGATCGGCCTGGGGCTTACGACGATGTTCCGACGATGGCTGCAGTCGCTCAGTGGCCAGAGCGGTTCGCTAGAGGGTGGAGAAAAGCTCGGGGATGGCTCAGGTAGCTTCGCAAAGTTTTTGGGTTAGGGTTTTCTCGGATTTCCTAGCCGCTCTTATATATGCTGCTATTAATGCCGATCCGAGCCCAACTCAAATTGAGGCTGCGGCCATTTGAATCAGATAAGTATTCAGTTTAAGCTATGGCAATCTAAGTGAATGGATGGCTAGTATGAAATCTAGGTTTGAAGATTTGTAAAAGATTTGAAATCAAAAGATGAATTGAAATCTTCATTCAATCACAGGAAGGGGGGTCGGGAATTCTAGAGTACTGTAGCTTCGGCTACAATACTGACTGTTATCTTTTTCTTTTCATTTTATGTTAACACTTATATATATATAAGTGTTAACATAAATATATATATATATATATATATATATATATATATATATATATATAAAAATATATATATATATATATATATATATATATATATATATAAATATATATATATATATATATATATATATATATATATATATATATATATATATATATATATATATTTAATATATATATATATATATATATATATAAAATATATATAAATATAATATATATATATATATATATATATATATATATATATATATATATATATAACAAAAAAAACTAATGACTTAATACTAAATTATATATAACAAATTTAAATAAAAAAATATTAAAATAATTAGGAATAAAAGATGGGGGTTTACAACCTGGAATGGAATTCTTCATTGTGCTGGCACAGAAGTTGATCAGCAAAAAATGACAATTCGGGTTCCATGTGATATTAACTTATTTGGTACTCCAATACTTATTGCTCTTCTTCGAGAGGATATTGACAATTTCGATAATATGCATCCTCTCTCAACAAACTGCATTCAATTATACATTAGGTACAAGAATAATTTGCTCCTTATTTTTTTTTCTTGTAACATTAATAACTTGACTTAAATTATCTGCAAACTTTAGGTCATTGTACTATCATTTAAAGGACCTAAATACTATAGAAAATGTTTCATTTATCGACCCAAGAAAAGTATCTACTTTTGGGTTAAAAGACATTTTTTTCATCAAGGGATGCAAGAGCAAGAGAGATTTATAACGGTATGAAATATGGAAAACAAAGTCGAATCTTTTTCAGGCCATACAACCCAAGGTATTACATTTCTTATTTTTTTCCCTTTTATAAAGTGAATTCAGAATTTTTGTGGAATACACTCACACACACGCTGGCCACACAATCATACTGAACTCTGATTTCTACACACTGTTGTACACATGAGATACACACTACAAAACATTTACCTAATAGACCCTCTAACTCTGATACTTAAATTTTTTTATATATCTTGGTGTTATATGGTATAATTACATAGATCATTGGGTCTTGGTTGTCGTTGATATTCTACTTATGAGAGCGTACTATTTGGATTCTCTGGGGGGTCGCATATGTGAGGACCTTAAACAAATTGTAACAAGGTATGCATGAATATATTTGTCCCAAATCTTCGCACAACTATAGTAAATGATATATGCTTTAATAATGAAAAATATTTTTGTCCACTTTAATTTGCATAGTGGGCTTCGGATGTATCATGCTCAATGTGGAGACCAACTTAAAAAAATTAGATTGAATTGGTTATCAATTCATGTACAATATATTTCTCTATCGTTAATATATATAGATAAAAAATGAACAAGTGTATAAGGACTTTGCTTTTCTATGCATAGATGCTAGTACAAAGTGGCGCTATCGAATGTGGTTACTACGTGATGCGATATATGAAAGAGATCACAATTGATCCAAGCTTACTTAATCCTAAGGTGATGTTCTGCTTAATCAACATGCATGTATGTTTAAAATTATTATAATCACTTATATTTTTCCTTCCTATTTACAAATAGTACAATGAGAAGCATGAGTACGGGCTTGATGAGATTAATAAAGATCATGTGTCACCATTCTTGACCTAGCCATTCCTGAAGTTAACTTTTTGACTTTATCTAGGATTTGCAGTTATTATGTTATGTATATTTATGCATTATTGAATATAAGGATACTGTTTAGTAGTGAAGTATCATTGCTGCCCTTAATTTTGTGTTCAAGATACTTGTTGATATTGATACTCATGATACTAAGCTACTACTAAGCATTACTAGTATTAGCTCTGATACTCATGTTCAGGATACATGTTGTGTGACTATGTAATAGAGAGTATTTCCTGTATAAGTGTGTGTGAGTAGTGTGCTCATGAGTGAGGATATTTTCTATACATGTATGTATGTGTTAAGTGTAATGTGTGAGTGTGCTCAAATGCTTGTGTACATGCACACAACAGTATGCAGGAGGGGTAATTTTGGATTTTATCAAAGTATCAGAGTGCTCACATGCTTGATACTAGTGGACACAATGAGTATCAGATTATGTCTGCATATCATAATTCTCTACTAGTAATGAGTAGTAGTGAGTAGCAGGGTTCTAGTGGACACAGTAAGTATCAGAGTATCTCTGCAAATCAGACTCCTAATTGGGTAGCAGCAGTGACTATCAGAGTTCTGACTTATAATTCAAATGGACTTTAATACTAGCAGTCATCATGGGTATCAGTCAACATGGTATCAGTCATCACGGATTTTGTTCAATGTTAATTAATGTGTGAATGGAGAATTACCACTGGTATCAGTCATCATGGGTTTGGCTTTAGTCAGTATATTGAACTGTATCAGTCCTTATTAATTTGTATAGTCCTATTTCTTTAGTTCAGCCCTTTACCTTCATGTAAATCAAGTTACAGTGAAGAGGGGGTAAGGGCTCTACTAATTTCTTGTATCAGTCACTGTTTAGTCTGTCACGACCCGCACCCAAGAGTAAGGGCACGAGAAGTGGATACGTCCAGCCTACGCCGCAGTGTCGGCGGTAGAACGTTGTCCTTGGTCTCATGCATCTAACAGTATAAGGCTAAGCAGTTTATACTCCCCGAATGGGGTGACATAGCAGAATGTAAACTCAATCACATCTAAGGTAGAGTATAATGGAAGATAGATAAAACATAAAATCCAACAGAGATACAGCAGATAGAAGTCTAAGTGTCTAAGATACACAACCCAGAAATACATCTCAAAGCTCAAATACATTAAATCCATAAATACAACTCAAGACAACTGAAAAATAAACTATAAGCAAAACCCTAGCTATGTATACAACCTCTACTGTGTCTCCTCTAGGCTAGCAGGCAACCTCCAAGCTATCTGTAAAATTTATCAACAGGTCCAGTCAGGACGGAAACGAGCACATATCTCTCAAACAGTTCATAGCAGGTTAGGAGTATAAATCATGCAATAGAGTAAAATACAGGAAGTGCTAAATAAAAGTATGAGTAAACAGGAGATATTTTGTAACTGAAAGTAAATACATGATAGTAGAGACTGTAAGTGGCTACGTGATTTAGAGCACAATATGGTTATGTAAACGGCTTGGGGGCACATGAATACAAATAAGAAGGCACATGAATACAGCTACTGGGGATAGTGTTCACATAACCAAATCTACTCATCCTGCCCCAATCAATACACAAGGATCCGTTCAAGTTATGTTATAAGCACATGAATACAGCTAAGATATGTGAACTCATGTAATAAGTAGTACATGAGGCACATGATAAGCACATGAAAGCACATAAAGCACATGAAAGTACATGAGAACATATAAAAACATGAACTAGTACGAGTACAAGGAGTACCTGATGCACATGATAAAGTACATGAACATGAAATACCCGATGCACCCGTAGAGGGATAACATCTCAGGAAAGGATCCATATAGTACTAATCCGTGAAGATAAGTGTCAGCATCAAGTAGAGTAATCTAGAGCAAGAATATAATTCTTGTAAGTATGAAAAGATCAGAGAATGTACTCGCCTGGTGTCTGAATATCCAAAGTAAATATACTGTCCGAGGAGAGATGTCTGGCTCCTAATCAGAACAGCACAAGTCACAACAAGTCCAAAATAGCAACATGAAGTTCTACTATGCATTCTACATGATTCTAGGTCCATCTAGACCAAAGTCAACTCTTGGTCAACCCTGAAAGTCAAACCTAGGTCAACTATGGTCAAACTAGGTCTAACAAGTCTAAATTAGGTCAAACAAGTTATTCTAGGTCTAAACAAACTAAGTATATGCAAATCAAGTATCCAAGATAGCTACTAACTCATAGCCTAAGTCACTTGTTAAACCAAGCACAAAACTAAACCATAAGCTAACAAGGTACACAAACTTAGTCATATAATATATATATATATATATATTATTCACATTCACATATTAATATACATAGATATATATAGGAAAGCTATATATAGGCACATATATATATATATATATATATATATATATATATATATATATATATATATATATAGAGAGAGAGAGAGAGAAAGAGAGGTAAAAGAGTAAGTGAGTATGTGTGTGTTTGGCATGTGTATGAAAGGATATGTGTTAATGTTCTAAAATTTAGTGATAGGTAGGTGTATGTGACATAGGATACATGATGTCAAAGGGTGTATGAATGCATGTGTGTAAAAGGTTATAGGTTAACTCAGTTTATAGAAATATATACATACATACTTACCTTGTATACATGAATACTACATATCATGTATATTATATTTACATGATACATACATGTATACTTGTATTATATTATACTTACATTCCTGCATATTAGATACTTGTATTTATATTAACATATTGCAAACATTCATTTCATTCATGCATCTATGCATTACCTACATGTTTTATACATATGCATATATTGTATATTCATATCATTTCATACATTAACATAGAGACATACAAACAAACACACATCATATATTCTATACCTTGCATTACCCTACATATCATGTTATATATTATCATTCCTTTCATATATTACATTATCTTTAAGTTGAATACATCATATATGGATACAATACATTATCTTGCATGCTTGCACTCATATATTACATTCTATATTACCTATATATATGTATTTCCTCCATTCATTCATGCTTGCATCATATAATCTACATTACCATACATGTTATCATTATATATTGCATTACAATATTTATACAATATGAATTCATATCTATAATTACATATATATCTTGCATTCATATCTAGCATTCATTATATACTTTCATGAATACATTGTATATCATTCTTTCATTCATACATTGCTCATATGCATTATATTAATTGCATTCTTACATGCTTGCATTCAACCATATATATACATTAATGTAAAGAGAATATATATCATATATATATATATTATTTCATTTATCTAATATATCATGCATTACATACTCTATATTCATTTAATATCCATACTACATAGGCTCATAGGTTACACAAAATGCATATATCGTATAGTCACTCTTCTACTTAAAATCAATACTGTACCAATTGGGCATTCACTAAATTCTATGATTAAAGTATGTTATAGATCTTTGTGTTAGCTTTCCGAAACTTTAAACGGATCGCATTTTCGCATCCAGAAGCTCCCGAAATCGCAAAAATATCGAAACGCATTCGTCTTTCATATAGCTGACACTCAAATAATTCTACAGAAAGTTATAGAAAAACATTGGCTTATTAAAATATATATTTGGAAAGCTAACTTCGATACGGTTCTTTTAAAAAAAAATGGGAGATAAATCGGAGTTTTAAGCTAAAAGTTATGACATTTCTAAGTTGGTATTGCTACTAAAAACGTGGATAAATATTATGTCGAATTTAGGTAGTTTGAGACAAAAGAAACACAAGTATATAACATAATTTATCAAGAACTCACTCTCTACACTATATATATATATATATGAGACACTATAGAACACATCTCCAATACAAAAATATGAGATTAAACATGTAATAATTCATTCATACATAACAACAACACATAGTGTGTCCAAATTTGGGGTTTTTCTACATGGACACAACCACAACACAAAGGACACTCTTATGACCTCCAAATGGACACAAAATGGACACAAATGGAGATACAACCATGGGGGTCATTCCTATGCGTTCAAAATATTTCTATATGCATTAGGGATGGATTAGAGGAGAGATTATACCTTCCGGGAGAGAGATTCAAAGGAAAATCCTTCCGACACAACACCGACACGTAGAGATTCTAAAAGGAGACGAACGAGCTCCGAATCCTCCCAAACTTGGCTAGCACCCTCTAACCATGGAGTAGAGGAGAAATAAAGAAGATTTGGTGGAAGAAAGGGTTGATTTGGAGATAAAATCAATGGAGGTTCATCTCTAAATTAATTTGGGAAAGAACAAGAAAGAGAAAGTGGATGAAAACAAATGAATGAAGGAGTGACTTACTCCTTATCCCCCCCATAGATGGCTGCCCAAAAAGGGTGAGGTGTCCCCTATTTGAATGTCCAAAATGCCCTCCACTAATCTATTTGATTTAAATTAGGAATGGGTTAAAGGTTGAGGTCAATTTAGTCTAGTTTTAAGTCTCTAATTAAACTAAACCTATCCATAAATAATTAGTCTAACTACTAACTAAAATTAATATCATGTGGACTAATATTAATATCATGTGGGCCATGTCTAACTAGTGTGTGGGTCCCACTAGAGTCAAACTACCCCCCGGGTCCCCATTTCAAGTCGGATTGAGTTAAATTCAAACCCGACTCAAATAACCCAAAAATAATATATTAAATAATAAAATAAATTTCAACCCCAAAATAATATCATAAATAATAAAATAAATTTCAAAAATATTCAAAAATATAAAATGACAAAAATATCCCTGTTTCTGAAAACTGGGGGTGACAAATCTATCCACCTTAAAAAAATTCGTCCTCGAAATTAAAACAAAGCAATCACAGGAAACACATGCAGAAAACAATCTCATTCAAATACTTTCAAAAAAAAATCAGCAATAAAAAAAATCTCTTTGAGGCACATCAAACATTTGTAAATAAAAACTGATACGTGTCCGCTACAGACACAAAACCATCACAAAATCACACCTATCAAAGGTCAAAATCAACAATCACCAACGCAATAGATATCAAAATAATTCAAAGAGGCCAAATGCAAAATATCCTTAGGCCAGAAATGACATTAAAATATCCTAATCACATGGTTAGGCTCTAGGTGAAACAGTCTCTAGGGTTTCACTAGCAAAACATCAAAATCACAAGTCATGATTTTAAATAGTTTTAAAATGATTTAAAAATTACCAAAAATTATATCATGATTTAAATATCAAATCAATAAATAATTAAAATTTCAAAATTTCAAAATTACCCTCATTTTAGAAAACTGGGTGTTACAAGTCTACCCACCTTAGAAAAATTTCGTCCTCGAAATTAAAATGTTCATACTCCTTCTAGGTTAAACCCCCACAATCAAAGTCCCAGAACTTAAACAAATCATATGATTTAAAAGGATGACATACATGATCATGGCATACGGTGGTAGTGAAGACTCATCTAGGTATACTAGTCATGCTAACCAAAACGGTCATAGGGTATCAAAACACACAAGCAATCTAGGGTGCTAAACTAGAAAAGATACATAAATAATAATCATCAAAACTGTAAGGCAGTCTACCATCCTATATGAAACTGGTACTTATTAAAATAAATAAAGATGACTACCAATTATCTATAAAAGGATATTGTTCAAAGAAAATCACAATCAAAAGTTAAAGAATGAAAGTCAATTGTATTAAAATCCAATCACAATATATATATATAGAGAGTGTTAGAGAAGGAAAAGCTAGCATTATGTAAGGTTATGTGGTTCGTGTGTGTATGGGTGTATGTGGACATGTTCATATGGTTAGATAGTAGGCATGTGTGTATGTGAAATATACATGAAAGTACATAGAAGGATTTGGGTTTCAAACAATAACTATCAAGTTACACTAATCATGGCATATTGGTTAAACAATCTACAATACACAACTCATTTGCTTATAACATGCATGGCTAACCATGTACATATATATAAAAGAGGTAGAGATTTATTTATGTATCTATATACATTATAACATGTATGCATAAACTCTATATATATCTATATAGATATATAAACATAACATAGAGAGGAAGGGTTAGGTTTACATGGCAGTGTATACTAAGTTAGGGTTTGTGTGTCCTTGTACAGGGTTATAGCTTAGTATTGAAAGGTTAAATACAGTTTTAGTTCAGCATTTACATACAAAATCAGAAAATAATCTAACATTTAAACCAGTGTAATATTAACATAATGCAGTTTCAGATTTTAGGGTTTGAAACATCACAACTAACTCAATGCTCCCAACACATCCTAACATGATAGAGATGAAACCCTGATATACTATCCATACATTTAGCTATGCATACAGTTCAATATTACATATTAAATCTAAAATTGAACTAAACATTTGAAATCAATGTAAAAATGTTAACATGTATTCAGTTTTAGGGTTTGAAAAAATTCGAACATCAACCAACCCAATGTTTATCACAACCTAACATGTAAGAATATGAAACCTAAATTTATATCCCTACATACCAAAATATATATAGCTCAAAATATTACATTTAAAACAACAAATTGAACTAACATTTAAAATCCAATATTAAGGGTTAATATGCACACAGTCTTAGATTTGACAATTTCAAACACAAAACTCAACCAATTTTTTTTTTGAATTGAAACCCTATGTATAACATACATGTGCAGTGATGTAAACATAACTAATAACATGAAATTTATATTTGAATTACGAATTTAAACTGGAAAAGCAGAAAACCAGAAATATTGGAATTTTGAGAATTTAAACGTCAACAACATATTAATATGTATTTAGATAGGTAGGAAATCAAAGTGTAGCATGTATACGTATAAGGCAAGGGTCTGTGTCCACTATATATTCTCATGTCCCAATATAAAAATTAATTTCTACATCAAGACCAACATTTAGATTCCTACCAAGATTGCAAAGTAGGTGATTGATGTAATCAAGACAGTTTTATTATTATTATTATTATTTAATACAAGAATAATAGCAAGAAAGTAATAACGATAAAATCTGTTTTGCTTATCTGTTTAAAGAAGGAACCATTTTGAAATCCAGAACTATAATATCAATTACAAGATAAGGTCTAGCAAAATCATCGGTTCATTGTATTAAGAAGAAACTCATAGCAAGAAGTTACACAAGAGTTTATAAAAACAAGTAAACCTACTCCTAAGTTAAATAATGAGAAGCAAAACAAAACAAACAAATAATAATTTTTTTTTGAAGGACTGGAACAAAAGTAGAGAAAACATGTTCAAAAATATTTAAGGTACAATCTGATAATCATATGCGTCTATCCAAAATTATGGTACTCTAAATCTTCATCATACTAGTAAGCAAGGCTACGATAATCACACAGTCCTCGACTTAGGCACATACCTCTAGAATCATGGTATTTAAAATTTTTGCGATGCCGCTAGCTTGGCTGCAAAAACCTTAAATTCCCACACCCGAGAAATATATCCAAAATCAGACTATATGTCCTCACCATGCTGGCTAATGTGACTGTAGAAGACTAGATTCTATAACTTAGATGACCTAGCCCATATGATTTTATCTTGACAAAAATTAAATTAAATCAACAATGGATACCCAAAAATCAAATTTATCAACGAACATCAAGATTCAAAACTGAACAATAATCCATCGAATCATATAAATACAAACTCGGATGCAACAGCTAACATCAAGATTCAAATCTCAACAATCATCATCAAAATCAAATCCAATAACAGAAAGTAAAGATAAATCAAATCAAGGGGAGAAGAGTTTTCAAATCGAAGTTAAAATAAGATTCTCAAGGGTCGTCCCAGGAATCTTTCAAGGGATCCTAACTGTGATTGAGTACCTTTAAAATATATCCTAATCCTACAGCAGGCTGTAGTGGTACTCTAGTTCGAATACCACTACACAAACTCGACCTGCATGGGCCACTACTAAAAATGTGTCACGATCTGCATCCTAGAGTAAGGGCACGAGAAGTGTGTATGTCCAGCCTACGCCGCAGTGTCGACGGTAGAACGATGTCTTAGGTCTCAAGCATCTAACAGTATAAGGCTAAGCAGTTTATACTTCCTGAATTGGGGTGATATAGCAGAATGTAAACTCAATCACATCTAATGTAGAGTATAATGGAAGATAGATAAAACATGAAATCCAACAGAGATACAGCAGATAGTAGTCTAAGTGTCTAAGATATACAACCCAGAAATATATCTCAAAGCTCAAATACATTAAATCCATAAATACAACTCAAGACAACTGAAAAATAAACTATAAGAAAAACCCTAGCTATGTATGTGTCTCCTCTAGGCTAGCAGGCAACCTCCAAGCTATCTGTAAAATTTATCAACAGGTCCAGTCAGGACGGGAACGAGCACATATCTCTCAAACAGTTCATAGCAGGTTAGGAGTATAATCATGCAATAGAGTAAAATACAGGAAGTGCTAAATAGAAGTACGAGTAAATAGGACATATTTAATAACTGAAAGTAAATACATGATAGTAGAGACTGTAAGTGGCTACGTGATTTAGAGCACAATATGGTTATGTAAACGGCTTGGGGGCACATGAATACAAATAAGGAGGCACATGAATACAGCTACTGGAGATAGTGTTCACATAACCAATTCTACTCACCCCGCCCCAATCAATACATAAGGATCCATTCAAGTTATGTTATAAGCACATGAATACAGCTAAGATACGTGAACTGATGTAATGAGTAGTACATGAGGCACATGATAAGCACATGAAAGCACATAAAGTACATGAAAGCACATGAGAACATGTAAAAACATGAACTAGTACGAGTATAAGGAGTACCTGATGCACATGATAAAGTACATGAACATAAAATACCCGATGCACCCGTAGAGGGATAACATCTCAGGAAAGGATCCATATAGTACTAATCCGTGAAGATACGTGTCAGCATCAAGTAGAGTAATCTAGAGCAAGAATATAATCCATGTAAGTATGAAAAGATCAGAGAATGTACTCGTCTGGTGTCTGAATGTCCAAAGTAAATATACTGTCCAAGGAGAGGTGTCTGGCTCCTAATCAGAACAGCACAAGTCACAACAAGTCCAAAATGGCAATATGAAGTTCTACTATGCATTCTACATGATTCTAGGTCCATCTAGACCAAAGTCAACTCTTGGTCAACCCTGAAAGTCAAACCTAGGTCAACTATGGTCAAACTAGGTCTAACAAGTCTAAATTAGGTCAAACAAGTTATTCTAGGTCTAAACAAACTAAGTATATGCAAATCAAGTATCCAAGATAGCTACTAACTCATAGCCTAAGTCACTTGCTAAACCAAGCACAAAACTAAACGATAAGCTAACAAGGCACACAAACTTAGTCATATAATATATATATATTATTCATATTCACATATTAATATACATAGATATCTATAGGAAAGCTATATATATAGGCACATACATATATATATATATATATATATATATATATATATATATATATATATATATATATATATATATAAAGAGAGAGAGAGAAAGAGAAAGAGAGGTAAAAGAGTAAGTGAGTATGTGTGTGTTTGGCATGTGTGTGAAAGGATATGTGTTAATGTTCTAAAATTTAGTGATAGGTAGGTGTATGTGACATGGGATACATGATGTCAAAGGGTGTATGAATGCATGTGTGTAAAAGGTTATAGGTTAACTCAGTTTATAGAAATACATACATACATACTTACCTTGTATACATGCATACATACATATCATGTATATTACATTTACATGATACATACATGTATACTTGTATTATATTATACTTACATTCATGCATATTAGATACTTGTATTTATATTAACATATTGTAAACATTCATTTCATTCATGCATCTAGGCATTACCTACATGTTTTATACATATGCATATATTGTATATTCATATCATTTCATACATTAACATAGAGACATACAAACATGCACACATCATATATTGCATACCTTGCATTACCCTACATATCATGTTATATATTATCATTCCTTTCATATATTACATTATCTTTAAGTTGAATACATTATATATGGATACAATACATTATCTTGCATGCTTGTATTCATATATTACATTCTATATTACGTATATACATGTATTTCCTCCATTCATTCATGCTTGCATCATATACTCTATATTACCATACATGTTATCATTATATATTGTATTACAATATTTATACAATATGCATTCATATCTATCATTCTATATATATCTTGCATTCATATCTAGCATTCATTATATACTTTCATGCATACATTGTATATCATTTATACATTGCTCATATGCATTATATTAATTGCATTCCTACATGCTTGCATTCAACCATATATATACATTAATGTAAAGAGAATATATATCATATATATTATTTCTTTCATCTAATATATCATGTATTACATACTCTATATTTATTTAATATCCATACTACATAGGCTCATAGGTTACACAAAATGCATATATCGTATAGTCACTCTTCTACTTAAAACCAATACTGTACCAATTGGGCATTCACTAAATTCTATGATTAAAGTATGTTATAGATCTTTGTGTTAGCTTTCCGAAACTTTAAACGGATCGCATTTTCGCATCCGGAAGCTCCCGAAATCACGAAAATACCGAAACGCGTTTGTCTTTCGTATAGCTGACACTCAAATAATTCTACAGAAAGTTATAGAAAAACTTTGGCTTATTAAAATATATATTTGGAAATCTAACTTCGATACGATTCTTTTAAAAAAATGGGAGATAAATTGAAGTTTTAAGCTAAAAGTTATGACATTTCTAAGTTGCTATTGCTACTAAAAACGTGGATAAATATTATGACTAATTTAGGTAGTTTGAGACAAAAGAAACACAAGTATATAACATAATATATCAAGAACTCACTCTCTACACTAATATATATATATATATATGAGACACTATAGAACACATCTCCAATACAAAAATATGAGATTAAACATGTAATAATTCATTCATACTTAACAACAACACATAGTGTGTCCAAATTTGGGGTTTTCCCACATGGACACAACCACAACACAAAGGACACTCCTATGACCTCCAAATGGACACGAAATGGACACAAATGGAGATACAACCATGGGGGTCATTCCTATGGGTTCAGAATATTTTTATATGCATGTAGGGATGGATTAGAGGAGAGAT
The DNA here is from genome assembly GCA_029216955.1 of Iris pallida. Lineage (NCBI taxonomy): Eukaryota > Viridiplantae > Streptophyta > Magnoliopsida > Asparagales > Iridaceae > Iris > Iris pallida. The sequence goes on from JANAVB010009200.1 coordinate 26,239,593, forward strand.
TATACCTTCCGGAAGAGAGATTCAAAGGAAAATCCTTCCGACACAACACCGACACGTAGAGATTCTAAAAGGACACGAACGAGCTCCGAATCCTCCCAAACTTGGCTAGCACCCTCTAACCATGGAGTAGAGGAGAAATAAAGAAGATTTGGTGGAAGAAAGGGTTGATTTGGAGATGAAATCAATGGAGGTTCATCTCTAAATTAATTTGGGGAAGAACAGGAAAGAGAAAGTGGATGAAAACAAATGAATGAAGGAGTGACTTACTCCTTATCCTCCCATAGATGGCTGCCCAAAAAGGGTGAGGTGTCCCCTATTTGAATAACCAAAATGTCCTCCACTAATTTATTTGATTTAAATTAGGAATGGGTTAAAGGTTGAGGTCAATTTAGTTTAGTTTTAAGTCACTAATTAAACTAAACCTATCCATAAATAATTAGTCTAACTACTAACTAAAATTAATATCATGTGGACTAAAATTAATATCATGTGGGCCATGCCTAACTAGTGTGTGGGTCCCACTAGAGTCAAACTACCCCCCGGGTCCCCGTTTCAAGTCGGATTGAGTTAAAATTCAAACCCGACTCAAATAACCCAAAAACAATATATTAAATAATAAAATAAAATTCAACCCTAAAATAATATCATAAATAATAAAATAAATATCAAAAATATTCAAAAATGTAAAATGACAAAAATACTCCTGTTTCTGAAAACTGGGGGTGACATTGTCCCCAAATTACATATAGTTCAGTCCCTACTTCTTATTCTTAGTAATAGTTCAGTTTACTAGGTAAATGAGAAGTGGGATGTTTCAGTCAGTGGACATTTAATATCAGGCCTTGGGATGTAGGTTTCGGTTCATTTTGCTAACGGTTTCAGTCTTAAATTACTTTTATTTAAGTCAGTCATTAATAGTTCAGTCTTTAGTTTTATTTGTTTTCAGATACTGTATCAGTTTGAGAGCCTTGAATTTTGATTTTCTTTTAGTATCACAAATAGGAGGGGCTCGGGTTTGGTTTAAACCGTTAGCAGTCCCTGTTTATGTATTTTTGTCCTATACATTATTGTATCACCCACTTGTTGTATCAGTCCTTGTTGATGATATTTTATCAAATATTTCTTTGTTCAATCCCTATTTATTGATATTAGTCCAATACTAACGATGTGTTTTTAATTAGCTACAGGGATTCTCGATGAATGATGGTTTGTGAAGCTGCCGGCTTCGGTTTTGATGGTTTGTGAAGCTGCGAGCTTCGGTTACGATATGGTCATATGAAGCTGCGGGCTTCTGTTAAGGGTATTTTGTTCTACTATGGAACTTTAGTTAATATGAAATGGGGTTGGTATATCATGTACAAGTGTGATCTGTGAACAAAGTTTATCTTTTTGTTGGTTACTGAACAAAAGAACTGGTTAAATGTAAGAACATGTTTGTTTTGTTAAAATAAAATGTGCTTGTAAATTATTAGATGTTTGTGAGAGATTCTAGAATTTATATTATGCATTTCTGGATTTGATATTATGCATGGATCTCGTAATGTCGGCAACGTAAATGGAATCAATAAACATGGTCTCTTGACGGCTAAAAAACGTCAACAAAAAGAGAATCCATGTTGACGGTCATTAAACGTTAGCTAGGCCAGCGTCAGGAAAAGTATGCACCAATATTGACAATCTAAATTTGGGTTTAGTTGAGGCTAAAACCTGTCAACTAAATCAATTTTAGTTGACAGCTAAAACCCGTCAGCTAAAGTCATTCAGCAACCGTTGTAAACCCCCTAAAATCTTCTACTTTTATTTATTATTATTAAATATAATTAATTGGTATTTTTATTTAAAAGAAGTAATTTATTTCCTAGAAGTGGTAAAATTTATATTTTAGCATTATAAAGTGAGTAGAAATTTATTTTTATTTTTATTTTTATTTGATATTATGTGTGGGTTATTTTATACAAAATAACTCTATATTATAGGTTACAAATACTTTAAAAATTACTATTATTTTGTTTTTAAAATTTCTAGAATATATTCTTTAGGAACTTATTAATTATTTAAAGGATTTTTGTATTTTAGAAATAGTGGTAATATATATATATATATATATATATATATATATATATATTTTTTTTTATATATATATATATATATATATATATATATATATATATATATATATATATATATATATATATATAATATATATATATATATATATATATATATATATATATATATATATATGTAAAATATATATGTGTGTGTGTGTGTGTGTGTGTGTGTGTGTGTGTGTGTGTGTGTGTGTGTGTGTGTGTGTGTGTGTGTGTGTGTATCATGGACTTTTATTTTTTTAGTAATTTTTATATATTGATAATTAATAAATTGTTTTAGAAAGTTGTTTAGATTTTAGGACTTTTAATAGGAATTTTATTTGGGTTTTAAAAGTATATATGTGTGTGTATATATGTATATCTATATATACATACATACATATATATAATAGTTAAAAAATATATCAACCAGCGTACTTTTACCAGAAGGGAACAGTACTGGCTCCATCCCGATACCCCCCTTTTTGCTCCTTCCGCGAACCAAAACAAGATCGCACAAATTTGAGATCTCCTCCAAATCTTCATCTCCTCCTATCAAATCTTTTCCCTTAGATTCCCTATCCTGTTCTCCTGTGGATAACCAAAAGCTAGGATTTAAATCCATCCTAAATAGTTTAAAATTCGAATAGAATTCAGATTAAACCAATATAAAAACATCCAAAAAAATCTTTTGCCGAAGGATTCAACCACAAACGAGTCTCGTCCCGCAATATGACACCTTCCACGACCACATGTGTATCTCCGCAGCCAGGCGACTACCTGCACGGTCGCCTCGCCGTCGGCAATCCGTAGCAGAGCTACCCCGAAACCGACAGGGGCAAGAGCAGTGCTCTGTTTCATGGCACAGCCAAGGTACGCCCTTCTCGTTCAGTTTTCTTCGTATCTACTCCTCGAATTTATATTCCGTAAACTCCTATCCGGAGCCTACATAACCACCTAGGATCCCCATTGATTAGTTCTAAATAAATTTGTGTAGAAACCCTTCGAAAATTTGATCAAAAACTAAGAAAACACTTGGTTTACTGGAATTCAAAATAACAGAATAAGGCCTCACAGACCCGATTTGGAAGGCAAAATCCCGTCGATTCCTCGTTAGCCTTGAAAATATGAATGAACAGACTTATTGGAAACTTATACGAGATGGAAAACCAATTGGTATTTTTAATTTTCACTGATTAAATCGTGATTAATTTAGTTTCAAAGTTTATGAAAAATTAGGTTTTTAAAATAGTAAATTTAACAAAATTTCCCGATACGGCGTGCACCACGACAAATCGGGCGACGTGGTCACGCACTATCCACATCGAAAGGCATGTATGGATGTTGCCGACGTGTGGGAACAGACGAAACTCGATTTCGTTGCGTGTGCGCGACGAAATCAGTACGTATCCGTCGAGATACCCCGTATCGACCTTTTTCTAAGCTTGGCCATAACTTCGTACACGTTCGTCGGATCGACATAAAACTTGTGCCCTCGAGACCGAATCTTTTTTTTGGTCTTGTATGCCAAGTTTGGTCCGATTCTGAGAAGGTTGATCGGAACGCCTATTTGGTGGGCCCACGACCCGCTCCAACGGGCGAAATTGTGCACGGCCCGCCGGAATCCAACTTTGGACATACGGTTGGGTTCATCTCCTCAAATCGGACCCATAGACATGTAGTTTGATGACTTTAGATTCTGTAGGTTCTGGTACGTGTTTCGGTGCAAAATGGGTCCAATGGCTGACATCGTTTCGACCCGAAATTATAATTTTGCCCCTGTTCTAAAATTAGACTTTTGGACAGGCATTTCCTATATATTTCTTTTATGCCAAAACTATTCATGATGTTCATTTCAGCTTTCGAGGTCATTCGTAAAAGTTGGTTTTCATTGCTTTCCTATTCTGACGATTTGAGTCATCAGGCGTAGCCATTCTACACCCTACCCCCAGGCAAGATACCTTACTACCAGCTGTTTATTTTACTTTAGCTCATATTCATACATTTATTTATTACTTATTTTCTGTAAAATAAACTGTGATACATGGCACAACTAGATAAAATTTTCACTGTTTAGTTCTATTTCCTGCTATGTACTATTTTCTTATACATCGAACTTAGAGTTAAGGGACCAACCTTTGTGTGTTGCATTCATAGACCTTGACACATTTTTACCATGGAGTTGCGAGTCGCATATAGAACTCAGACATGCATGACTGGCTGGCCACCGGTACATATATGCCGTGTGATAGAAATAACCGCTAATAGAGGTTGCATACGTAGTTTGACTTAGCGGTTAATAGAGGTTTTGTGTTGTGGATACAACATAGTAGGCATTGGACAGGAAGGATAATACCTTAGCGTATGGACTACTATGTACTTTACCTTTGTAACCCGTGAGCTCCGTCGGAGACGCGGGTGAGATTACCCATGATTAATGACGGCCACTAGCGTTCTGCGGAACGTTATGCTCTTATTGATTGGGCCTCTGGTGCCATAAGGTGGGACCATGTCGATCCCATTTTAGCCAGGGCACCATGCATTGAAGGATGTTCTTAAAACTGTATTCACTTAGATTGGTTAGGCACCCTTATCCGTTAGGTATGAGTACTCTTAGTTTGGGTACTTGTATCTGACCGTGGCTTGGAACAATAACTTGTCGCAGAATAGTTCGCCACATCTTGTCCTTGTTTGGTTGTAGCTGTGGCTTACTACTCCGATGAGAAGGTGTTGAACCTTGTTGGGGTCCGGATACCATATTGGATTCGTGACTTGGAAAGATACTTTACCGTAGGTTAGTGTGCCATCTCCTGTCCTTGTTTGGTTGGAGGGATGGTACGCAAATCCAAATGGTGAGATATTGGACCATGTTATGATCCGATCTGACTTATTACTATTGAGCAGTTTATATTCAGTTTATGTGGTATGTTCTTTTTGTATCTTGCTAGGTCTCTCTGAGGACCTGGTGATTTCTTCAGGTATAGGTGTGCAGGACTTTCCGCAGGAGTATGGCTCCGGTATAGACTCATCCTTCACGCTCGAGCGAGTCGTTCCTTCTGATCACAGCTGCCCCTATTGGGTCAAGGAGCCTATTTAGTTATCTTCTCTTATTCTATTTATCTTAGAGGTTGGATTCTTTTTCTTTCAGTTTATTCTAGTGCCGGTAGTAGATTTGTCTCCGCCCGGTCAACCATTATATTTTGACATTCACTTTGATTATGAGATTCTATTTTCCTTACATTATACTGTGGATGAGATATAGCTTTTACCTGTGACTGTCTGTTATTATTATTCACAATACAGCTTATGTGTATATTCGAGATTTCCATATATTGGAGTATATCTCGTATATATGCAGCTGGCATACTACGTTTCTAGTCCTACATTTTTTGGGACTGGGGTATTACATGTTTTTGTGGTGGCCTATGCAGGTCAAGATAAATTATTTGGTTACTTTACCTTACCAAGCAAGCCTGCGTATAGGATTAGAAATTTAGGATCTCATCCACATATATGGCATTCTATCTCACTTTCATTTCGAACTCCCAACCGTCTAACTTGGTTGTTTCTTGTTTGAATTATTCTTCCGTAAATCCTTATCCCTCTTTCATGCGTACTAGGTCTTCATGTTCTACCATTCAATCATACTACTAGTTCAACTCTTATAAGTTGGGTAAGAAGCCTCACAACATAACTTCCTTTGACTTTAACCAAGGCCTTAGGCAAGAAGACAGTAGGACGACTTTATAGGCATGAACACCGTACATGACTTAGATTCTTAAGTAGTTTAAGCTATTTATATTTTCTTTCATCATTATCTCGCGTATTTGTAATCGGACTACCTTGACTAATATTGCTATTATAGCCTAGTTTTGCGAGCTTACTCTCTCATCAAGCTTGTTCGGGACATATGTTTTATTGTGGGCGCCTACGGATACACTGTCTTATCAGAACTGGTGTATTGTGGTCTGATCAACCATAGTGCATTTGGTTCGCCTTTCGTATGATTTTACGTAGATTGAGATATGGTTAGCTTAACATATTCACCCTCTAGGATCTCATCCACGAGTTGTTGACATTTTTGAAATTCCTTACTAAACTCTCTTTCAATTGCTTGACTTGCAACCTATCTGAATCTATTCTAACATTGCCCTTATCTTCATGCCAGCAATAGGACTTTACACAGCGGACACACCACTCGCCCGGCCATCACATCTAGTGATACGATTACCTAGGAGGGACAGGCTTCCCCAATAACTCCGGTGACCCCGCATCAGCTAGAACAACAGCAGGATACTACGATCCCGTCGACGGTACAGCCGGAGGCCCAAGTGCCCCCAATCAGCCACAAAGGGCAGACTACTACAGTACCCTCTGGAGAGAATGCACCATCACCTTTTCCTCAGCAGTTTTTACCACAGCCCGAACCCCAACTGCCTCCACTTTCGACTGATGCGGACCCGACCACCCAGTTTATGTATGATATGCTACAATCTCAGTGGTAACAAATGGAACTGTGGAGGCAGAGTATGATGACCTACTTAGTTAGACCTCCACCACCAGCCCCGGTATCAGACCCAACTCCAGCTCCATAAATATATCTGGGCTCCATTACGGACTTTATCGACATGGGCCCTAAGAATTTTAAGGGTACCGAGGGTCCCTTAGAAGTTTTCGCATGGCTTATCAGCACAGAGAAATACTTGAAGGCATCCCAGTTGCCAGCACATGATTGGTTGATAGCAGTGGACTTAATCTTAGAAGACAATGCTCACCACTAGTGGAACGCTGAAGAAAGGCGACTGGGCACTGGGATCACATAGAAGGAGTTTTACGACCTCTTCTATGAGAGATTTTTCTCCATCCATGTTCGAAATACTCTCTATGACCAGTTCCTTCATCTAAAGTAGGGGAACATGTTGGTAGATGAGTACAATGTAGAGTTCAGCCGTTTGAGTAGATTTGGTGCGACAATAATCCCGACAGAGCTAGAGAAAGCAAGAAGATTCCATCAGGGGTTCGCACCAGAACTCAAGACATTTACTACTACATAATCTCAAGTCTCTCATGCAGCTGTCTTGAAGGAAGCACGTACCCAGGAGCTACTTCGCAAGGAACAGTAGGCACAGAGATGCCATGTACCGGTAGTTGCACCAGTTAGGGCGACTCAAGGTGGACCCACCAGAGGGCCTATAGGATAGTACCAGCAGAGGCCCACACCCTATAAGAAGCCCACCTGCAACTACTGCGGGAAGAAAGGCCACATTCGAGATGGATGTCGGATTCATCTCGGCTTATGCTTGAGGTGCGGATCAGAACAACACAGGATTATCGATTGTCCCGAGCCGCCGAGGCAAGGGCAAGCATTTACCATGGCTGTGATAGACTCCCATCCTGAGATTAGAGATCTGACAGGTATTATTCTACTTATACCACTATTCTTTATTTAAGTCATGGCTTAACACTTGAGCAATACATTCATCAGCTTGGTCAGCATGCATGAGAACTATCTTTGATACCATTAGAAATATCATGACTATAGTTTAGCAAGCTTATAAATAGAACTCTTGGATTCTTCGTTAGAAATCTCGAATGACGTGCCTTAAAATATGTGACTCCGTCAACAACACTCGTATGCTTTGGATGTGAGGAAATCACCCAATCTCTATGCATATCATTTCGATACCTTACCGTGACCTTGATGTTTGAAGCACAACATTAGCTATTTTCTTCCAACAAACTTCACTTACATGAACTAGACGAGCCTCCCTACACGCATGACATATCTGTTCCACAAAATACACCATTATGTGCTTCATTTCAATTATACCACATGTATAATCCGATTCCTTAGAAAGAACCATAGATATCCATTTTCATCCCATTTGATGTTTAACCATGCTATATCGAGCCATTCCATCAGACGAACTGAATATTCATGATTCATGCAAGACCAAGAACACCTTGTCATATAGAATATGGTGCTAGTTTAAAATCCTTGTATAAATACCTCCTCAATCTTTTCAAAAATTGAGTTACGAATTGACTACCTGCTCTCCCTTCGTATTCAGCCCACTATATTTTTATTAAGATTTATTGTCATGTTTTTAGATGAGGCTTATTTTAATTTCAAGGACAAAATTTTTATAAGTTGGGTAGGATGTAAACCCCCTAAAATCTTCTACTTTTATTTATTATTATTAAATATAATTAATTGGTATTTTTATTAAAAAAATAATTTATTTCCTAGAAGTGGCAAAATTTATATTTTAGCATTATAAAGTGAGTAGAAATTTATTTTTATTTTTATTTGATATTATGTGTGGGTTATTTTATACAAAATAACTCTAATAGGTTACAAATACTTTAGAAATTACTATTATTTTGTTTTTAAAATTTCTAGAATATATTCTTTAGGAACTTATTAAGTATTTAAAGGATTTTTGCATTTTAGAAATAGTGGTAATATATATATATATATATATATATATATATATATATATATATATATATATATATATATATGTGTATCATGGACTTTTATTTTTTAGTAATTTTTATATATTGATAATTATTAAATTGTTTTAGAAAGTTGTTTAGATTTTAGGAGTTTTAATAGGAATTTTATTGGGGTTTTAAAAGTATATGTGTGTGTATTATTGGCCCATTGGTCATATGATCAAACTGATTTTAATAATTGATCAAACTCTGTCTCGATATATGGAACTAGTCAGGATATCTCGGACTCTTGGACATGATCAAGAACAGCTATCTACTTAGTTCAAGACCGAAGCGTTGTTTGCCTGTTCGAGTCTGTATTTCTTTGAGCAATGTATTTTTCATTTTATTTGAGTCTAGGAATACTTTGTACACCAAGTCGTACTGGAAAATTGACTATTCTAAAATGATTTCAAAATGTTTTTAAAATGTCCTTAGTTTTGAAAAACATTCTTATTTACAAAAGTTCCAAAAAGGTTTTCAAAATTCCCCAAAAACTAATTTTAAAACCATAACCTAACCCTCACAGAACTCGACCAGAGTTCGGCCAGAGTTCGGTTAGTGGCCATTTTGTTTTTGAATTCCTTGGAACTTGGTCCTCCTGCAGTTGCGGATTTGGTCGAGATTTGCTCATCGAGTTCTGCCCAAATTTTGCCCGAATTCTGCCAAAATTCTGTCTTTGGAACTCCTATAAATAGAGAAGGATTTTGATCATTTTAACTCACTCATTCACTTTCAATCTTCTCTCTACTTAAATCTTTCAGTCTTCCAAAGAGTTTTTCTCGAGCTTCAATTTTCAGATTCCAAGCCAGTTACAATCCTCTAGTCGATTTGCCAGTACGGTACGGTTTAGAAGTTTCAGAGTGATTGTAATCAGAAGGCTTGATAGAAGAATACCTCTTCACAATTGAAGTTGGACGAGTTCTTCGTATCAAAGCTCGCGTTGTAGAAGTTGCAAGGACTTCGTAAGAAAACTTGCGATTTTGCCAATAGTGGATTCAACTGGTAGCAAGAGTTCTACCGACTGGACTAGTCCTTAACAGAGGTAAACCAGTATACATCGTTGTCTTTGCGTTTGCTTTCTTATCTCTGCCTTTACATTATTTAGTTGTGATTATTATTCTGTGATCTTGCTTCTAACATTTTTAAATTAGCAGTATTCCGCTGCCAACTCTATTTACCTCCCCTCTAGAGTATTCTGCTTTACGATTTCGTTCCTACAATTGATTTCAGTGCAGGTTCTCCATCTAGAGGTATTATATTCTGATCCAATTGTTCCTACAATTGGTATCAGAGCGGGTGTTACAGGTAAAGCAAGGTAACATTGTAATTATTTATTCATTTAACTAATTGTTATATAGATCACAGCACAACACATGGCAACTATGAAATTCACAAGTGAAGGCCAGGCCACAAACAGACCTCCACTGTTTGATGGTACGAACTATACCTATTAGAAAACACGAATAAGTTTCTTCTTGAAATCACTTGACTTTGATTTATGGTCTATTATTATTGATGGCTATCAAAATCCACCTCGTATAAATGTTGATAGAGTTTTAATTGAAAAACCCCATAACAGATATACAGAGAAAGAAAAGAAAAAGGCTAGTCTTGACGCACGTGCTATTAACGCTTTATTTTGTGCTTTAGACAGAACTGAAATTAACAGGGTGTCTATCTGCACAACTGCTAATGAAGTGTGGAAGCTTCTTGAAGTCACACATGAAGGCACGACTCAAGTCAAAGAATCAAAGGTCAACAGACTTACTCAAGAGTATGAGGTGTTCAAGATGAAGCCCAACGAAACAGTTACTCAGATGTTCGAAAGATTCTTGGATATTGTAAATCCTTTGTCCTTCCTAGGCAAAGATTACAGTAACCATGAAAAGATTCGCAAACTCCTGCGAGCACTTACCAAGAACTGGATTCCAAAGGCTACTGCAATCATTGAAGGGAACGATCTCACAACTATGTCCCTCGAAGTACTCATGGGTAAGCTACTCACTCATGAACTCGAGCTACAAGATTTTGAAGAGCCTACACCAAAGGAGAAGACGATCGCTTTCAAGGCTCAGCACAGAAAAGCTGCTGAAGATGATTCAGACAGCAGTGAATCTGATGCTGAAGATCAAGCACTCCTAGCAAGGAAATTCAAAAGATTCATGAGATATGAGAAGAAAGCCAAAGAAAATAATAGCAGCAACAACTGGTATCAAGATGATGTTGTCTGCTATGGCTGCAAGAAGAAGGGACACATGAAGAAGGATTGTCCTACAAACTCATTATCAAGCAAGAAGAGCAATAGGTATGAAAAAGGGAACCTGAAGAGATCAATATCACGGAAGTATGCCAACACCAGCATATGGCATGAAAGTGAAGCCAGCGACTCAGAAGACGATCAATCAGAAGACGCTGCAAATGTATGCTTTATGGCATCCGATCAGGTACTCTCTGAACCTGTAGTTGATACATATGATGACTTTACCTTTGAGCAATTAGGAGATGCCTTCAGTGAACTGATAAGTGTTTACAGGAAACTGCGTAGTAAATATCAGACCTTTAAGAGGGTACTCAAAGAGTACAAAGGTGAAATAGAAAGACTTACCGACCAACTAGCTGAGGTTAGAAATAATGTTAGTGAGTTTGGTGAGCTTTCATCTGTCAAGCTCTTATTACACGACACTATCAAGTCATCCGAAGAAAAAGACAAGGTTATTGACCAACTGAAAGAAGAACTTTCTAAAGAGAAGAAAAGTCTTCAATGTGCACAAGTCAGAATGGAAGCACTCACTTCTGACTATACTAAGTTGTATGACACTTTCAAAAGATTGGAAATTAGGTTAGGAAAACAGCCTGAGACTGCTGCTTCCTACCCTAACACGTGTCACTTACCGAATAATCGGAATATTCCCAAACCAAACACTGTCAGACCTAACCCTATCAAACCTTTACCCCAAAAGGTTAAACCCAAACAGGATTATAGTATGCTTTCTTCTATACCAGAAAACCTAAACCTACCAACCATGCACACCACTCAGCTTTTAACACTCAACATGCACAATGTCATTATTGTGGCCACACTGGTCATATTTCTCCTGCATGTAGAATCAGAAGGCTCGTTGATTTAAATATTTATGCATGGATACCAAAAGCTAACATATCAGGACCCTACAAGAAATGGGTACCAAAAGTTTCATCTGTAAATTGTTTTGTAGGTGGAACACCTTTCACATGCTAAAAGCAAATGGATTCTCGACTGCGGTTGTTCACGGTATATGACCGGTGACGCTACACTATTTGCAACACTGTCGAAGAAGAAGAAGGAAGGTTATGTCTCATTCGGTAACAACTTGAAAGGGTATATCATTGGTATCGGTGATGTTGGTAAATCTCCCTATCATGTGATTAAGGATGTCTGTCTGGTTACCGAGTTGAAACATAATCTACTCAGCATAAGTCATTTAGCTGATCATGGTTATGGCATCAACTTTGGCAAAGACAAATGTACTATAGTTAATAGCTCAACTGGTAGTACTATCTTTGAAGGTATCAGGGAAGACAACATATATGTTTTCTATTTGTTAGAAGAAACTTACATTTCAAGTAGATGCTTAATGGCTAAAAGTGTTGAGAGTCATCTGTGGCATATGAGACTCGGTCACGCAAATATGGACACAATCTCAAGATTATCCACGAAAAAGCTAGTACGCGGTTTACCGGACATAACATTCAAGAAGGATTCGGTATGCAGCCAATGTGAAAAGAACAAAGCTACCAGATCCACATTCAAGTCAGTAAATGTAGTATGTACTACTAGACCTCTACAATTGCTACATATGGACTTATTTGATCATAGCAGAGTTGCTAGCCTCGGAGGTAAGCTATATGCTTTTGTAATTGTAGATGATTAATCAAGATACACGTGGGTATACTTCTCGACACGCAAGAATGATGCATTATCCGAATTTGTCACCTTTTGCAAGAAAGTACATAATGAAAAAGGTTACATGATCACTCCTATTAAAAGCGATCATGGTGGCGAATTCGACAATGCAGAGTTTAAGCAATTTTGTGACACATACGGTTTTGTACACGAGTTCTCCTGTCCTAGGACTCCACAACAAAATAGAGTTGTGGAACGTAAGAACAGAACTCTATCCGAAATGGCCAGAGTAATGTTAAATCAGTTTAGTCTACCCAAATATTTCTGGGCTGAAGCTGTCAATACAGCTTGTTTTGTTCTCAATAGAGTTCTAATTCGACCCAAATTGAAGAAGACTCCATTTGAATTATGGTTTGATAGAATTCCATCAGTTTCATATTTTAGAATATTTGGTTGTAAATGCTTTATTCTTAATACAAAAGATAATTTGGGAAAGTTTGACGAAAAGGCCGATGAAGGTATATTTTTAGGTTATACGGCCAAGGGCAAAGGATACGGAGTCTTCAACAAACGAACTATGATCATCGAAGAATCAATCAACGTCACCTTTGATGAATTGAATCAAATGACTATCGATGACAAAGACGAAGGTCTAACTGTACCAAGCTCAACACCAGCTGATTCTCTACTAACACCAGCTGATTCTCCAAGAGGAGAACCCGGAAGCAGCTACCTTCGGAGTCTGCCGAAAAGATTAAAATTTACGGCTGATCATCTAAAGGATTTGATAATTGGTGATATTACCAAAGGTGTAAGTACTCGTACATCCAGTAGAGATATTGTTTCTAGTGTTGCATTCATTTCACAGCTAGAACCCAAAACTATTGATGAAGCATGTAGTGATAATTTTTGGATAGATGCTATGCAAGAGGAATTAAACCAATTTGAACGGAATCAAGTTTGGGAACATGTTCCAAAGCCTATTGATCATCCGGTCATTGGCACCCGATGGGTATTCTGAAATAAACTGAACGAGAATGGTTTAGTGACTCGTAGTAAGGCTCGAATCGTAGCTCAAGGATACAATCAGGAAGAAGGTATCGACTACGATGAGACTTATGCCCCAGTTACGAGATTAGAATCTATTCACATGTTATGTACATTTGCGTATTTTCATAATTTCAAATGGATGTCAAGAGTGCATTTTTAAATGGTTTTATAAAAGAAGAAGTTTTTGTAGCACAACCTCCAGGTTTCACAGATTTTAAAAACCCTGATCATGTTTTCAAGTTGAAGAAAGCTTTATACGGTTTAAAACAAGCCCCTCGTGCTTGGTATGATCGTCTAAGCTCCTTCCTACTTGACAACGGTTTTTCAAAAGGTAAGGTTGATACTACACTTTTTATTAAGTCTTTTAATGGCAAGCTTCTCTTAATACAAGTCTATGTTGATGATATTATATTTGGATCTACTGATGAATCTCTGTGTCAAGAATTCTCTAAGTGTATGCAGAATGAGTTTTAAATGAGCATGATGGGAGAGCTGAAATTCTTTTTCGGACTGCAAATCAAACAAACTGACAATGGGACATTCATAAATCAAGCCAAGTACACAAAAGATTTGCTAAAGAAGTTTGATCTGGAAAATGTCAAACCTATTGGCACTCCGATGGCAACTTTAATAAAGCTTGATATTGATGAACAAGGCAAGCCGGTCGACACACGTAAGTATCGAGGTATGATCGGTAGTTTACTTTATTTAACTGCTAGTCGTCCAGATATTATGTTTAGTGTTTACCTGTGTACACGTTTTCAAGCTAATCCAAAAGAATCACATCTGTGCGCAGTTAAGCGTATCTTTCGATACCTCAAGGGCACTTCTTCTGTTGGCTTATGGTATCCCAAAACTAAGTCCTTTGACCTTATTGGTTACTCGGATGCAGATTTTGCTGGATGCAAAGTTGATAGAAAAAGTACCAGCTACACATGTCATTTCTTAGGCAAGGCTTTAGTCTCATGGTTTAGTAAAAAGCAAAATTCTATAGCACTATCAACAACAGAGGCTGAGTATATCGTCGCAGGACGTTGTTGTGCTTTGATTTTATGGATGAAACAAACCTTAGAAAACTATGATTTATTTTACATACGCATTCCCATTTTCAGTGACAACACGATCACAATTAATTTGACTAAGAATCCAGTATGTCACTCTCGTACTAAGCATATCGAGATTCGACATCATTTTCTTAGAGATCATCATCAGAATGGAGATATTGACCTTGTGTACATAGATACTGAGAATCAATTAGCTGACATCTTCATAAAACCTCTAGTAGAACACCGTTTCAATTATTTACGTCGAGAATTAGGAATTTTGGACATCAATAATATTAATTAATTTTGTTTTATGATTATATTTCAATATGCAAAAACTGTGTTAGAAACAAGCCAATAAAGAGTCTGTCTGTCACAACAACTACGGTTGAAGCGAAGCGGTACTTAAGAGTTCCCCGGTGAAACCTCCGCCAGCTGGGACAGTACTCCTACAGCTAATCTAAGACAGTCGCTGTGTAACGATATTTAGTCTATAAAATAATATTAATTATATTAATTGAATATTGAAATTACTAATCTTTGAATTAAATCTTTGAAATGAGTCAATGAAAAAGAAAGTGTTCCAAACCAACCCAAGGCGAATTCGGCCAGAATTCGGCCCGAGTTCGGTTAGTGGTATCTGGTTATATAACCAGAACCCGAGAGCCTTTCTTCTTCTGTAACCCCTCTTCCCGGAATTTTTTGATAAAATATTTTTCATTTATTTATTTGAAAAGGGTCAGAGTTCACCCTTTCTTAAAACTACATCTCACATGCATTCCTTGTCTGAGTTCAAAATCTACTATATATAAGAATGGATAATACCTTGGACAATCAGGACTAAAACTATGGAAGTCGAAGCTTTTCCTACAAGTGGGTATTTAGTACTTAGCTCTTTAGGTTTAATTGGGTGGGATATTTCTAAGTGATGCTTGTCGTTCCTCAACAATCTGGATTTAGGTCCCTGGTTGATAACAGATCTTAAACCTTGATTAGGAAAATATTTTATGCAAGAGGACTACCTTTAGAGTCTTGTAGGAAAGCAGCATCCGTGACTCGGTATTTACAATATGTGCAATCACAACATTGGGTGATTGGTAATTCTCAAATGTTTGGACTCTTCATCACATTGCACATCATCTGACCATGATTATGTACCGTTCCATTAGGGCGTTGTCGATTTCGATACGCAAGGCACCAAAGTCGAGAATAAATCTAGTATATTAAAGCCTAGTGGGAAGTTGGCCTAACTGCTTGTTCGTTATTTTTGTATATATATGTATATATGAATATATGTTCTGTACGTGTATGAATAAGTAAATAAATAAATATATAAATGTATATGGTGTATATATATATAAATATATATATATAAGAATATATACGTGAGAATATACGTATACATATATGTGAGTGTGTATATATATATAAGTATTAAGTGTTAATAGAAAATAGATATTAAGATATAAGAAAAAGAAAGAAAGGAATAAACAAGCAGAAGCAGCAGTTAAGAAGCAGTTCATATGAGAAGCAAACCCACAGCCTTATCACTAACCCACGAGATATTGGTGGGGACCAATATCTCGTGAGACGGCTAAAGCCCAAAACCGTGCATAAAACCTCCCACAGGCCGAGAGGGAATTCCCAGCCAACCCGAGCTCAGTATAATCAACCAAACCGAGCACTGCTCGGATTTTTCCAAGTTATATATATATATACATTGCGAGAGGGGGACTTCATACGAAACCCTAACACCATGGTCCGCCACCCCACGCGACCCCAACCACCTGGGCGGCCCCCCCGACGGCCGCGCACCGCCGCGCGACGGCCGGTCGGCCAGGAGCGCCGACAGTGCACACACGCGCGTGACAATGGAACAGCAGCAGTAGCTGCGGAGGTGCCTACTTCGTGAGGCATTCTCGCAACGTGTGATCGATCGTTGCACGAACCGAAAATTCTGGTATGATCTCCATATAACCCTCTCCAATCCCTGTCATTTAGATTTCTTCAAAACGCTTTGATTCGATTGCAAATCGAGTCCAACTTCTGAGAAAAACCTAGTTTAAGAGAACTCAAAACAGAACTTGAACCAGTCCAAACACCCAACTCGACATCGAATTTTCTACCAATTTATTCCTTGAATCAGAAAACTTTCTGGACAGAAGTTAAACCCAAGATATAGGGCTAGAGAACCCTTTTTACAGAAATCAATTTTGATCACTGTGCGCCGAGAAATCGGCTTTCCAATATTGAGAAAAATCTGTTTTCAAAATCACAAAATCATTCCAC
This sequence comes from Iris pallida, assembly GCA_029216955.1. Classification (NCBI taxonomy): domain Eukaryota; kingdom Viridiplantae; phylum Streptophyta; class Magnoliopsida; order Asparagales; family Iridaceae; genus Iris; species Iris pallida. The sequence goes on from JANAVB010009200.1 coordinate 26,256,449, forward strand.
ACGACGTGCGTCACGCCAATCTAGACGATGTGGTCGCAAACCGAAAGGATCGAAAGCTGTGTATCGGCTTCATGGTCGTGTGGGCTTTGGCGGAATTCAAATTGGTCGCGTGTGCGCGACAAATTTGATACGTATCCGTCGAAATTCATCGTATCGTGCATGTTACAAATTCTCCAATTACTTTGTGCACGCTCGTCAGATCGAGACGAAACTTGCGCCAACAGAATCGTATCATTTTTCTGGTCCTGTATGCCAAGTTTGGTCCAATTCTTAAACAGTTGAATCCGACGTCGTTTTGCGGGCCCCACGGTCCCACTCAACGGGTGATTTTGTGCACGGCCCGCCGGAATCTAACTTTGGACATACGGTCGGGTTCGTATCGAAAAACTGGATCCATAGACATGTAGTTTGACGACTTTAGAGACCGTTGGCTCTGGCACGCTTTTCGGTGCAAAGTGGGTCCAACGGCGGACATCATTTTTGCCCGAAATTACCGTTTTTCCCCTGTGTCCAGAATTGGACGTAAGGACAGGCAATCCTAGCTAATTTGACTATTCTGAGATCATTGGTATTGTTTATTTCAGCTTCCGGGGACTGTTGTACAGGTTTTGACTATAGAGGCACATTGAGTAGTTCAGATTGTCGGTTTCACCAGCAAAGGACCACAGGCGAGTATAGTTTATTGTTTGCATTTCGATATTGATCTTTACTATATTTCATTGATTAGTCATTGGTTATGTGATTATTTTCTATTATAAATTGTTGAGTCGAGAATGAGAAGTACCAAGGATGTGTGATTTGACCTTAGACCGTGTAGACCGTGTAGACCGTGTTGCATTTATTTCTTATAGACCGTGTAGACAGTGTTTTATTTATATCTTGTAGACAGTGTAGACAGTGTTTTATTTATTGCAAAGTAGACAGTGTAGATCGTGATTATTGCTGCATTTAAACTGTGTAGATCGTGATTATTATTTTGTAGACAGTGTTTCTTTACTGCAATATTAACTGTAGACCGTGTAACTGTAGACCGTGTAAATGTAGACCGTGTAACTGTAGACCGTGTAACTTTAGACCGTGTAGACCATGTCGCATAATTGTCCCGAAACCGATCACATATCAAAGGTACTTCTAACAGTGGGGAAAGTATATGTATCTATTTATTTACTATTGATTTTCTGTCTATTCTTACGGCTTTACTGATTATTTTCAAAACTCATGATTGATGTCTAACCTTTATTTTATAGTTATTTTCTTTATTGAAATTGCATTCAGTGGATTGTGCTCGTTCCATTCCTGACTGGAAACCAACATTTTCAGGTTAGCCGTGGATTCACTTAGCTTGGGGAGTGACGGGAATACTTGCAGACAAAAGCCTAGAGACTAGATAGATAGTTGAGTTGTAGTCATTCATTTATTTGTACAAGTTTATATTTTTCTACAAATGTAAAACTTGTGATCATTGTAAGTTAAATTAATTATGTGGATGAGCATTATTTGTGATTTTGATCTTCATGGCCGTGACAGCGTTCTACCGCCGACACTGTGGCGTAGGCTGGCTTGGACACGTCTCGTATCCATTTTAAAAAAAAAATGGATGCGGGTCGTTACAAGTTTTTGTGGTAGCCCATGCAGGTCAGTCTTCGCAAATCATGCGAACTCGTGATAGTACTTAAGTTAGTTGTACTATTGCGAGCCTGCGACGGGAACATGCTTATTCACGAACAAGGATTAATTTAATTTAAGAGAATGACTAGGACTAGGAGTCCCTTACACAAATTGACCGATGGGTAGTCTAGGCCATGCAATGTAGATGAGGGTTATGGATTTTGATAGTTTGTTATATCTCCATAAGTACACTATTTAATCTAGATAGGATGATATGATCCAATGTGGATATACTATTGCTTTGTGAGACAGGGCTTCATAGAGATGAAGATCTAACCTTGATAAATGGTGCAATTCTTTCTTCTTGCCCTTTGGATATCATCCTCACATCTTAGTCAAATTGCCTATTTAGTTCCTATTTTGCCCTAAGAATTATTATTTTTATGTTATCCATGGATGAACCTCAAGTTAGTTTCGATTCAAGTTTTTCTCAAAGGCTTGAATACACATAGAATAGGTACTAGAATGGTTGTATCTCTTTGTCTTCAGTTATTTCTCCATGTTCAATCCTTATTTTAAGAGTTGTGACTGATAGAACAAATGTTTACGCTTTATTTCGTAGTCAACTTGTTTGAATTTATAGAAGCCCATAAAGTTTTACAGATATAGTTAAAAGAATATTAATTGACTCATAATGGCAGGACAACAGCGCACTGTCGCCATTTATTTGAATTATGGAGACTATGGACTCACTGCAGCCAGTAGCGCACTGGCGAGACACGACCCTAGAGTTGAAATTTTTAAGGAAATTATAGGTTATAAAATATTCCTAAGACTAGGGCTGGTGGTCCTTTTTGATCATAGTTACCCGGGTGTCGAGATAAGGTAGAGTATTTGATAGCATATCACATCTGAATCACAGAACCAAGAATTTACCATCACCCGAGTGTACGGACGAGGCATAACTCTCTGTAAAATGACTTCAGACGTGATTACAGGTTTAGGATACTATAGAGGATAGGACGGTGCCCTGTATGTTCTATAAGATCCGAAGCCAATAGTAGTGGAAGTTCTGTAAGTTTGGTAGCATGTCTCCCGACCTAGCACTCTGTACGATCCTCGTGATCTACTGATGAGGAAATTGACTAACACTAATAGGTTACCTAGAATATAGAATACAGAAGTCCCTAAACCATTAGTTGACCAAGGCCTTAAGGGTAAGATGGCAGTGGGATGTCTATAGAAGCAAGAATACCGGGTAAGGTTTGATTCTCACAAAACTCGAACTACTTGTGTCTTTTTTTAAAAAATCTCGCATAATTGTATTCGACTATCTTAACCAACGCTGCTGTTACAGCTTAGTTTTGCAAGCTCACTCTGTTCTCGAGCTTAATTCAAGGCATATGTTTAGTGGGGACGCCTGCTAACTTATTGTCTAATCAGAATCAGTGTATTATGGTCTGATCAACCATGATGCATTTGGTTCGCTTTTCGTTTAATTACACTACATGGATGGAGATATGTAGGTATCTAGGATCTCATCCGCGACTGCTTGACAATTCTTCTTGAATGATACGTTCGTCTTTGAATCACGTGATTGTATTCAGTGACATCTTTCTTGAACTCTTTATTGTTTTTGTCCTTCACTGATTTGGAAAGACAGAAGCTCGTAATTGGTAGAAAGATACCGAGTATTCCCATGGCTATGGTAGTTGTATACACAAGTATAGTTATCATTGGCCAGCCATGTGATTGAGTTACTCGTTCTCCCATCGACCCTCAAACTACTATTGAGACTTTCGAGCCATCTGAATTTGTGAATGATTAAGGTTTTACACTTAGTCGACTGCCAACCTAGGAGACTATCACTCCTCAAGAAACCAATTGTCGTGAGTCTCTAACTATCTGCTTGAAGCTTGCTTTAACTAGCAACCCTTGTGCCTTGACTCAACCGTCCCTCGACCAAGGCCCACAGTTTAGACATGAGATAATAGACAAGGGTAAGGACAATCATTTACCGTGACTATGGTAGATGCTCATCCCGAGATTGGTTTCCAACAAATATTACCCTGATTATGTAAATTTTGATATTAAGACCTAACTAGGGTTGGAGCACCACGGTCACTAGCTTAGCTAATACCATAGATTAAATACCCTGTCAAATTATGATCTACCAGTTGTCAACAACAATGCATGATCACTACGGGCCCATACCACTAGAACCCTTGTGACAATAGTCTGACAGGTTTGACACAACTAGAGTTTCATGACTCAGTTGTTAGAAATCTTTTTAGATGATGTGCCTTAGAGTTGGTTACCCCGTCGATAACTCTTGTATACAGTAGATGAGTAGATCATTCCATTTTATCGACCTTGTGTCCTTGTACACACTCGTTTTTCGGTTAATGAGGAACGATCCTTGATTTGACTTATATACCGTATCCAGATACGTCGTGCCCTATTCCCTATTAACAAAGAGTCGAGGTACAGTATCTGGACTTTGGGAACCCTCTAACCTCAACGTTCCTAAGACCATGTCCTATTTTTAAGGTGGGTTGACTGTAAGCCTCCTACAATTTTAGGATATACGAAGATCACCGATTGATTAGAACAAATTATTTTTTTTTATTAGAATGATAGTTAGTGTCTCATTAGACTCCCACTTTCCATTTAGATCGTTTTGTGTTCCCGACCGTGTCATTAACAATCGGGGCACGAGACCAGCTATTACCTTCCAATAAATTTCAAATGCAAGATCTAGACGAGTCTACCTTCCTCTAGGTATATCATGTCCCACTCAAACCCGTCTCCTTGTACTCTATTTTTGGGGTACGACTTTCAGGTTAAAAGGACTAGTTATGACTTTTACCATAGTACCAATACACTTTCCAACCTTCACTAGAGCCTTGACCACGACCCCACTCCTTCGACCCAATAGTTGGTCGTGATCTACTCGAAGCCCACTATGCACATGCCACTAGTGTGCCACTCAATTGAGACCTCATGTGCTACTTAAAACACAAAAGTCACTGAAGGCGCATTTGGGCTTATGGACCTAGCTAACCGACCCGACGGGCAACTAGCTCAACCCCTTGAATAGAAACCTATTCTAGATTACCCTAGCCTAGTAGAAATAGTTATCAATGGGATATTGTCCAGGCAATATAGATTAAAGTCCAAGGTTCATCCAACCAGCGATGGATGTCCAATTCGAAAATCCATTAAGACCCAGTAAAATCCATCCATACAAACCACCATTTTTGGAGTATATACAACCGAACTAATTGAGATAGCTCCCTAAACCTATTAGGTAGTCTCCATCTCTTAGGATGTGAAGTCATTTGTAACCCTTATTCCAACTACCTAGAAGTTGCGATACGATCTTGTATTGCATTTTATCTCTTGCTGGTGTATTTAAATAACCACGGGATAGATCACAATCTTGATTTCTCCAATTTCCGTTCTATTATGGAACCTTGTTTAGAATTACGAGAACGAAACTTCTGTATTGCACGGAGTGCAAGCCACTCTAAGAAATAAAGGGTTCTCGATTTAACAAGTGACTGGACTAGAGTAGCCCACTCTAGCAAGTAAGTCAATGGTTCATAGACTTTCTTTCCATCCGTGTCATTGAGTACACTCTACCGTTCTTGAAATTTCATACTTGCTCTCGATTATTTTTCTTATCTTCCTATACCTCCTATTTTAGAGCGACGAATGGTTCTGCTTATTAGAATTTATAAATAGTTCTTAGCTACTGGTGTAAAATTTGTTGCTTGTAAAATTTTTGGGTTGCTTGATAGATGGAAGAGGATGTAGATGCAATATACAGAGGTAATCTATTGGTAGGAGTTTTAGCAAGAAGTCGGATGATCATAAAGTTTAGGGACATAGCCTTGAGGGAGTAGTATGACCAAAGGTGGGTGGAAGTCCTCGAAGTTTCGTAGTTAGAAAATGGCTAGGAGGAGGATATAAACTGTTTTGGAGGAATTAAAATTTAAGGAGATTAAGGTTAAGGTAGACTTTTCTTTTGAATTTTAAGAAATAGTTATGATATAGAATTTCGAGGACAAAATTATTTTAAGGTGGGTAGATTTGTAACCCCTCTTCCCGGAATTTTTTGATAAAATATTTTTCATTTATTTATTTGAAGAGGGTCAGAGTTCACCCTTTCTTAAAACTATATCTCACATACAGTCCTTGTCTGAGTTCAAAATCTACTATATATAAGAATGGATAATACCTTGGACAATCAGGACTAAAACTATGGAAGTCGAAGCTTCTCCTACAAGTGGGTATTTAGTACTTAGCTCTTTAGGTTTAATTGGGTGGGATATTTCTAAGTGATGCTTGTCGTTCCTCAACAATCTAGATTTAGGTCCCTGGTTGATAACAGATCTTAAACCTTGATTAGGAAAATATTTTATGCAAGAGGACTACCTTCAGAGTCTTGTAGGAAAGCAGCATCCGTGACTCGGTATTTACAATATGTGCAATCACAACATTGGGTGATTGGTAATTCTCAAATGTTTGGACTCTTCATCCCATTGCACATCATCTGACCATGAGTATGTACCGTTCCATTAGGGCGTTGTCGATTTCGATACGCAAGGCACCAAAGTCGAGAATAAATCTAGTGTATTAAAGCCTAGTGGGAAGTTGGCCTAACTGCTGGTTCGTTATTTTTGTATATATATATGTATATATAAATATATGTTCTGTACGTGTATGAATAAGTAAATAAATAAATATATAAATGTATATGGTGTATATATATATAAATATATATATAAGAATATATACGTGAGAATATACGTATACGTATATATGAGTGTATATATATATAAGTATTAAGTGTTAATAGAAAATAGATATTAAGATATAAGAAAAAGAAAGAAAGGAATAAACAAGCAGAAGCAGTAGTTAAGAAGCAGTTCATATGAGAAGCAAACCCACAGCCTTATCACTAACCCACGAGATATTGGTGGGGACCAATATCTCGTGAGACAGGTAAAGCCCAAAACCGCGCATAAAACCTCCCACAAGCCGAGAGGAAATTCCCAGCCAACCCGAGCTTAGTATAATCAACCAAACCGAGCACTGCTCGGATTTTTCCAAGTTATATATATATACATTGCGAGAGGGGGACTTCATACGAAACCCTAACACCATGGTCCGCCACCCCACACGACCCCAACCACCTGGGCGGCCCTCCCGACGGCCGCGCACCGCCGCGCGACGGCCGGTCGGCCAGGAGCGCCGACAGCGCACACACGCGCGTGACAATGGAATAGCAGCAGTAGCTGCGGAGGTACCTACTTTGTGAGGCGTTCTCGCAACGTGTGATCGATCGTTGCACGAACCGTAAATTCTGGTATGATCTCCATATAACCCTCTCCAATCCCTGTCATTGAGATTTCTTCAAAACGCTTTGATTCGATTGCAAATCGAGGCCAAATTCCGAGAAAAACCTAGTTTAAGAGAACTCAAAACAGAACTTGAACCAGTCCAAACACCCAACTCGACATCGAATTTCCTACCAATTTATTCCTTGAATCAGAAAACTTTTTGAACAGAAGTTAAACCCAACATATAGGGCTAGAGAACCCTTTTTATAGAAATCAATTTTGATCACTGTGCGCCGAGAAATCGGCTTTCCAATATTGAAAAAAATCTGTTTTCAAAATCACAAAATCACTTCACACGACGTGCGTCACGCCAATCTGAATGACGTGGTCGCAAACCGAAAGGATCGAAAGCTGCGTATCGGCTTCATGGTCGTGTGGTCTTTGGCGGAATTCAAATTGGTCGCGTGTGCGCGACAAATTTGATATGTATCCGTCAAAAATCACCGTATCGTGCACGTTGCAAATTCTCCAATTACTTTGTGCACGCTCGTCAGATCGAGACGAAACTTGCGCCAACAGAACCGTATCATTTTTCTGGTCCTGTATGCCAAGTTTGGTCCAATTCTGAGACAGTTGAATCCGACGTCGTTTTGTGGGCCCCACGGTCCCACTCAACGGGTGATTTTGTGCACGGCCCGCCGGAATCCAACTCTGGACATACGGTCGGGTTCGTATCAAAAAACTGGATCCGTAGACATGTAGTTTGACGACTTTAGAGACCGTTGACTCTGGCACACTTTTCGGTGCAAAGTGGGTCAAACAGCCGACATCATTTTTGCCCGAAATTATCGTTTTGCCCCTGTGTCCAGAATTGGACGTAAGGATAGGCAATCCTAGCTAATTGGACTATTCTGAGATTATTGGTATTGTTTATTTCAGCTTCCGGGGACTGTTGTACGGGTTTTGACTATAGTGGCACATTGAGTAGTTCAGATTGTCGGTTTCACCAACAAAGGACCACAGGCGAGTACAGTTTATTATTTGCATTTTGATATTGATCTTTACTATATTTCATTGATTAGTCATTGGTTATGTGATTATTTTCTATTATAAATTGTTGAGTCGGGAATGAGAAGTACCAAGGATGTGTGATCTGACCTTAGACCGTGTAGACCGTGTAGACCGTGTTGCATTTATTTCTTGTAGACCGTGTAGACAGTGTTTTATTTATTACAAAGTAGACAGTGTAGATCATGATTATTGCTGTATTTAAACTGTGTAGATCGTGATTATTATTTTGTAGACAGTGTTTCTTTACTGCAATATTAACTGTAGACCGTGTAACTGTAGACCGTGTAACTATAGACCGTGTAACTTTAGACCGTGTAGACCGTGTCGCATAATTGTCCCGAGACCAATCACATATCAAAGGTACTTCTAACAGTGGAGAAAGTATATGTGTCTATTTATTTACTATTGATTTTCTGTCTATTCTTACGGCTTTACCGATTATTTTCAAAACTCATGATTGATATCTAACCTTTGTTTTATAGTCATTTTCTTTATTGAAATTGCATTCAGTAGATTGTGCTCGTTCCATTCCTTACTGCAAACCAACATTTTCAGGTTAGCCGTGGATTCACTTAGCTTGGGGAGTGACGGGAATACTTGCAGACAAAAGCCTAGAGACTAGATAGATAGTTGAGTTGTAGTCATTCATTTAGCTGTACAAGTTTATATTTTTCTATAAATATAAAACTTGTGATCATTGTAAGTTAAATTAATTATGTGGATGAGCATTATTTGTGATTTTGATCTTCATGGCCGTGACAGCGTTCTACCGTCGACACTGTGGCGTAGGCTGGCTTAGACACGTCTCGTATCCATTTTTTTAAAAAAAAACGGGTGCGGGTCGTGACATCTTTATTGCTTCTAAACACCACCATCACAACAACAGCAGCCGCGCGAGAGCCCTCAACCCTAGTTCTTCACCACTCAGTTTCTCCCAATCTACGTGGTAAAATCCATCCAAATTTTGGATTCGTACGGAGATCGTTGTCCTCTACAACATACTTGAATCTCGGGAGGTATAACTTCATATTTCTCCTCCTTTCTATTTCGTGCATATTTACTTTATTTGTACTATGCCGCCTAAGGGATTTAACCCCTTCAAGAGGAAGAAGACGACCAATCCTAGTGAGGAAGGATCATCTTCGAATTCACCCACGGATTCCCTCTTTTCGCCAGTTCAATTGAGCGACGGCGCATTCGATGGATTTTATTTTCAAACCCTAGATCAAGCCCTTCTGTGGTATGAAGACTTTTCCATGAGATCCATATGCACAGGCGCTCCTATCAAATGGACTGTGTTTCCAGAACACCGCCCTTATTTTGAGGCATTAGGGTTACAACACGTTGTTAAACTTTGTTTCCCGGTAGCTACTAATGCCATTAGACTTTTCTACTGTAATATCATATTAAACACATTTAACGTAAGTACTCGTGTTGGCGGACTAGACATCGAGTTCAATGATATCCTCTTAGCGAAAATCCTTGGTCTATCTAACGAAGGTGCATCGCTTGTTGATGTCACTGAATTTGATTTCTCCGACGGCACGACACTTGCTAGTTTTAAAGCAGAACTCTGTGCACCTGATCGAGTTCGCTCTGGAAAGTTCAAGGTAAACAACTTGAACTTATTTAATTATGAATTGCACCGCATCATCTACTCCACTCTCCTTCTGAAGTCTACTTCAACGGATGATGTCACATCACTTGAACTATCTGCTATGTATCACATTCTTAAGGGGATTCCTTTTTCTGCCCCTAAGACTATTATCTAGATGATGGAACGTTGTCGTACAAGAGATAGAAATCTCTCTTATGCGATGATTCTCCCACGCATCTTCCAGCATTTTGATATTGATTTGTCAACTTGTACTCAAAACCCTGAGCCCAAGTTTCTTAAGCTATCTCGTCGTAGTATGACTGCTGCTGCTCCTCGTACTGCTCCTCCTACTGCTCTACCTCCTCCACCTACTCAGCAGTATGCCATGACCTTTGAAGGCATACACCAGTATCTTTCTGATTTGCACGTCTCAATGACGGATATGGCCCGCGAATGTGAGTTCCGCGATGTCACTCATTATCAGGCGATAGCAAATTCTCTCGCTGATCTCCGATTTGCTCAGACTGGACATTCTGTCGGTTCTATTCCTAGAGATCCAGCCTTCACTGGTTACCGCTGTAAGGATGAGGCTGTTCATGCCTACTTTCAGCCCGGTAACGCATATGATTGGTACCATTCTGACCGTGCTCCTCCTCGAGATTATGTCGGTGAGTTTTACACTGGCACTGGTACTTCTGGAGCTGGTCCCTCTGGACATGCCGGTCATGCTGATGATGATGAGGAGGAGGAGGAGGAGATGTGATATATTAGCTGATTTTTTAGACTTAGATATTATCTTTTGTACACTTGGAAATGCTCCGACATTCCAAGTTTCTTTTTTCAGACTTGTACTGGATATTTATTGATGTTTCTTGAACATCGTTTTATCTTTATGGGATGCGTAGTTTATCTTTCACATCAGTTTATTTATTTATAGCATCTTTATCTGCTTTTATATTATCAACTGCCTGGGAATTAATTCTCTGTTATATTATAAACTGCATGATACAATATTTTCTTGTATTTCTTCACTGTTTGTTTCTTATGCATTGATTGCGGGGGAATTTTCTCTTTTGTAATTATTTTGCTAAGTGACGACAGGGGAGAAAATAGGATATAACATTTTGTTTTTGAGAATAATACAGAGATTGAACAATTTTGAACAATGTTGAACTATTTTTGGTATCTTACTCAAAAGATGTTATATCATTCATAGTTTGTCAATTATCAAAATAGGGGAGATTGTTGGCCCATTGGTCATATGGTCAAACTGATTTTAATAATTGATCAAACTCTATCTCGATATATGGAACTAGTCAGGATATCTCGGACTCTTGGACATGATCAAGAACAGCTATCTACTCAGTTCAAGACCGAAGCGCTGTTTGCCTGTTCGAGTCTGTATTTCTTTGAGCAATATATTTTTTATTTTATTTGAGTCTAGAAATACTTTGTACATCGAGTCGTACTGGCAAATAGGCTATTCCAAAATGATTTCAAAATGTTTCTAAAATGTCCTTAGTTTTGAAAAACATTTTTATTTACAAAAGCTCCAAAAAGGTTTTCAAAATTCCCCAAAAACTAATTTTAAAACCATAACCTAACCCTGACAGAACTCGGCCAGATTTCGGCCAGAGTTCGGTTAGTGGCCATTTTGTTTTTGAATTCCTTGGAACTTGGTCCTCCTGCAGTTGCGGATTTGACCGAGATTTGCTCATCGAGTTCTGCCTGAATTCTGCCCGAATTCTGCCAGAATTCTGTCTTTGGAACTCCTATAAATAGAAAAGGATTTCGATCATTTTAACTCACTCATTCACTTTCAATCTTCTCTCTACTTAAAGCTTTCAGTCTTCCAAAGAGTTTTTCTTGAGCTTCAATTTTTAGATCCCAAGCCAGTTACAATCCTCTAGTCGATTTGCCAGTGCGGTGCGGTCTAGAAGTTTCAGAGTGATTGTAATCAGAAGGCTTGATAGAAGAATACCTCTTCAGAATTGAAGTCGGATGAGTTCTTCGTATCAAAGCTCGTGTTGTAGAAGTTGCAAGGACTTTGTAAGAAAACTTGCGGTTTTGCCAATAGTGGATTCAACTGGTAGCAAGAGTTCAACCGACTGGACTAGTCCTCAACAGAGGAAAACCAGTATACATCGCTGTCTTTGCGTTTGCTTTCTTATCTCTGCCTTTACATTATTTAGTTGTGATTATTATTCTGTGATCTTGCTGCTAACATTTTTTAATTAGCATTATTTCGCTACCAACTCTATTCACCCCCCTCTAGAGTATTCTGCTTTACGATTTTGTTCCTACATGTATATATGTATATCTATATATACATACGTACATATATATATAATAGTTAAAAAAATATCAACCAGCGTACTGTTCCCGAAGGGAACAATACTGGCTCCATCCCGAGACCCCCCTTTTTGCTCCTTCCGCGATCCAAAACAAGATCGCACAAATTTGAGATCTCCTCCAAATCTTCATCTCCTCCTATCAAATCTTTTCCCTTTGATTCCCTATCCTGTTCTTCTATGGATAACCAAAAACCAGGATTTAAATCCATCCTAAATAGTTTAAAATTCGAATAGAAATCAGATTGATCCTACCGATATAAAAACATCCAAAAAAAATTTGGCGAAGGATTCAACCATAAACGAGTCTCGTCCCGCAATACGACAGCTTCCACGACCACGTGTGCCTCTCCCACAGCCAGGCGACCACCTGCACGGCCGCCTCGCCGTCGGCAATCCGTAGCAGAGCCACCCCGAAACCGACAGGGGCAAGAGCAGTGCTCTGTTTCATGGCACAGCCAAGGTACGCCCTTCTCGTTCAGTTTTCTTCGTGTGTACTCCTCGGATTTCTATTTCGTAAACTCCTATCCGGAGCCTACATAACCACCTAGGATCCCCATTGATTAGTTCTAAATAAATTCGTGTAGAAACCATTCAAAAATTTGGTCAAAAACCATGAAAACATTTGGTTTACTGGAATTCGAAATAACAGAATAAGGCCTCACAGACCCGATTTGGAAGGCGAAATCCCGTCGATTCCTCGACAACCTTGAAAATATGAATGAACAGACTCATTGGAAACTTATACGAGATGGAAAACCAATTGGTATTTTTATGTTTCACTGATTAAATCGTGATTAATTTAGTTTCAAAGTTTATGAAAAATCAGTTTTTAAAACAGTAAAATTTAATAAAACTTCCCGATACGGTGTGTGCCCCGACAAACCGGGCGACGTGGTCGTACATTATATGCATCGAAAGGTGCGTATGGATGTTGCCGACGTATGGGAACAGATGGAACTCGATTTCGTTGCGTGTGCGCAACGAAATCAGTGCATATCCGTCGAGATAACCCGTATCGACCTTTTGCAAACTTGGCCATAACTTCGTGCACGTTCGTCGGATCGACACGAAACTTGTGCCATCGAGACCAAATCAATTTTCTGGTCCTGTATACCAAGTTTGGTCTAATTCTGAAAAGGTTGATCGAAACACCTCTTTGGCGGGCCTGCGACCCACTCCAATGGGCAAAATTGTGCACGGCCCGCCGAAATCCAACTTTGGACATACGGTTGGGTTTGGTTTCTCAAAACGAATTCGTAGACATATAGTTTGACTACTTTAAAGATCGTAGGTTTTGGCAAGCGTTTCGGTGCAAAACGGGTCCAACGGCGGACATCGTTTTGACCCAAAATTATAATTTTGCTCCTGTTCCAGAATTGGACTTTTGGACAGGCATTTCCTATATATTTTTTTTATGCCAAAATTGTTCATGATGTTCATTTCAGCATCCGAGGTTGCAATGCATGTGGTTCGTATTACGTATCTTGGTATACGTGTACGTATTTTGACTCGTATTGTATGTCTCCCTGCTTGATGTATTATTGGCATTTCATTGATTGGTTTATCTTGGTATGGTTCGGCTGGTTTGGCTTGGTTCGGTTTTATTGTGAACCAACCCCACCTACCCCCACTCTTTTCTTTTAATAGCCGCCCAACCCTCTCTCTCCTCATTAATTCTTCTCCATTACTTCTTCTTCTTCACCATTACTTCTTCACCTACCAGGGTGTAGGGCTTAGGCAAGTGCAGCATGCTTCATGGAGGAACTCCATTTTTATTGTTCCACTCTCTTCCTCGTGAGATTCTAACACACTTTAATACTTAGCATTTCTAATTTCCATGGTTCAATTTGTGTAGATCTAAGTTTATCGTATTTTTGGATCTCTTGGGTTTTGATCTACTTAACATTGTTATTTCCAAGTTTTGATGGTTCTATGTTGTAGAGAATTTTATTCTGCCCCATTTTGACCTATGGAAGTCTGGATTCCGACCTCGGATGAAGGATTGATGAGACTTGAAGCCCCGGGACTCCATGGTTCTTCTTCTCGGACAAGTGGAGAAGAAGAACAGTGCTGAGCCGCTTGGTTTGCATGGCCGAGCAGCATGTACTTCTTAGCCGCATGGCAGAACTTGACCGCATGGAATTTCATGCGGCAAGCCTTCCAGCCGCATGGAAATGCTGTCGCATGAACTCAATAGTCCATTGCCGCATATGACTTGTTCTTCTTGGCCGCATAAAGACCCGTCCCTTTCTCAGTCACATAGGACTCTACTTGAACATAGCCGCATGAACTGGTCCTTTTCATGGCCGTATGTACTTGTTTCCCCGCAGCCGCATAAGGGCTCGGCATGACCCATCCGCATGGCACTGCTCGACCGAAGCCGCATAAGCTTGCATACTCTTGCACCATAGACTCGCAAGCCCCACAGCCATATCTGTAAGTGATTTCCCAAGCCGTATGAGCACGCACTTTTTCAGCCGCATAAGCCCCTTTCTTCCTGAGCCGCATGACATTGTTCCCCCCTCAGCCGCATATGCTCTTCCTTCCTGAGCCGCTTGCGCCTGTCCTCTTCTAGCCGCATGAGCGCAGTCCCCAGCCGCATAAGCGCGCATGCTCTCTGCCGCAAAAATCTAATTAGCCGCATGGCTCCTTCCATAGTCCTTTTTTATTATATTATTATAATTAAGGCTACTTTTATGCTCATGTTTCCTAACTCTCTGTGAAGGCTTGTACTATGTAAATTTTGCACATATTCCCTGAACACGAAAGTGGCCTACCGTAGCGCACTCTTGACAAGTAAACCTGACATGATATATCTCGATATGCTGTTATGACAGCTAGCCTGACATGGCAAGTATGAATGTCTTGGACACCGTAGATGATTGTGTTTGTACAAATAAACCAGTGTCGTCTTGCATCATGTCTAGGATCGGGATCCCTGAATACCACGGTTAGGGGTACCTACGAAATTTGACTAAGGTTAATGACTAGAATAAACCAGTAGCCATGGAGAGATTTCCCAGCTACAGGCAATCCCGTTATCTAGGCGCACTAACGGACTTGTAGCCTACCGACGAGTAGGGTACATACACAGTCATGTGGTGCACCCTTCATAAACGAACATTCAACTTGGATAACCTGTATGGTCTGCAGGGCTTGTGGCTATTGGGATAATCTCATTGCATTTGCTAGTAACTAGGTCTGTGATAACCCTAGTTAGTTAAAGTATCAAGTCGTACTCTTTGCTTGGCCGTGATTGATTGAATGGAGTCTAGTCCTGCTTTATCTCATCATGATCCTGTACAAGATTGTGACACGACATGATTACCTATGCTTGCCTTAACAATAAAGATCAGAGGTCCAATTCTGTTCAGGCGAAGGGTTACATCCCCGGTCCTTGTTTGGTTTAAGGGTTGTAACCTGGCTCCCGGAGCAGTTCTGTGTCCTCTCTTCGTTTATTGTCTTATTGTACCCCCTGTCATGCTCGTCATGTTTTACCTTACTTTAATAACATGAGTACTTATGCTGGCCTTAACAATAAAGATCAGGGGTCCAGTTCTGTTCAGTCGAAGGGTTACAACCCCGGTCCTTGTTTGGTTTAAGGGTTGTAACCTGGCTCCCGGAGGAGTTCTGTGTCATCTTTTCATTTATTGCCTTATTGTCTTATTACCTTATCAATAGTATTTGAGACGGGTTTCTATTCAAGTGAAGGGTTGTAACCTCGATCCTTGTTTGATTTAAGGATTGCAATCTGGCTACTTAATTGGTTTCCTCGTACTCAATTTATTATTGATTATCCCTGCTATTATCAGTATCTTTATAATTATCTTTAATACTCATTTTGTGATATGCTGGTTTTAGTTCCTAAGTGAAGCCTCTTTTGTGGCACTTGCTCTTTCTGGGGTCTGACCTAGCTGGATTTGTATGGCCAGATATCGGAGCAGCTCCAGAGGATCTACCTACCATCCAGCCAGATGGTGACCACCAGGCGTAAACCTGGCAACGAGTGGGTTTCTTTTGTTCTCTCACTCTATTGTAAAAATATTCTTTTGAGGCGTTTAGCCGGCGAGCACATGTTAGCTCGTATTGCACCTTTATTTACTGTCTTCCTACTGGCTGTAGCATGATTGACAAATCCTAGGGTTGATCATGTATGACTGAAACTCTTGCTAGTCTTAACATTTGTACGACTAGCTTCATGATCATCCGAATATGTAATGTATGGGATGCCTTACTATTGTTTATTTGGTGCTCTGAGATCTTGTAACTATTATTACTTGCTTGAGATTGAGACAATAGGCTTGTTCATGACCATAGGAGACTGATGGCTTATAGTTAAACCCTCATGTATCTAGACAGCCGTGACCATATAGCGAGGTGGGTTGCACTTCAATATACGTAGCTGGCTATGTATGCCCCCGCTCTCCAGTATTCTGGTTCTGGGGCGTTATATGGTTTAAGTGGTGGCCCATGCAGGTCTTGTAAATCAAGATATATGAGGGTTTATCGAATAGATGTCTCAATCAGTACTCGCCCTTGATCTCTTCTCGTATCTTCTAAATCCTTGAAATCTTGACCTGATCACATGCTTGTATCTTTGATCTGTCCTGGTCCTTCCTTATTGTTCCCTATGTCATCTTCTTCAGCGGTATTGTTCCTGGTCCTACCGATCGGCAAGGCGGAGCACCACCTGTGGACCAGCAGTAACCTGGAGATCAAGTCCAGCATTCAGGAGTAGCCTCCAGAGTCATATCTACTGGAGGAGAGCCACCAGTTCAGCCCATCCAGCCTGCAGAGCCTGATGATGGCACCTTGGTGGGTCTCATCAGGACATTGTTAGCTATCCAAGATCGACGAGGAGATGGCTTGCACCAAGCAGTGATGGATGCTCTGACCAGAGGAGGTCATCAGGGGAACATCGCGGCCAACAGCTTCAAGTGCTTGGACCCTCAATTCTTCGACGACAGTAAAGATGCTATCGCTGCTGTTATATGGCTTCAGGACACAGAGGTGATTCTAGAAGCAGCCAGGACTCCAGAAGACGAGAAGGTGGCCGTGGTGCGCCTGCAGCTATTGGATCTTGCCCGCAGCTGGTGGGCGGCACAGGCCGTTAGATTAGTGACGCCTATTGCTTGGGCAGTATTTAAAAAGAGATTCCAGACCAAGTATTTTGATACTGTAGCTCGGTATGATCTACAGACGAGGTTCACTAATCTGAAGCAGATGGGCAGGACGGTCGACGGATATGCGGTCGAGTTTTCGAGGCTTAGTCGGTTTGCTCCCACCTTGGTAGCGACCGAGTTCGATAGAGCCCAGCGGTTCCAGTAAGGGCTTCATCTAGAGATTCTATTGGCGGTAGAGCAGTTTGAGCATCAGACTTTTGATGCGGTGTTGAGAGCAGCTAGGAGACATGAGTATACCTCCCACATGATCGTGGACAGGACCGGAGGTCGGAAGCGATCCCATAGTCAGATGAATCAGTCTTCAGAACCAGCCCCGGCAGCTAGGGCCTTGACCATTGGAGCTCCGAGGCGGGCGGCCTCAGTAACGTCGGTCCAACATTCAACTCTGACATACCCTCAATAGCAGAAGTAGAAGCACTCTTTCGTAGTGGGACGTTCACACTGCGGGAAGCCTGGGCATGTGGTATCAGAGTGTCGCAGAGCACAGGGTTTGTGCTTGGTTTGTGGTGCCCCAGACCACAGGGTTGGGAACTGCCCAAACAGAGGGAGTTCATCTTCATTAGCCTTCTCTAGTCCTTCAGCTAGAGGACCAGCACCAGTCCAGTAGCAGCAGTAGTACCCATTCCCGAGGCCCTTGCGACGCAGGCCCAGGCATTCCAGCAGCAGAGACAGTAGCAGTATGCCCAGGCCCAAGCCCTGATCCAGAGCAGGCAGAGAAGTTTTCAACAAAGGGGACCCGCACCTAGGGGATATGGTCAAGTGCTGGCTTTGACAATGGGAGAAGAAGGATTGCCACTAGGTGAGATAGTGGCAGGTACTATTCTCGTCAACACCTTTCCAGCTTTCATATTATTTGATTCTGGTGCCTCGCATTCATTTATGTCTGCACGATTCGTGACACGGATAGGACTGGAGCCCGAGTCATTATTAGTAAGACTCAATATACTTACTTGTAACGGTCTTGTGGGAGTAGATAGAGTATTTTTCTCGTGTCGGATCGTAGTTAGCGGTAGAGAATTCCCCGCTAGATTGATAGAGTTCTCGATGGTCGACTATGAGGTGGTCTTAGGGAGGGATTGGTTGAGGAACCAGTATGCTAGGATAGACTGCCATATTGGCAGGGTTATTTTTAGCATTCCAGGCGAGTCAGAGTTTTCCTTTTCACGAGGTAAAGTTGAACCTTCTCCTCCAGTGTTGCGGATGGCTGTAGCAGCAGTACAGTTACCCCGGATAGTTAAGGAGTTTCCAGATGTTTTTCCAGAAGAGCTTCCAGGAATACCGCCAGAGCGAGAGATCGAGTTCACTATCGACCTGATTCTCGGGACAGCACCAGTGTCAGAGAGAGTCTACAGGATGGCACCGTCAGAATTAAAGATATTGTACTAGATGATTGAAGAACTCAGAACCAAGGGATTCATTCGTGCTAGTAGATCGCCTTGGGGAGCCCCGATGCTTCTTGTGAAAAAGAAGGATGGTACGTCCAGATTATGTGTAGATTATCCTACCTTGAACTCAGTGACATTAAAGAACAGATACCCTCTCCCGAGGATAGATGACTTGTTTGATCAACTCAAGGGAGCAGCAGTATTCTCGAAGATTGATTTACGGTCAGGATATCATCATATCAGAGTCAGAGAGCAGGACATCCCGAAGACAGTTTTTAGATCAAGGTATGGGCATTGGGAGTTCCTTGTTATGCCATTTGGAGCAACCAATGCGCCGGCTGTATTCATGGACCTCATGAATCACATCTTCATGCCTTATTTGGATCAGTTCGTGATTGTGTTCCTAGACGACATCCTGGTCTACAGCAAGAGTGTAGCGGAGCATGAGCAGCATCTCAGAGTTGTCCTCCAGATTCTCAGAGAGCAGCAGTTATATGCCATGTTTAGTAAATGTGAGTTCTGGCTCGATCGCATTTCGTACTTGGGTCATATCATCACCAGAGGTGGAGTAGAGGTAGATCCCCAAAAGATCGTAGCTATTGAGACGTGGCCAGTGCCCAGCACAGTTGTAGAAGTTCGTAGTTTTCTTGGCTTGGCCGGCTATTATCGGCAATTTGTTTCAGACTTTGTTCGAATTTTGGCGCCATTGACCCAGTTGACCCGCAAGGATGTGAAGTTTGCTTGGACAGCAGAATGTCAGGATTCTTTGGAGAAGTTGAAGCGAGGCTTGATGACGGCACCCATTCTCACACTTCCAGATGGAACCGGAGGATTCTCAGTGTATTATGATGCTTCAGGCAGAGTCTTAGGATGTATTCTGATGCAGCATGGGAAGGTAATAGCTTATGCGTCACGTCAACTTTATGATCATGAGAAGAATTACCCAACCCATGACTTGGAGCTGGCAGCAGTAGTGTTTGCACTTAAGTTGTGGAAACATTACTTGTATGAAGATAGGGTGGAGATTTTAACCTACCACAAGAGCCTGAAGTATGTTTTTACTCAGAAGGATCTTAACATGGGTCAGAGGAGGTGGCTAGAGATACTTGTAGATTATGATGTCAACTTGCAGTATCATCCTGGGAAGGCCAACGTCGTTGCAGATGCATTGAGAGGAGAGCCGGAGTTTATTTTCTAACAGTGCAACCTGAGATGTTAGCAGATCTTCATAAGATGGGTAT
Source organism: Iris pallida (assembly GCA_029216955.1). Classification (NCBI taxonomy): domain Eukaryota; kingdom Viridiplantae; phylum Streptophyta; class Magnoliopsida; order Asparagales; family Iridaceae; genus Iris; species Iris pallida. The sequence goes on from JANAVB010009200.1 coordinate 26,276,236, forward strand.
TGAAGTTGTCCTTCCTGCCAATGTGGCATTGATGGCCAACATGCAAGTTCAGTCCAGTAAAGTCGAGAGAATTCGGATAGCGCTGTCAGCAGATTCCAAGCTTCAGTAACTCAGAGCAGAATGTGAGACAGGACGAAGACCAGAATTATGCATTCATGAAGATGGTATACTTCAATATGGTAAGCGTCTTTGTGTATCCAGTGGAGATATCAGACAGGAGATCATGGCAGAAGCTCACAGTTCGCAGTATTCTATTCATCCCGACGGTACGAAGATGTACCGTGATATCCGTCAGCACTTTTGGTGGAATAGCATGAAGAGGGAGATAGCCTGGTTCGTCTCTCGATGTTTGGTTTCCCAACAAGTTAAAACTGAACATCAGAGGCCAGCTGGACTTTTTCAGCCCTTGCCAATTCCAGAATGTAAGTGGAAGCATATAACCATGGATTTTGTGACTGGCTTACCTAGGTCCCCGGCCGGTAGAGACGTTATTTGGGTTATAGTTGACAGGCTCACGAAGGTGGCTCACTTTCTTCCGTTCAGAGTTGGTCAATCGACGACTCAGCTAGCAGAGATGTACCTCAGGCAGATCATCAGATTCTATGGTGTACCAATCAGTATCACCTTGGACAGAGATTCTAGATTTATGTCACACTTTTGGCGTAGTCTGCAGAAAAGTTTGAGAACTCACCTCCAGTTCAGCTCAGCTTATCATCCGCAGCAGATGGTCAGTCATAGCGTATCATACGAACCTTGGAAGATATATTATGATCTTGTACACTCGACTTTGATGGTTCGTGGGAAGATCACTTACACCTGGTAGAGTTCTCGTACAACAACAGTTTCCAGGCTAGTATCCAGATGCACCGTTCGAGGCACTATATGGTAGGGAGTGCTGATCCCCACTAGCATGGGATTATGTTAGAGAGAGGCAATTGCTAGGTCCAAAAATGATTGCTCAGACAGTTGAAGTGGTCAGAAGAGTCAGAGATCAACTTCGAGTTGCCCAAGATCGCCAGCGCCATTGGACCGATTCTCATCGGTGCCCTCTTGAGTTTTCTGTCGGCGACCACGTATTTCTAAGAATTTTGCCTAACCATGGCGTCATTCATTTCGGCTTATGGGGAAAGCTTAGTCCTAGGTATATAGGGCCGTTCGATATCTTGGAGCGAGTAGGTGATGTATCATATCGTCTCGCTCTTCCGCCGTCGCTACGTGAGGTGCATGATGTGTTCTATATATCCCAACTACGACGTTATATCCCGGACCCGAGCCATATCCAGGATTATTTGGAATTGGTTGTTGGTACCAACCTTTCGTATGAGGTGAGGCCCGTGTCTAAATTGGACCGGAGAGAGAAGATACTCAAGAACAAGACTATTAAGTTAGTCTGTGTTGCTTGGGGTCATCACTCTTTAGGTGAGTCAACGTGGGAGCGTGAGGATGATATCCGATCGCGATATCCTGGCATGTTTGACTCGTAAGGTATAAATGTCTTCCTTATGCCTTATGCTCTCAATTCCTTGTTTGAATGAATGATTTCTTGATTGATTGCCTTGTTATAGCTTGTATGTGATTAGTATAGCTTATCCTTGCTTCTCTAGCATCTTGATTAAATTCCGAGGACAGAATTCTTTTAAGGTGGGTAGAGTTGTAATGTTTGTGGTTCGTATTACGTATCTTGGTATACATGTATGTATTTTGACTCGTATTACATGTCTCCCTGCTTGATGTATTATTAGTATTTCATTGATTGGTTTATCTTGGTATGGTTCAGCTTGTTTGGCTTGGTTCGGTTTTGTTATGAAACAACCCTACCTACCCCCACTCCTTTCTTTTAATAGCTGCCCAACCCTGTCTCTTCTCATTAATTCTTCTCCATTACTTCTTCTTCTTCACTATTACTTCTTCACCTACCAGGGAGTAGGGCTTAGGCAAGTACAGCTTGCTTCATGGAGGAACTCCATTTTTATTGTTCTAGTCTCTTTCTCATGAGATTCTAACACACTTTAATACTTAGCATTTTTAATTTCCATGGTTCAATTTGTGTAGATATAAGTTTATCGTATTTTCGGATCTCTTGGGTTTTGATCTACTTAACATTGTTATTTCCAAGTTCTGATGGTTCCATGTTGTAGAGAATTTTGTTCTGCCCTATTTTGACCTATGGAAGTCTGGATTCCGACCTCGGATGAAGGATTTATGAGCCTTGAAGCCCCGGGACTCCATGGTTCTTCTTCTCGGACAAGTGGGGAAGAAGAATAGTGCTGAGCCGCATGGTTTGCATGGCCGAGCCGTATGAACTTCTTAGCCGTATGGCATAACTTGACCGCATGGAATTTCATGCGGCAAGCCTTCCAGCCGCATGGAAATGCTGCCGCATGAACTCAATAGTCCATTGCCGTATATGACTTGTTCTTCTTGGCCGCATAAAGACCCGTCCCTTGCTCTGCCGCATAGGACTCCACTTGAACACAGCCGTATGAACTGGTCCTTTGCATGGCCGCATGTACTCGTTTCCCCGCAGCCGCATAAGGGCTCGACATGACCCAGCCGCATGGCACTGCTCGACCGAAGCCGCATAAGCTTGTATACTCTTGCTGTATAGACCCGCAAGCCCCGCAGTCGCATATGCAAGTGATTCCCCGAGCCGCATGAGCGTGCACTTTTTCAGCCGCATAAGCCCCTTCCTTCCTGAGCCGCATGACATTGCTCCCCCCTCAGCCGCATATGCTCATCCTTCCTGAGCCGCATGTGCCTGCCCTCTTCTTGCCGCATGAGCGCGCAGTCCCCAGCCGTATAAGCGCGCATGCTCTCTGCTGCATGATTCCAATTAGCCGTATGGCTCCTGCCATAGTCCTCTTTTATTATATTATTATAATTAAGGCTACTTTTATGCTCATGTTTTCTGACTCTCTGTGAAGGCTTATACTATGTAAATTTTGTACATATTCCCGGAAAACGAAAGTGGCCCACCGTGGCGCACTCTTGACAAGTAAACCTGACATGATATATCTCGATATACTGTTATGACAACTAGCCTGACATGATAAGTATGAATAGCTTGGACGCCGTGGACGATTGTGTTTGTACAGATAAACCAGTATTGTCTTGCATCATGTCTAGGATCGGGATCCCTGAATACCACGGTCAGGGGTACCTACGGAATTCGACTAAGGTTAATGACTAGAATAAACCAGTAGTCATGAAGAGATTTCCCAGCTACAGGCAATCCCATTATCTGGACGCACTAACGGACTTGTAGACTACCGACGAGTAGGGCACATTTTCAGCACACAGTCATGTGGTGCACCCTTCATAAATAAACATTTGACCTGGATAACCTGGATGGTCTGCAGGGCTTCTGGCTGTTGGGATAATCTTATTGCATTTACTAGTAACTAGGTCTGTGATAACCCTAGTTAGTTAAAGTATCAAGCCGTACTCTTTGCTTGGCCGTGATTGATTGAATGGAGTCTAGTCCTGCTTTGCCTCGTCTTGATACTGTATAAGATTGTGACACGACATGATTACCTATGCTTGCCTTAACAATAAAAATCAGGGGTCCAGTTCTGTTCAGGCGAAGGGTTACAACCCCAGTCCTTGTTTGGTTTAAGGGTTGTAATCTGGCTCCCGGAGCAGTTCTGTGTCCTCTCTTCGTTTATTGTCTTATTGTACCCCCTGTCATGCTCATCATGTTTTACCTTACTTCAATAACATGAGTACTTATGTTGGCCTTAACAATAAAGATCAAGGGTCTAGTTCTGTTCAGGCGAAGGGTTACAACCCCGGTCCTTGTTTGGTTTAAGGGTTGTAACCACGCTCCCGGAGCAGTTCTATTTTCTCTCTTCGTTTATTGTCTTATTGTCTTATTACCTTATCAATAGTATTTGAGATGGATTTCTATTCAAGTGAAGGGTTGCAACCCCGGTCCTTATTTCGTTTAAGGGTTGCAATATGGCTACTTAATTGGTTTCCTCGTACTAAATTTATTATTGATTATCCCTGCTATTATCAGTATCCTTATAATTATCTTTAATACTCATTTTGTGATATGCTGTTTTAGTTCCTAAGTGAAGCCACCTTTGTGGCACTTGCTCTTTCTGGGTTCTGACCCAGCTGGTTTTGTATAGCCAGATATCGCAGCAGCTCTAGAGGATCTACCTACCTTCTAGCCAGATGGTGACCACCAGGCGTAACCCTGGCAATAAGTGGGTTTCTTTTGTTCTCTCACTCTATTATAAAAATATTCTTTTGAGATATTTAGCCGGCGAGCACGTGTTAGCTCGTATTGTACTTTTATTTACTGTCTGCCTACAGGCTGTAGCATGATTGACAAATCCTAGGGTTGATCATGTACGACTGAAACTCTTGCTAGTCTTGACATTTTGTACGACTAGCTTCATGATCATCCGAATATGTAATGTATGGGACACCTTACTATTGTATATTTGGTGCTCTGAGATCTTGTAACTATTATTACTTGCTTGAGATTGAGACAACAGGCTTGTTCATGACTATAGGAGACTGATGGCTTGTAGTTAAACCCTCATGTATCTAGACAGCCGTGACCGTATAGCGAGGTGGGTTGCACTTCAATATACGTAGCTGGCTATGTATGTCTCCGTTCTCCAGTATTCTGGTTCTGGGGTGTTACAGAGGTCGTTCGTAAAAGTTGGCTTTCATTGCTTCCCTATTCTAACGATTTGAGTCATCAGGCGTCGCCATTCTGCACACTACCCCCATGCAAGATACCTTGCCATCAGCTGTTTATTTTACTTTGGCTCATATTCATGCATTTATTTATTATTTATTTTTTGTAAAATAAACTGTGATATATGGCACAAGTAGATAAAAGTTTTACTATTTAGTTCTATTTCCTGCTATGTATTATTTTCTTATACATTGAACTTAGAGTTAAGGGGCTACCCTTTGTGTGTTGCATTTATAGGCCTTGACACATTTTTACCATGGAGTTGCGAGTCGCATATAGAACTCGGACATGTGTGACTGGCTGGCCACCGGTACGTATAAGCCGTGCGATAGGAATAATCGCTAATAGAGGTTGCATGCGTAGTTTGACTTAGCGGTTAATAGAGGTTTTGGGTTGCAGATACAACATAGTAGGCATTGGGCGGGAAGGACAATACCTTAGCGTATGGGCTACTATGCACTTTACCTTTGTAACCCGTGAGCTCCGCCGAGACGTGGGTGAGATTACCCACGATTACTGACTGTAGGGCCTAAAAATCAAGTTGCGCCATATATTTACTACTCAGCAACCAAGTTGTGTCCCAAAAATCAAACTGTGCCACTGATATAAAGCTCAGAGATCAAACTGCGCTACTGGTTAGGTTGCGCCATGTATATCAGACTGCGCCCAGTCACATTGCGCCAAAGTCTATGTGGCGTCTGACATTTAATGGCCATCATTACCTGACAGCACTGACAACTGACAGCACAGTAAACGAGGAAAATCTCTTCAAATCCCTCGAATTGTGCCGTTCGAGGAGATTGGATTGACAGTTGTCCTTCACATCTTATGAGTTGTACCTAGGCGCAATCTAAACAAGTTTCACAGTTGCACCTAGGCACAATCTGAATGACTTCTTCTAAAAAGTTGCCACATGTAAAGGCGCAGCCAAATCAGGCGCAGTTTAACTTGTTGACTGGAGCTCGAGCAACCTGATAAAGTTGAGACAATTTTTATTTCCAAAGCAGGATGATGTGGCGCACATGCCACTAATCTCTCAAGATGTGTCTACTATACTGTACATGACCACGCGCATCTCAATCATATGATGCCATGCATCTAAATATAGTTAGTACACGATTGATTACCTGAATAAAAGTTAGCACAATATGAGGTTGACGCAACCCATTGTGGCGCAATCCAGCCTCGCGCACATCAGAATAACTGCTAAAACAGTTATTTCCAGAACTCTATAAATAGAGTTTCTAATCATTATGAAGGCATCATAGAGATTAAGAACTCTTGCAAAAATTGATGTTGCATTCTCCAGAGCCTCTAGTCTTCAAGTTTACATAGTCCAAGGGATAAAATAATCGTCTTCTGATTAGATTCCTACAGTTGTACTTTCCCAGAATTCAAATTGTACTCTTGTACTCTTTTCAAAAGTTTGTAATAGAACTTTTTGTTTTTGCAAACAAAATGGCGACTCTGCTGGGGACGACTTTCTCCTCTGATGAGAAGGTGACAACTCAATGTAATATTGCATCGATCGGCAAGACGTAGAAGACTCTGGTTGTTCAAGTCAACCAGACAGCCTATGAGGATATGATTAACACCAAGAGCAACAAGCGCGCTATGGCTATCACCAAGAATAGGACTGTGTGGGCTCCTAAGTCTCCTACAATTGCTGTTGCCCAGGCGCAACCTGAGTGCTCAGTGGCCAAGGCACAATCTACCTCAGTGGCCCTGGCGCAGTCTGCTTCTGTTGCCCTTGCGCAATCCACCTCAGTGGCCCTGGCGCAGTTTGCTTCTGTTGCCCATGTGCAATCGGCCTCAGTGGCCCAGGCGGCATTTGCTTCAGTTGCCCATACGCAACCCATCCATCTTACTGCCAAGGTGCAGTCTACTCACCTTACTGCCAAGGCGCAGTCCATTCAGCTTCCTACCAAGATGCGGTCTATCTATCCTGGTGCCCGAGCGCGACCTACTTATCTTGTTGCCAAGGCGCAACCAGCAACACATTTTGCTATGGCGCAACCTATGCATCTTTCTGTCCAGGCACAGTTTGCACACCATGCTGCTCTGGCGCAACCTAAGGGATCTGGTCTTTTGGCTATTCCCTCTTCTTCTCCAGTTCTGAACTTGGAGAAGCAATGTTCTAGTATTAGCACTAGACAGAACAAAGGGAAGGGTCCTTTGACACTTTTTCAACTCGTACAAGCTGCACCTAAGACGGTTCAACAACAAAATAGAGAGAAACGCTTCTTAGCTAACCCTCTACAAAATAAAGAAAAGCACCATTTGGTCTTTTCTCAAACTTTCCTGGTCTATGACTCAGAGGAAGATATATCAGATTCTATTCCATTAAAGAGAGGTCTTCGGATCCCTGATATCGGAAAGAATACTGATCAAAGAGGCAACTTGCTTACCCCTATGGGGTCTGGTCAAGATCTTCCAACCTTGCAAATTTTAAGATCTAAGCAAGAAAAATTGATGGTATCACAAACAGAGACACCTGGAGCAGAATTTTCCGATTTACACGCTTATCTCAATAGGCGTCAACCAGTATCAACTTCGGTGAAACGTAAGAACCCTATGCAAAAGGCCAATCTGTACCAAAAGCCACAGTTTGAAAAGAAAGACCCAATCACTTATGCTAATGAGTTGAGTACCTCTTTGTATACCCAGGGTATTAAACATCTGAAGAATAGAAGACATGTTCCTAACATCATTAAGGAATATGTTCCTCCGACTTCTTCTCATCCTGTAGTGATAACTGATCTCCGAGAACGTCTTACACAAAGACGGAAGATTGCAGGGATGTCTTCTTCACCTCTATGTCACTCTTCAGATCTCCACTGCCTTCATGAGGTCATCATCAAGTGTTGTTGCCAATCAGCTCGACGATCTGTCTTCGATCGTCTGAACTATGTTTCAACTCCAGAACCTATAATAGAAGATGAAGACGAGTTATTATATGCTTCTGTTAACATGACTTCTCAAGGCAGTGGGGATGGAAAACGACCAAGACGTTATACATCCCGTAATCCCAGTTAGCAATACTTGGATCAGATTCATGCATCTAGTGAAGGGGTCTTCCAATACACCAGATCAAAAAATCAAAATTTGAACCAAGGTGTCTTTAATCAAGAAGATCTCCCTATCGCTCATATAGGAGATGACTCTTTTTCTGAATTTGATGCAGATAGTGAAAGTTCTGAACAAACTATCTCGTCAATAGCAGTAAGGGAAGTGACGGCGTATACCATTACGGAAGATCAAGATGCTTCTAGTACAGCCAATCAAGAGCAACGAATTGTTGTACTAGAGGAAAAGCTGAAGACCATGGCTGAGATGGTCGTAAGTATGCATACTATAATCGTGGCTCAACATACAGTGCCACCGGTTATAAACCCTGCCACAAATCCTAAGCTTATAACATCTTCTGTACCTGTTAGTCTGGGGGTACCGCCTCCTCAGGTTGCTTCTTTGCCAATTCAAGCTGATTCCAGTCAGTCTGGTGCTGGGGGTGGTAATTATCACGTTGCTCCTCCTCCCAATAATTCTAATCAGCCTATTAATTCCCAAACATCAGGGGATGCTAATGAGGCTGTGAAACTCTTACGCACTCAGTTTGAGGCATTCAAGCAGAAAGATGGCCTATAAAGATTGGGCATAAAGTAACCATATCCTACAGAGTGGAAGGAGGTTCCATTCCCTCCTAAAAATAAGCTTTCGACCATTATGTTGTTTGATGGCAGTACTTCTCTAAGTCAGTACATTAATCACTTTAAAGTGATGACTGACCAATTACAGCCAAATGATGCTCTCCTTACCAGAGTGTTCGTCGGTTATTTAGCCGACGCAGCATACGACTGGTATCGTAGCTTGTCTGATGGCTGCATAACTTCTTTTACTGGTTTTAAGCAAACGTTCTTAGAACGATTTTATGAAGGAGTCAACGACATGACAATGTCGGCCCTCATTAAGATCAAGCAAAGACACAATGAATCCACAGAGAGTTTTATTGAAAGATTACGCCAAGAGGTACTCAAAATGCCTTTAGGAACTCCATCTGCTGTAATGATAGACATTTGTAAATTAAACTTATTGTCTATTATCAGTATGTGGACGGGATCTACATAATTTCAAGATTGGTCTTCTTTCATTGTGAATGCCAATACGGCAGAGGTCAGTGCCGAAAAGTTCAAACAGTTAGGAGTTCAGATGACCCATCCTAACCAAGACAAACATTTTACACCCGGGGTAATAATCGCCAGAATAACCACAAGGGTAAAGAAACACTGGCCATCAATCTCAAAGGCAAGGAGTCTTTGGCTGTTAATGTCACTCAGACAGCATCCACTCTATCAGCACTACTGCAGAAGACACCTCGTCCAAAAGAAGAGTATTCTTTCGACGAAGATGACACTTTGAGCATCTTTGATTGCTTGATCAAAAGCAATAAGCTTCAACTGCCAGAGGTAAAACGGCCAGAAAAAGTGGATAAAACTGATCACCCTAAATATTGTGTTTATCACAGATTTATAGGGCATCCAACCAGAGCATGCTACGTGCTCAAGGGCAAAATCCAGGAGTTGGTCAACTCTGGAGCACTTACTCTGCAACAGGACGAGAAGACGGTGACAATTAATGTCGTCTCTGTACAGTTTGGGGACTTTTCACCACAACTTGTGCAAGATGGTGTGGTCCCCATTCCAAGGACTACTCTCGAGATCGTGAATCTCCCACCTCCTCAAAATGAGGGTCCTGTTCCACTATCAACAGACAGAGGAGAGATTATATAGATTCATCCAGATCTGGTAGCAGATTTTGAAATGCCTTCCTCTTCCAAGCAAAAGAAGCACTCCAAAACTAAATCCAAGAGCTGCAACATGGTATCCTTTGAACCAGTAGTAGAAGAAGAAATTTTACTTGGCACTAGATCTAGGAAACCTTATCTTCGGGAATATCTCGAAACTCAAGAGAATTCTGCCCCATCTTTTGATGCTCCTCCTACATCATCTTCTCCTACTGAGAATATTCAATCTACATCCCCGCCAGTGGCTGAACCAACTGCTTCTAAATCGACATCAGCAGACAAAGGAAAACAACTTGTTTGCTTTGACAAAGCATTAAAAAAGTCTTCGTCTCTTGGACTTGAAAAGCCATATTATTTTGACAAATTGGCTCAATTAGCCAATACTCCAGCAAGATTGTCAATCTTTGAACTCTTACGTCTCCCAAAAGAAACTCGATAGACGTTAAGTGAAGCTTGATACAGGCTGATACTTGTCTTACTCTTCTAAAGAAACCTGAAAAGGAGCCAGTCAGCTGTGCACATTGTTATAGTGTATTTGAACTAAAGCCCAATATTACTTTTACACAAGATGACGTGTTGTTAGAAGACAATCGTCATGATCGTCCTCTCTATTTTACGGGATATGTGGACACCATAAAAGTTGATCGTATTCTGATTGGTCCAGGGTCTGCTCTTAGTATCATGCCAAAGTCTTTGCTAGATGCTTTGAAGATCCCAGTGCATAACCTTTTTACAACTATCACTACCATCTTGGGGTTCAATCAATGAAGAAGTGAACCTTTGGGGAAGATACGCCTAAAACTTTAAATTGGCACTCTTCGTACAAAGGTGACTTTCTATGTAATTGACAATCATGGCTCATACAATGCTTTGTTAGGAAGACCATTCCTCCATGAATACAATATTGTACCTTCTACTCTCCACCAATGTTTCAAATATATGGATGGTAATGGAGAAGTCCAAAAAGAGGTTGCAGATCTGAATCTTTTCAAAGGAGTTGAAGCATACTACAACGATTCTCGCATGTACAAAGAAGAATTCATGAAGGTAGTTCTGGCAATGGATACAGATGAAGAACAGAAAAGTGTACCGAATAATAATCTGGTGATTCCTGTCAAAGGACGCACTTTTTGTCCTCAGTCTTCCAAACTGCTGACTATATATCTTCCTTCCCATGAGAAGCAATCTATTGGTGATAGTCGGGAACAAAGGGAGCTCACCTCTTCTGAGCCGCTTGTAATCGACCTTCGTCGTAAGAAGCCCCCTCCTCCTTCTCGTTCTTTTTCCCCCTCTTGTCATCAATCTGACTAAGCCTGCCAAGGCTAAAGTTCCTATTGTAAATGATGGTGTAAAAATCAATAAAGCATCTCCTTTGCAGTATACTGATGTCTCTTACTATAATCAATATTATTTGGATATGCTAGATAGCTTTAAACCACTTACAATAGAAGTCGTATCATCTCTACGAAATATGGTATCCTTGGATTCAATACAAGAGTCATACTTCTTAGTACCGTCTCGAAAGAAAGATGAAAGGCCTATATTCTTCAATAAAAGAGAGGAACAAAAAATTATGCTCTACAATGATAATAGAGATGATACATGAAGGCTACAATTACGTCGCTATAGTCTACAATCCAAAGCAATCATCCATAAAATGGGCTATGATTTCAGAACAGGCCTCAACAACGGTAAAGGAAGATGAACTCCTATTCGTATTTCTTTTCCGAAAGGAAGATCACAACAATACCACTGTAAAATGAAGTGGGGACTAGGTTATGCTTCACCACTTCCAACTCCAGAACCTTCTAAATCTGATGAAGAAGAACGATCTAACTCTTCTGATTCTATCTCATGGGATTATGATACCAGTATTGGTCATATTCATAGGGTGATAGTATCTTCAAACATGGTGTCTGCCGAATTCTCGAAAGATGATGAAGATGACATTAAAGAAGCTCCTAAAGTGGACCCTTGGGCACAAAGGATGGACAATCAGTGGAAACTTTATTTTGAACAACGATATCCACCTACTGAGGATCAACTAGTCCAAATCAATATTGGAGAGAAGGGCGTATCACGACCAATCTTCATTAGCAAGAATCTCTCAGAGGATGATAAACAAGAATTAATTCACCTTATTCGTGAATATATTGATGTCTTTGCCTGGAGTTATGAAGATATGCCAGGATTAGATCCTCAAGTTGTAACTCACAAACTTAATATTTTACCGAATGCCAAGCCGGTCAAACAACAACAATGGCGATTAAAGCCTGAAATGATGGATGTAATTGATGATGAAGTCAAAAAGCTTATAGCTTACAGTTTTATCAGAGAAGAATAGCATCCTGACTGGGTAGCCAACGTTGTACCAGTTCTGAAGAAGACCGAAAAGGTTCGAGTTTGTATAGACTTTCGGGATCTTAATGATGCTTGTCCTAAAGACGAATTCCCTATCCCAATTACTGATGTCATGATCGACACACATGTGGATTCGAACGAATTTCTTTCATAGACGGGTTTTCTGGATAATCAAATCGGATGAATCTTGAAGATGAAAAATATACTTCATTTTGTACTCCTCGTGGAGTGTACTGTTATACAGTCATGCCGTTTGGTCTTAAGAACGCAGGTGCAATTTACCAACGAGCTATGAGTACTATCTTTCGAGATCATCTATGAAAGACTGCCGAATGCTATATTGACGATATTGCTGTCAAAAGTCGTCTAAAGGAAGATCACATTCAAGATTTAAGAACTATCTTCAATCTAATGCGCCAGCATCAACTCAAAATGAACCCCACCAAGTCTTTCTTGGGTGTCTCTAGTGGCAAATTTCTTGGCTTCGTCATTACCTCTAAGGATATACACGTTGATCCCGAGAAGATCAAAGCCATTCAAGATATGTGACCTCCACGCAACCTAAAAGAGCTACGGGGATTCCAAGGTCGACTTGCGTACATCAGGCGGTTTATTTCAAATTTATCTGGATGTTGCATACCATTTACTCAATTAATGAAGAAAGGTATCTTTCGTTTGGACGAATAATTTCAACGAGCATTTGATGACATAAAGCGGTATTTAATGAGTCCACCGGTGCTTGTACCACCGATCTCTGGAATACCTTTCTTAATGTATGTCCGGGCAATGGATCATTCATTGGGAGCTTTGCTAGCTCAAAAGAACAAGGAAGGTCATGAACAAGCCATCTACTATTTTAGCCGAACGATGATTGGAGCTGAACATCGTTATAGTCCGGTGGAGAAGGAATATTTAGACTTAATGTTTGCTGTTCAGAAGACAAGACATTACATCATAGGCCAAACTATTCATGTCATATCCGAGTCAATCCTCTTCGAGTCTTAATGAAGAAGCCAAGTACACTCAATTCTAGGCTTACCACATGGGCCATATTATTAGCGCAATATGATATGGTTTATGTTCCTCAAAAGTCTGTGAAAGGCCAAGCACTTGCTGACTTCTTAGCAGCTCATCATGTCCCTGAAATATCTAAACTCTATGATGAGATTCCAGACAAAACATTAGAATCAAATATGATCTCATAAGAGTTTCTACTTCGAGGTTGTTCTTTGATGGAGCTTCTAGAATTGGACCTGGAGGTACTCTCGTTGCTGGAGTGGGAATTGTTCTCGTTTCACCGATTGATTAGCTATTCAAAGGGCTTATTCTTTAGAAGAATCATGCTCTAATAATATAGCAAAATACAATGCCTTGCTCATTACTCCAATTTGCCAAATAATTGAATATTAAATATCTTGAAGTATATGATGACTCTAAGCTGATTGTTAATCAGGTTAGAGGCATATGAAGTCCGACATCAAGATCTGGTACCATACCATGAAGCAGCAATCAGAATAGCTTCTTCGTTCAAAGGGTTCTTTATCGAACATGTACGTCGCGCATACAATACAGAAGTTGATGCCTTAGCTAACCTAGCTGCGGTATTAGCAGTTCCAGTCAAAAGACAACAAACGGTTGTTATCTCTAATAGAGAACTATTTTGTTTTGAAAAACACCACATTGAATTCAGTAATCTAACTGAAGTCAATGTCATTAGCGAAGACTGGAGAACCTTTCATTGATTTTGCAGTACATGACATATTGCCAGAAGATCCTAAGGAAGCTAAAAGTATTCGTCGCCGATCGCTCCGATTCTATTATAATCATACTACTAAAACTCTCTATCGTAGAACTTTTGATAGGTTACTCTTGAGATGTCTTGCTTGATGAAGCAAAACAGATATTATGAGAAGCTCATGATGGTGTTTGTAAAGCACATCAGCCTGGTCCTAAACTACAGGATCGTATTCGACGTATGGGCTACTATTGCCCCTCTATGGTATCAGATGCTATTGACTATGCAAGGAAATGTCGTGCATGTCAAATTCATGCAGATTTTATTCACCAATCGTCGAAATTTCTTCATCTGACTGCTGTCTCATGCCTTTCGAAGCTTGGGGCATGGATATAATTGGCCCTATCAATCGCCCTACATCTAAAGGACATCGGTTCATCTTGGCTATAACTGATTATTTCTCCAAGCGGGCAGAAGCTATACCTTTGGCTGAAGTAAAGACTACTTGTGTAATCAACTTCATCAAACATCATGTGATATGATTTGGTGTCCCTCGCCGAATCATCCATGATAATGGGCCATAATTGCAGCCAGAAGTTTATAGGTTCTGTGATGACAACAGAATCAATAATGTTGTCTCTACGGCCTATAATCATGCGGCTAACGGGTTGGCTGAAGCATTCAACAAGACCATTATCAAACTCCTTAAAAAGTTTCTCTATTAACAACGTAATTGGAGTGATAAACTTGAGAATGTCTATACATATCGTACTACCGTCCGTAACCCACAGGTTGCACACCTTTTTCTCTAGTATATGGATGTGAAGCTGTCTTACCTCTGGAAATTTAAATTCCATCATTGAGAATTTCCGTTGCTAGTAAGCTTACTACAGAAAATAATGATCGTCTTCGACTTCAAGAATTGGAGGCGTTCGACGAGAAAAGGCTATTAGCTCAATACACATCGAACTTTATCAAGCCCAGATTTCAAAAGCTTTCAATCGCAAACTCAGAGTGCAACATTTCAAGAAGGCGAGTTAGTTCTTACAGTCAAACGTCCTAACTATGACACATATGAGCAAAGGCAAGTTCGAGGCAAAATGGGAAGGGCCATATGTGGTAAATAAAGTTTTCTCAAATTGAGCTTATCAATTAACATATATGGATGGCAGAGTTGCTAAGATGCCTATCAATGGCAAATTTTTAAGAAATATTATGTATAAAGCAAAATGTACTTCATTTCAGAGACATGATATAAACAAAATTTTATTTTATTCAAAAGTAGAATGGAGTTACATAATATTAAGGACGAGGAGGAGGCCCCGACCCTTCATGATTAAATACATGGTTTGCCAACAGTTCAAACATTTTATTGTTTGAACTACAAAAAATTACATGCAGCCATCCTCAATGCCTCTTCTTCGACAGTTTTCCAGGCTCCACTTGCTTGGAAATCAAGTCCTCTCCTGGTGCAAGAGCAGTTGAGCCTTCACCCCCTTTTTTTTCTAAGGAGGTACTAGAGGCTCAGCAGGTGGTGTCTTGGTCTTTCCTTCAAGCTTCGGAATGAGCAAATCTTGAAAGATATTTTGTACAGAAAGGAAAGAAATTGACGATATCTATGAAAGTTTTGTTCTATTTATAGACAAAACAACTAGATAGTCAACCTCGAGAACTGATGCACTTTTTGAAAGAAGTACAACTGTTTGTTTTTTATAACTGTTTATTCATTTATAACTGATCATTCATTGTCTTTCTTCAAAAATCGACGTGATTGTTCATTCATTTATTCTCTTCCTTGAAAATCGAAGTGATTGTTCACTCTTCATAACGAGAATTCATGTCCCTTCACTTCTGAATTCCGACTATTTACAACTTTGTCACATTCGCATTCTCTTGGATTCTATTTTTCATGTTGTCACATCAAAATCAATTCATAAAGAAAAGACAATCATTCTTTATTCCTTCTTTAAAAACATAGGTACATCTTGATGGAAATCTACTACATCTCAGATTTTTATTCTAAATATAACAAATGAAGGTCTATTACATCTTTGGATTTTCTTATTTGTTGGTACCAGTTCCTTGTCGTCTCGACCTGAAGCAACGAGCTAGACAATAATCAACTCTGGTCTTCTCTCTCAAAAAGATGAGAGAAGAACCACAGAGTACAGCAGCTCAAAGATAAGCTGCTGTTAATACAACTGGTGGAGAAAAGAATCCGTCTTGGGAACTAGGAATGAGATCACCCTTGTGATACGATTCCTAATTCTGTCTCTCCACCATCCAACTTCATGTATAAAGACTCTTCCTACCATCTGAGGAAGACCCTTCTTGAACATGAAGAGTCCTGAGCTGTCTGATTTGAGTGTCAGAGTCACCTGAGCTGTCTGATGTGGGTGTCAGAAGAATGCTCTTCGAAGCATCCAAATCGCCAATGCCAGTTTTGAAGAAACTTGTCAACCAAACTTCTGCAAATGATAAAAAAAGAAAAGTCAGTAAAATCTATCAAAACTGTGCGTGCATCAACAGTGTGAGCTGATCAACAGGCACATATCAGCAATGTGTGCCTATTCTTAGAAGTACAGACGCACATCGACAGTGTGCTGATCAACAGGTGCATATCAGCAATGTACGCGATTCTCAGAAGCACAGACGTACATCAACAGTGTGCTGATCGACAGGCGCATATCAACAATGTGCGCCTATTCTCAGAAGCACAGACGCACATCAACAGTGTGCGCTGATCAACAGGCGCATATCAGCAACGTGCGCCTATCTCAGAAGCACAGGCGTGCATCGATAGTATGCGCCAATCAAACAGGTTCATATCAATAATGCACGCCTCTGACCGAAGTCAAACACTGATTGCAGTACACACTTCTGTTCAGAATTTCAAGCGTGCATCTATGACATGCGCTTATTTTTACAAATTAACACCTATCTTCACAAAAATGGTGCAAAGTAAAACGTTTATGTGTGAAAACCATTGGTTTTTTGAACTTACCAACTTTTGAAGGCGCAGCATTCAAAAGAATGGCATCGGACGAAGTAGCAAAGTGAACTTATGGATAGTAAGGCCTTGTGAGAAGCCATTTATTTTGAAAAAGTATGAATGTCTCTTTCATTTTTGGTTATCCTTTTAAAAGTGTTGTAGATGAAACAGGTACGTCATTCTAGGGGCCTATTTCGGAAAAAAACTAAACAATAGGCGTTTGAAACCATGTGATGGCTGCTATGTGTCTCTCAAATAAAACAGTAAGCATTGAATTAGCCAAAGGAACACATCTATGCGCCATTTGAAATCATAGCCACACAATATATCAGAAATTATAGATTTAATTGCATAAAGATGGGTGGACCCTTACAGACAAGGACACAAGAAAAGAGAATAAAAAGTTGGCACGCTTAAACATTATTCCTTTTTCTTGTTTTCGGTCTGACGAAGGACGGCGTCTAATCTTGCATATTGAGGATCCCGAACGACGCATCAGATTAAGGAATCCTCCGAATCGCCACGCTCTTTATTGGATGGCCCACCTCTCGAGCGATTGAAGAATGTTGGGTTTAAACCGAAATAGTCTAAAAAGTTCACCGCCCTCAGTGCCGGGTCAGCCTCCAACAAATAAGTCGAAGGCGTGACGTCGGTTTCGCTTCAGGAGACTTGATTTCAGGGACAACATTGGTCTCAATCTTTTTTTCTTAGATGCCATCGAAATTACAGAAGTAAGAATAAAGTATAAAGATCAACCCCTACATATATATCACCAAACTGACTTTTTATATTCCTCAGAGGAAACTGAAAATCATCAATGAAACTCGGAAAGACGAAGAGGAGATTGAGTGTTTTTGAGAAAGAAATTTAATTATGACGAATGGGTATTGACTGGCGCAACTTGACTCAGTCAAAACTTTTGTAAATTCAAAGTATTTCAAAACTTTGAAATGTTTTTAAGTTTTGAAAACTTTGAAGGGGGTCGTAGGGCCTAAAAATTAAGTTGCGCATGTATTTACTACTCAGCAATCAAGTTGCGCCCCAAAAATCAAGCTGCGCAACTGATATGAAGCTCAGAGATCAAACTGCACCACCGGTTAGGTTGCGCCATGAATATCAGACTGCGCCCAGTCACATGTTGCCAAAGTCTACGTGCATCTGACATTTAATGGCCATCATTACCTGACAGCACTGACAACTGACAGCATAGTAAATGAGGAAAATCTCTTCGAATCCCTCAAATTATGCCGCTCGAGGAGATTGGATTGACATCTGTCCTGCACATCTTATGAGTTGCGCCTAGGCGCAATTTAAACAAGTTTCTTAGTTGCCTAGGCGCAATCTGAATGACTTCTTCTCAAAAGCTGCCACATGTCTAGGCACAGCCTAATCAGGCGTTTTAACTTGTTGCTTAAAGCTCGCGCAACCTGATAAAGTTGAGACAGTTTTTATTTCCAAAGCAGGATGACATGGTGCATATGCAACTAATCTCTCAAGACGTGTCTACTATTCTGTACATGACCACGCATCTCAATCACATGATGCCACGCGTCTAAATACAGTTAGTACACGATTTTACCTGAATAAAGTTGGCGCAACATGAGGTTGGAGCAACCCAATGTGCGCAATCCAGCCTCGCGCATATCAGAATAACTACTAAAGTTATTTTAGAACTCTATATATAGAGTTTTAATCATTGTGAAAGCATCACAGAGATCAAGAACTCTTCAAAAATTGTTGTTGCATTCTCCAGAGGCTCTAGTCTTTAAGTTCACATAGTCAAGGGATAAAGTGATCGTCTTCTGGTCAGATTCCTACAGCTGTACTTCCCAGAATTCAAATTGTACTCTTGTACTCTTTTTAAAAGTTTGTAATAGAACAACTTTTTATTTTTGCAAACACTGACGGCCACTGGCATTCTCGGAATGTTATGCTCTTATTGATTGGGCCTCTTGTGCCCTGAGGGGACTATGCCGATCCATTTTAGCCAGGACCCATGCGTTGAAGGATGTTCTTAAAACTGTATTCACTTAGATTGGTTAGGCACCCTTATCCGTTAGGTATGAGTACTCTTGGTTTGGGTACTTGTATCTGACCATGCTTGGAACAATAACTTGTCGCAGATTAGTTCGCCACATCTTGTCCTTGTTTGGTTGTAGGTGTGGCTTACTACTCCGATGAGAAGGTATTGAACCTTGTTGGGGTCCGGATACCATATTGGATTTGTGACTTGAAAGATACTTCACCGTGGATTAGTGTGTTATCTCCTGTCTTTGTTTGGTAGGGGGATGGTACGTAAATCAAATGTGAGATATTGGACCATGTTATGATCTGATCTGACTTATTACTATTGAGCAGTTTATATTCAGTTTATGTGGCATGTTCTTTTTGTTTCTTGTTACGTCCCTTTGAGGACATGGTGATTTCTCCAGGTATAGGTATGCAGGACTTTCCGCAGGTATGGCTCTCGTATAGACTCATCCTTCACGCTCGAGCGAGTCGTTCATTCTGATCACAGTTGCCCCTATTGGGTCGAGGAGCCTATTTAGTTATCTTCTCTTATTCTATTTATCTAGAGGTTGGATGCTTTTTCTTTCAGTTTATTCTAGTGCCGGTAGTATATTTCTCTCCGCCCGGTCAACCATTATATTTGACATTCACTTTGATTATGAGAT